>VZRZ01000466.1:508211-634408 GCA_013398175.1 Climacteris rufus
TTCCCCTTTTTCCCCTTTTTTCCCATTCTTTCCCCTTTTTTTCCGCATTAAAAAGATAACTAAAAATAATTATAACTATAAATAAAATAAAGTTTAACAAAAATACAATGGCCATAGTGAGTTCAGAACCAAAATGACAAAAGGAATCCCTGCAGTAAATCCATTGTTCTGCAGTGAAGTCAGACAAAATTTGTACCTGGTGTAAACTGATGTTCTCATCCTCACTCTGGTTAAAACAAAACCTAAACTACCTGAGACTTAAGCAGCAGTAGAGTGCTAGGCTGTGTCTACTCCTGATTTTTTTAGGAGTAGTATTTGGAGTTGTAAAGGAACTGCATTCTGTTGCGTTCTGTAATCTTCTGTATGTTAAAGCATGGCTCACTCAGGCTTCCACATTAATTCAAACAGAACCATAACCTATGTCTCTCCTGTAATTAAAATCAGCTCTGTGATATAGCAGAGACTGAGAGGGCATAAAGGTGAGAGAGCTCATTCAGTGGGATTAGCTCATATAGGAACCATGTGGCATCACAGGGACTAGTTCCTGCTTAAAATCTGGATGGATATATTTGGTTTGGTGTATCCAGGTAATATGAGAACTGTGAATGGCTCTGAAATCTGAAGAGATCAGTCTTCGTGGGAACTAAAGAAATGCCTACACTTGAGGGGAAAGAAAAAAAACCCACCTGCCCCTCTTTCCTCGCTTGGATTTTCTTTGTTATTTCAAGTAAAATCAGGAAAACAAAGGTCTGGTACTGCTGGACTGAGCACAGTAAAGGTACCCTTTTGGACTAAATGTGCTGATACAAAGCACAAGGAGGGAACTGCATGAAGATATTCCTCTCGTGTTCATGTGTGTGTCTCCAGACCAGAGAAAAACACACTGATTGCTTAGATTGAGAAATCTTTATTCATCTCTAGTTTTTTGTATCATGGACTTTTCCTAAAGGTTTATTAAGAGGGACAAGAAAGAGAAAAGAAAGTTAATTCTGTTAAGTCAAGGTGCCTTTGATCAGAAGCCAAATGGTGAACATTAAGTAGGCATAAGAGCAGAGGAAACTGATGCCATGGACATGATTTGTTAATTCTTTCATTGAAGACGTCTTCATAGTGATGATGCTTATCAATTCTGTTAGAAACATTGGGGGTTACTCTCTAGGTCTGAAATGATACAAGGCAGTGACCTTGTATTTCCTTTGAACAACGTCTTGGTTTCTGAAATCAGTTGATTTGCAGTTTTGCACTGAGTTGTATAAATATTACATCTTTTCAGTGTGTAAATACGGGCATGGATGTGTACAGGTTCTTTCTCCTTTACCTGATATCATTGAAGAACTATTTATACATTAATTCCCATTGAAATAATCTCCAAATGTCTTCCATTGTTTGAAACAAACATTAAAGCTGCCTCAGTAGGCAATGTACCAATCCTCTTCTTACCTTGCCTCTTTCATCAGGGAAAACAACACTTGAGGTCAGCAAATGCCCACAGCACTACAGAGAGCTCCATCTGGGATGTGAACGTTCCCATTGTCAGGAAGAAAGGCAGAAAAATAATCTGCGCAAAGTAATAAATGAGCACCTGCATTCTTCTCTGTTTTGAATGTGCCTGTCTTTTCACTGGAGTGTGACAGAGTGTCAGCAAGAGTTTCTCGTCTCCTTTCAAGTTGGATGAACCTGATTTAATGGAAGACATGGGAAGAGGCAGCATTCTCAGACACTGCTGCTGAAAATATTTCTTCTGATGAATTTTAATTGAAGTCCTCGTGGAATTTAAAAAAAAAAAAGAAAAAAAGAAAAACCCATGACAAAAAAGAGAACTCATGACAGAAATATTGAATCTTCTGTGTAGCAGTGTGAAGGGCATGACCATAACAGCCACTTATTTTGCCTACTGTGCAGGAGCAGTGTTGAGATAGGAGGGCATCACACTTAATGAGCTTCTTCTGACCTGTTCTGAGATCTGCATGTTTCCAGTCTTTCCTTGTCCTCTTTCTTTCTCCACTTCTCCAGCATATTTTTGTGCAGCCAGTCAACCATGGCATCACCATCCACCCATGTGGCTACTGATGCAACCCTTTGGGTCTGAAAATGCTCATGGCCAAAAACTGTCCAAAGGGCAGACAGGCTCTGCACCATATAAGTCTGTGAGATGTGCCTGATTTTGTAATGTGCATGTTGCTCTGTGAAGGGGCTTTCATGACCATGGTTCTCTCGACAGTCTGAATTTTCCAGCCCCTCAAAGTGTCCTGTAAAACTCTAATGCTTGGTTTGTGCTTTCCAGTGAGGGGGCTCGTTGGTGTGCTGTTGGTTTGATACACATTGCTTCACTGCTGTCCTTTAAGTCATAGCAGTATTTTGCTGGGTTTTTTTAGTGGCAATGAAAGTTCTGGTTATCTTTATGTTTTCTGTTTTGAAACTTATCCATGTGTTTTAGATTTGTCTGCATTTTTGGTGTTTGTTCTCCTGAATTCCATGGTGTCAGGTTCAGTGGGTCTTTTCTGATCTCGTGTCCTTTGAGAATTGATGGTAGCAGTGGGAGAGCAGGGCCAATTGCTGTCTCACGTGTGCAGAGAGCGGAGAAGGAAGTTCTGTGACTGGCATGTGGTTTACGCTCCTTAGGAGGCACCAGCTTTTGAGAGAAGATGGAGACACTCTGTTCATGTTCTGACATTTGTGTAGCAGAAATGTTTCTGTAACCTTTTCCTTGAAGGTATGACGCAGATAATGTTCTGCTCTGATTGAGAAATACATTGTCCTAAAGATTTGCTGAAAGGAAACAATACCATCTATGCTTAACAACCACCTACCCAAACCAAGAATAACCTGGGCACTGTTTCCAGCTAATGGCAAATACCTTAGTACATGCCTGCAGTTTCTATGCAAGGGGAAGTGGCAGGCCAACTTCGGTGGCAAAGCTATTGAATATTATCAGCACAAAAACAAAAATGTCATTGTGTTCAGCCACTAGACTTTTTCATACCATTCCAAACAAGCATCGACAAGAGCTCTGTGCTATGCAGCATGCAATGTCCTTCATTCCAAGTATTTGGTAACTTCCCAGAATTATTTGCGTGACAAGTGCTGCTACTAGAATTGTGTTAAAAACTGAAAAGGCTTTAATTTTTTTCAAAGGCGGTTGCTAGAGAAGGAATTTCTTAGAATTGTTGCGACTGTGGCAGAGGTTTTCATGTCTGCCTCCTTATAAACAGAGACAGGAAAGATGGAAAGTTTTCAGCTAATTCTTAAAAGATGTTGATCTGACAGAGATATCAGAAAGTTTTCTCTTTGTATGAGCATGTATTTTCTGTGTCCCCATTGTGAGCTCTAGGGAACATGGAGACCTCTGGATTCTGGTTCTCTTGGAAAGTATCTAGGCACAGCTCTGGGGGCAACCCTAAATAAATGAACTGAGGCAATAGCAATGTGGAATTATAGGACCTAGTCTGAAACAGCATCTCTGCCAACAGACACCCAACCTCATGGAAGCTTCATGGAAGCACAGCAGTCTGTTCAAATAGCAGTCATTGCAGGTTCACAGGCATGTTATTGTTTCTATGTAATACAGGTAATAAGTGAAGCATTTATGGCTATTACTGCCTGGTGATCACATAAAAAAAAGAAAACAGACATGCTCTCCTGAATTCAGCTTCCCAGTTCAGCATTTCCATATACTCCTGGGGTTATAATTCAATTATGAAACTTCAATTATTTTCTATAATTCATTGATTCAAAACGGACATTACATTTTTGTCTTCTTTGTAGTAGGAAACTAATAATTAAAAGGGATAAAATATTTCACAGATTCATAGAATTTAAGATCCAGAAGAGACCAAGGGATAGTCTACCATTATTTTCTGGTTGATTCAGGTCTTTAATTTCCCTTATTTGCTCCTGGATTACACATAGCAGTATATTTGGATGTAAAGAATATGTTCCAGAAAAGCACCCGCTCTGGAACTGAAGATACAAAAGCAACAGCAAACCTTCTGCTGTTGCTAAGAGTTCATGCCTGTTAACCACGTTCCCTGGTCAGAATTTCTAACCCACTTGCAAATCAAGTTTCTGGTCTTAATTTTTAGCTGTTTGTTCTTGGTGTAATGAGATTAAGGATCTTTCTGATTCTCTCTCTCTCTCTCTCTCTCTCTCCATTCTTCTCCCAGATGCACTTATGCAGTCACTTCTCAGATTTTTTTCTTTAAGAATCCAAATAGATGAAGCAGGTTAAGTCTCTGATTGTAAGACAGTTTTCTCTAGCCTTTGGATAATTTCATCATGGACTGCAGGGATCAATTAAATGTTTAAAAAACTAATTATTTCATGTTTGTGGACGTTTGTTATTATATTTAGTTTATGTATGTTCTTATGTGCCCTAAAGTGCATGAAATGTATTACTGGAACATCCGTGTTCCTAAGCAGGAGAAATTATACTCAAAAGCTGCTGTAGTGTCTTAGCAGGAGTGTCAGGAGATGTCACATGCACTTTGTGGAGACCACAGAACATTGGTACTGCCATTATGTCAGATGCAGAAGCTCATCTCTCAACCTCTGAAGTTTTGATTACCTTTAATTGTAAATCATGTGTCTGTCCATCCTCAGCTGTGAGTAACAAAAACCCCTAGAAAGAGAAAACTGCGGCACCCTTGAAGCTTTATTTTTTAAAAGTAAGGAATTTAGATCTAAGCCATACCTAATAATTTCTCTATTCACCTTTAATGTATCTTGTCTCCTCTTTACTTAAATCAACACCAAATTTAGAATTGCCAAGTAGATGGAGTATGGCTAGGAAGTTTTTAAAGTTACAATTATGTAGCACAAATATTTCAATATAAATTTCAAGTGCCTTAGGAATGTGTAACAAATGAATTCCTGTCACATATATGAACATACAGCCAGTTCAAGGAGCTGAAGGATTCATATATGACAATCTCTTGACTCAGAATAAAGAGAACTCAAGGCAAGTCCTTCTAGATGGAAAGGCAAACAGGTCCCTAGGGTGGAACAAAGTGGAAAATGACCAAGTTGTTGGTGGGATTTAAATGAAAGCAGGTCTCTATAGTCATGTTGTGATTTTGCTCATTGACTAACATAAGAATTGGAGTAAAGATGTAACTGTTTGCAGGTCTTATAGATGTGGTAGACAGGCTGTAATGATACAACTGTTAAATGCTATCAACACTTTCAGGAATTGCAGTTGTTTCATCTATGTTTTCAGTGAGTTGTAAGAAAAACCTGTCTCTGTTATGAGATCTGCAATTGTTAGTTCTTTTTAGATTCCTGTTTTTTTGTTGGTTCTCACTGACCTTAGATATAGAGAAACAAGAATTTCTCTCAATCACAAGGCCACATTTCTTGTCCTTGCTATGGCCCTGCCATGCTGTTCCCATGTCACATTGAGGAGCTGCTGTTAATTCAGTGCTAGCAGCTGAATCCCCCACTGCTTTTGGGCAAGTATAGCTCTATCTGGCAGCCTACAGGCATTTTGTGGTGAGGAAGAGATGGTTTAGAATGGCAGGAAGTGTAACTACTACATTGCAAGTGCTTGTGTGATGTTGTCTGTCAGTACAGTTCAGTGTGTACTGAGCCAACTATGTAGAACAGACGTACACTCCTCATTCTCCTTCAATCTTTTTTCCATTGTTCTTCATCCCCCCCCTCGTCCCTAACTCAATCTTCCTCTAAAGAGGGATGTGTCTGCAGAGTAGTCAGGCTTGTAATTTGCTTAGTAGGTGCTGGTTAGCACGCAAGTGTATTGATGAGAAACCCATGTTAAATCTCCCTTTGGAGGCTGCTGTAGAGTTTTTACAACTCGTGTACATGTGGCATTTTAATCTCTCCACACAGACTTCTGGAAGGGATTTTTAAAGCGCTGTGCCACTCGTTAGTGGCTGTCAGCAGAGTGTGTGAGGCCTGCTCGCAGTGGAGCCTTTAGCAGCCCTCTGTGGCACCTGGAGCCAAAAGGTCTCCAAGGAAATACACCTCTCTCTTTTCAGGCTGCCAAGTCACAGCACCATCATATAGGAGTCGGGATGTTGAGAGAGATCTCTGTGTCTCAGCAGATTTCCTGGCCTGGGCCCTTTCTTTAGCCGGGGGACATGCTGCAGCAGGCTGTCTGCTGGGGACACGGAGGCGAGTTGGACATGCTGAGGGCTCGCGGGATTCAGGCTGTGTGCCAGCACTAAAGTGTTTGTCCCCTCCTAACGAGGTAGCCCTCCAGTCCTGCTATCAGGAGGGCTGCAGCTGGTCTGCTTAATGGTATTTAGTAACAGTATGTGCAGTAAAGCGTGCTCTCCTGTTACACAGAAATCCACTAATGCTGGCATCAGGAGTGGCGGGTAATTCAATCACACCCACAAAAATGATATTAACATAACATTAAAGAGCTGTGTAGACTAGCAAAAGACAGGAAATTACAGAGTTCAGGCTTGAAACTTTATCCTTAACTCACCCATATTGTGTTGAGGTATTTGGAAATTTCCACAGAGTGTGTGATTTTATGGGACCTACAGTGGGGTGGATTGTCCTGTTTGTCTGCAGAGGATTTCCTTGGCTAATATCAGCCAGCATTAGTGAAAGTTATATAAAGAAACCATGGCACAATGTACGGAGTGTAGCTCGAGAATGTGAGATTTAAATATGAATTTCTTGTTTTGGGCAGTTTAGCCACCCCAGATTTTCTGAAGTGCTGGATGAGGCATTCACTGTGTTGACATTTTTCAGATCAAGTTTCAGTTCAGTAGCTAAGGCCCTCTTCCAATTTCAGAACTAATTTTTAGAAGTTTTTTTCCTTATCAACAGTCACTAAAAAGGTTTTCTTTTTAAAATTTACCTTTTGATTTAAAGACACTGCTCCTGTTTATTTAATGTAAATTCACTGGAACTAAGCTGAATACTAAACAAAACCCTAAAAAGCCAGCTCAATATCCAACTTCAGGTTTACTAATATTTTTCCTTAATTTTGGTCCAGCTGAAACTAGTAATGTAGGTCAGTAAGCAAGATTAACTTCATAATGTAAAAATCCTGTGTTGGAAATGTAAAAAAAGGTGTTGACTACCCCATCTTCTTCCTTGTGACTGCTAGTCCTCCACTGTACCTCCCTGTGGCAGCAGGGACAAGGGGAAGTTCTTGCAAGAACCCCATGGGTCAAGGAGGAGACAGTTTACAGTCTGTTCACAAGATGTTTTTAGAGGAGGCTTAAGCTGTTTTGTGAGTACAGTCATTTTGTTTTGCCCATTGACATAAGGGACACCAAGAGTTAAGGGAAGAATTGTCTGTCACAAGGATGGGACTCCACTGCAATCAGATATGAGACTGCAGATCTCCCAGAGACTGTGAAGCAGCTAAAATGGCAAAAAGTGCAACACCCAGGTATTTTCTCACATCTTCAGGCAGGTTTGCAGTCTGTGCTGAAATGCGTTCTGGCATTGGATAGCCTGATGCCAGTACCCACGTAAAACCTATATGAGCCCAAGTAACATCTGATTAGGATTTGTTCCTGTGTGGGGGAAGAAGGGAACTACTTGGTGGTTGTTACCCGGGAGAGATTAAAAAAAATTCAATCTAGTGCAGTGGAAGTAGAGAGTGACAGAAACCAGCAAGAATCATATTACTCTTGTAATAGCTCATTTGGGGATTTTGTATGGTCTTTTCTGGGATGATGAACTCTTGGTATGGTTGAGCACTGAGACTGTTACGATTTTTCCCCATACGCTGTCTGTGCTAAGGAGCTGGGGAGGAGTGCCACTGTGTCTGTCTGTCTCTGTGGTGAACAGGATGGTCATTAATGACCATGCATAGAACAGTAGGATGGCTGTATCCTAGGGGAAATCAATTTTCTGCAGAGAGCCAGGCTTGTAAAGAGTTGAAAATTTCCACTGAAGGGTAGGAGGGGAAAGGGAGACAAAATTGGCAGAGCAGGGATTAAAAAATACAAAGACTTCAAAAGTAAGGGAAGACTCAAAAGGCTTTCTGTTCAAGGTGGCTTTTTTTTTCCCCCTGTGAAAATTGAGCAGGTCTTGAACATACTGATCTTCGGGGTGGGAGAGAAAACAGTCTTTGGGAGAAGCTCTGGAATGGGGAACATGGAAAGGTTGAGGAGAAGACTGCCTGGGGTTTAAACAAGTGCTGATTCTTTTTAAAAGTGCATTTTTCTTTTAGACAGAGACAAACATGCAGAACTGAATCAGCAGTGTGCATTTCACTTCCTGAAGGAGCCTCTATCACAGATGCTTCTGGGTTTTAGAGCCATGCAGTGAAACATGGGACCAGGTTAAAGCCAGCTGAGACAGCTCCATGCTCTCTTGCAAAGCAAGCGTGACTCTGGTGTGGATGGGTCCCTGTGTTTTGCACCACGTGCAGGTGCGAATTCAGAGTAGGGAATTCAGTTTGGAATTCAGAGTAGGGTCTGAAATATTCTGCCATATTCCACTGTTACACATTTGTATCTCTTGTCTGAATCAGAATTTCACTGCAGCGCTGTCTTTCCCCACTTTGGCGATGACAGGCTATGAAATTCTCCCCCACATTGTAATGGCTTCATTCTCATTTCTGCAAATTTCCTTCTAATCCAACCTTGCTGTTCCCTTTGCAGAGTCAGAGAAAGTTTTTTCAAGATCTGTTATGAGAGTGAAATGACAGCATCTTAGGGGGGAAAAAAAGCTATTTCACAGGAGAGATAAGGGAACTGAACTCTAACGGGTGTTAAATATCATCATTCAGATAACAGCATTTATAAGAGTATATTTGCTTAGACTTTTTAAAGCATGTTTGTATGTTTGTGTATCTTAAAAATGTAAACAGACATAAGTCTTTGCATCTCAAACAAGAGGATGATTCTTTCTGACTCTGCTCAATATTAAAGGCTAAACCAGAGATAAGATAACACCATAAACATGGAAGCTTGAACAAAGAAGCTGTTGTCCTGAGAATGCGGGAATCAAAACGAAACTGAAGTCTGAACTTAGGAAATTGTCTTACAAAATGGAATGCTGCATGTAGAGTAACATTTAATGGCTCTCAGAAATTGCAAAACAAGGCAAATCCACAGGTTTTTCCTCTTATCTCTGTGGTATCTGGAGCAAGCCCAAGTAAAGCGAAGGGCAAAGGCATATGGGAAATGAATAGCTAGAGCAGACCTTTTCTTTTGCCTTAGCTTCTTATTCAAGATGTTGGTCTTTTGAGAACTTCCTTTCTTGAACAGCAGAAGGGGAAAGGGTTGGAAACTCCCAGGGTTTGAGTAAGTGGGAGGAAAGAGTGCAAATGCTGTTGATGAATAAGATGTTTCAGGAATGTGTCAATATATGGTCTGATACTGCAAGTGCTGAGTGGATGAAAGTTGGCCATTGGGTGCATTCAGGGCTGTCCAGGATATGAATTCAGTCGTTCATAATTGTAAATATTTGCAGAATATTTGTCTATATCTTGTAGAGTGTGTCTTTGACTCCATAAAGAATGACCTTTTTACACTGGTTTAATGCTTTCACTGCTTCTGATGGGATGTTGGAAAAGTAGTCAGCTTTCTCCTGTAGGTGATCATTGTAAATGTTGTGTTATTAATTTTTAAACCCAGCACATTTGACAGATTATATTTTGGCTGCTGGAATATAATTTATCTGTATAGATATACTTGTTCTTTATGTGTGTGATAGCAGTAAGTGAGGGGTGTCAGCACTGGGGTTTTGATCTATCTGAAAACCCAGCTCTTTGTATAAAGCAGAGAATAGATGACAGGGTAGATTTGGTTGTTTTTTTCCCCTTGGGATTGTTTTCTGGGACCCAAACCCTGCAACTGTCAAAGTGTTTTTACCCTAGCTGAGGATGCTCACTAATATTTGATGCAGATGTAGCCCTTGGTGTTGCCATCCCTCAAATTTTTATTGCAAGGTTCACAATATTTGTTTCTAAAACCCTTAGTTCCTTAGGCATGTGATAAGTTAGGAAACTCAGCTTTCAATTTTTACAAAAATGTAGGGTTTTTTTCTTCATGGCTGTAAAGAGAAGCATGAAAATACAATCTGATTCTGTCATAAAGGCTTGAAATATATAAGCAAAATAAAAGGACATATCAAATTTATTTGTTATTTTTTAATATCGAAATTAATTTAATAACCTTTTTTTGCGCATTAAAGAGCAAGAGGAATTGACAGTCCTATGCTCCTTGGCCAGTTTCAGGAAGAAATGTGGATTTATCCCAGTGAATCATAGTTCCCTCTCTCTCTCAAAGTATGCCCAATACTCAGAACGAGGTCTCAGATTTTCCATGTGTATCTTTATATGGTCTGAGGATTGTATCTTATTTAATTAGTTTATTTGAAGATGCCTGAAGCCAGCAATATACAAAAGTATTTTCTTGAGGGCTCCCAAACAACTGAAGTTAATTTGCTTCCAAATTCAGCATTGCTGGTCAGATTTCAAAATGTGTTCTCTGTGTTTTTCAGTGAGTCTTTTGTTCCCGGGGTAAAAATTTTCAGCAGAAACATAAAATGTTTAAATTCTCATGCCTTTCTCTAGATCTGCCCATGGATATGTCAGAAAGCATGGGCTGCAATGCATCTCTTCATTGCTCTCCATCTAGGGTTCTGCCTAGAAGGACCAACCTAGTGTCCTTTTAAGGACAGAAGACACTATGTATATAAAGAGTTTATTTATGTAGTGAATCCCATGACTTGTCTCATCCCTTCCTGGTCCTTGTTGGCTGTTTTTGGGTGCAAGCTGAACCACAGAAGAGCACAGCAATTGCCAGTGTTGGCTTTTCTTCCGTAGGAGACTCATGGCCAAGGTGTCCGGTGAGAGCAGCTGGCACAAAGCCTGAGTTTTTGGTTAACTAAAATTTTGCTTGTCTTAGGCTCAGAAGTGCTGACTGATGAGCAGAGAGCTACAAGAGGTGCTAATTATGCTGTACAACCTGCCCCTTAATGTTTTCTTAAAGCAGAACTTCAACACTTAAAGACATGGCACAGTTGCTCCATGCCTGTAAATTAAGGCAGCCCCTTGGACCCAGAAGAAGGGTACCACATTTCTGGAAACCAAGAGTCTGATACAAAGTGCATTTTTTAATAAGCTCACCTTCTCCAAAGATATTTATCCACCTGGCATAGTGGGGCTGATGTGTTCAAATACGTCCATCTGTCTTTGGACGATAAAGAGTGAAGAATTATTCTTACAATACACAAAGACTCTAAACATCTTCTTAAACCTGTAAATGTGTTTTTCTGTCACATGACTCTTCATTTAATGCTGCATTCACTTGAAAGTTTTTAGTGGATTTTGAAAATGAAAAAAATTATCCTATGATGCATAAATATTTTATCTCTATTGCATGTGGTGCAGCTTCATCTTGTTTGAATTTAATTTTTGACACAACTATCACTCAAGTGAAGGCTTTGGAGAATACCTGGGAGTTGTGGTGAGTTACCAGCCAGAACAGATTTGTCGTTTTAAGACTAATTACTTTAGTACTTATAGGCCTTGCACTGAGGAAAGCAAAGCCCTGGCTGCCTGGAAACATGCATTTGTATATCATGTGTACATCTGTTTGCGGTGTCGAGGCTGTAGGGAGGACTTTCCACATGGAAGAAGCACATTAATTTATGAGTCTACAAACATAATTTAACCTTGAGAAACGTGGTTTGTCCTGTTTAAGTTCAACATGCCTGAAATTGTACACGTGCATGAGCATTTAAAAATACCGTGAACAAATACCTTATGGAATCTGTTTTCACACACTTTCCCGAGCCTGTCTTTATGTTAGAGTTGTACAAATAAATGGACTGAAAAATCTTTGCTTTTATAAATATACTTGATGGAATTAAAATTCAAAGGAGCTCAAACACAGAGGTATTCTGTCCCAGTTCTGGGTAAGCAGTGTGAACTTTTGTCCGCATAATTGTAAAAATCCAAATCCAAGCTCATGTTGTTTCTTCTTGAAAATTTCAGGCATAAAAAAAAAATGCTTCTCTGTGCCATTTTTGTCAAAGTTCGGCCTTTGGAAAATGAATACAACTGTGACATTCCAGCCCTGGAAATAAAAGAACTAAAACTAATATGTTGAAGGAAAAAAATAATTTCTATGATGTAGTTCCTGAAATATGTATTTTGTAATGTAAAAAGCCAAAGAAACAGTTTCTCTCAAAACTACATTGTTACTAAAGACAATCCAAGTACCTGAATTGTTCTAAATGTAAATAATGAAATGGGAACTCCGTGAACTCAAGAAGTCTCACTCACACATTTGACTCAAATGGCCTCTGTGTGAACCCTATAAAATGCTTTAGCTTTAAATTATCAGTTTGAGTTCACAGTCCCTGGTGGTAGCTGGAGTTCTTGCTTTTATCTATCATTCCTTTTCTTTTTAATTCCTCTTCTATTTCTTGGTTATTATTAGAGAGGAACCATCTGATTGAGGCATGTATGTGTATATATTTTACAATATGTTGCAGACATTGAATTCTTTTAAGAGTAAATTGTTTTAGTGAAATGTCAGAAAATCTTCACAGACTGAATGTGCAGAGTTCTCATGAATAATGAGACTATTGTTAAATGATTGAATACTTCAGAGATTAATATCATGGTATGCTGCTGGCATGCTGGTTCATACCAACCGTAATTTAACAATGAATCTTCCATAAGTAAGTGAGATTGTGAATGAGAAATCAGATACAAAACAGCACAGCATGCTAGAACATACAAAGTAAATAAATTCTACACATAGCAATGATCCATTGGGGGAATTATTTGCACAGGATCTGAAATTGAATTGTTGGATAGAGGAAATTCTTCAACTTTGAAGAAATGCTTCATTTTTTATTTCCAATGCTGATGGGTAATATATTCATGGTAGAAAAAATAAGGTTTGGACTTTTAATAAATCCACTGCCCTTTGAAAATTAGGGTATGCCTGGCATTAGTATTTGTGATGGGCTACAGTAAACCACATCTCATTTTGTTAAGGGTTTCAGATCCCTACACTGTCTTCCCAGTAATGCATCCTATCCTACAGAAAATTGAGGCACTGCTAAGTGTCTGCAAACAAAAGTTGTGTTTTATTTTTTAAGACATCTGAATTCTTGAAAATATGGAATAATTAGTAATTGAATACTTAATGATGGCCCAGAAGAAGAACTGAACTGTACTGCATGAAATCATAGTTATTAATTTGTGCTTGAATTTCATTTTCCATACTTAATTTAGCAACTGTAGAATATTTTGCTAATTAATTATTAACACTGGTTATTTGTCACAGCAGAACTGTGAGGGAAAACATGGCTTTCTATCAAAGTAAAAACATAAATGTCATAATTTTAATATGATTTACAATAATGTAATCAATTTTTAAATAGTCCTAAATAGCTTCAATATTCAAATATACAGATTTAATATGAATATAATACATAGCACTAATTAAGAATAAACAGCATTTAGAGTAGAAACTGCAGCTAATAGCCAAGTGACTTACTTGCAACAAACTGAGGAAAAACACTGTAAAATGTCAGGCTTTCACGGGGAGTGCCACATTAGTAAGTGGCATTTTATTCTGTCTTGTGTATCAAGGGTGTGACAAATCTGTAGCCTTATTATAAACACTGTGAATAGGATTTGAGGTTGTACCTACTGAAGGCAATGAAAAAACTGCCTTTGATTTCTGCAAGTGTTGAATTAAAGCACTTAATTTCATTTACATGCTGACAAAAAAATTCTTTCTGATTTTGGCAAGGAAAAGAACAAGACCACAGGAAAAGTTACCTTTGAACTATTAAAGTGATATACATCTTACAGGTCTGCAAGTTCTAGATCTTCCTATTTCAATAAATGTAGTGTTTGTTTAAATTTCATTTACTCTAACTTCTGTTTCACCTGGTTTAATTTCTCCAGTACTTAATTGGAATAAATCTACAAGCCTGTACACTTTCATATGGAACTCTTTTTCCAATGATGAAGGTTGTAAGTATATAAATACAGATTAGTTTGAATAAGAAGTATGACTCTCTCTTTCATGGTAAATAGATGTGTTCTCTTGTAAATATGTTTCTAATTTGAATGTGAGACACATCTTCCATTTCAGTGAGGGTGAAGGTGAGGCACATTCCCAGGCTTTAAGAGCAGTGGATTTTCCTTTGGAACACAAAGCTAGCATTTTAACAGAAGAGGGATTTTTTAGTTTTAGGTGTTTCTTTACGTGCCTGTTTGTTTACAGTATTATTTTCCTGACGTTGTTGAAATTTTGTAAGAAAACTTCACTAAAACTACCAAGTTTTCCCTGTTCTTCAGTAAAAGGGCACCAAAGGACCTAACACAGCCTTCCAAGGCTGCATTAGAGCCCTGTGATTTGAGATAAATGGTGCTTGCATCTTCTGAAAAGCAGGATTTCTGAATATGATCTGTAAATGCAGTGTTAAAGTAAATGGCATGATCCATAATCTGAAATAGCCTTTTAGGTTCTTTCTTCCTAACATGGAACTGTTATTCAATACAATGGTAAGATCTTGGATTTTATTTGTCTAAAGCAATAATAATGTTTATAGTCATGTGCACATAGTTATTTTATGGATTTTGTAGCTTTTTCTCTCTCCTAGTTCTGAAAAATATATATTCAGTGGACATGGGATGATGGTTAATAATAGGCCCATGTATGAGCAAAATAACTACACCCTTAGTACTAAATATCTGTACCAGAAGATATTATTGAATATGCATATGTTGATTTAGTGGTTCATCAGCTTGCATTCTCTTGAAAATTCACTCTTCATACATGCTACCATGTTCATTACTATCTGCTTAATACTAGGCTCATAACTGTGATGTTAGGAACAGAAATAGATGGTCTAAATTTCAAAATTGCTGAGCTGCCCTTTCAGAATTTGACACTAATGACTCAGGATCTCTTCTGAAAGTCCAGGGCTGTTTTAGATGCAGAAATAGAAGTTTTAAGAAGTCCCTCTCCCTTTTTTTTGTGGTATTTATGTAACTCATGGACAAGTTGTTACTCTAAATTGCTTTACTAACTTTGCAGAATATTCTGAATTGGAAGAGACCCACTAGGATCATCAAAGTCACTGTCTAGGTGAGATCCCTAACCTAAGCCTCCCTTGACGCAGCTTCAGGCCATTTCCTGAGTGGGTCCTGCCATGAGATCAGTGTCTGCCCCTCCTCTTCCCCTCCTGAGGAAGTTGTAGACTGCAATGAGATCTCCCCTTAGTCTTCTCTGCTCCAGGCTGAACAGACCAAGTGACCTCAGCCTCTCTTCATACAGCTTTCACACTACACCCCTCACCACCTTCACAGCCCTCCTTTGGATGCTCTGATAGCTTAATGTCTTTCTTACATTGTGGCACCCGAAACTGCCCCCAGCACTGGAGATGAGGCTGCCCCAGTGCAGAGCAGAGCAGGACAATCCCCTCCCTTGCCTGGCTGGTGATGCTGTGCCTGATGCCCCCAGAACAGGGTTGGCCCTGCTGGCTGCCAGGGCACTGCTGGCTCATGTTCAGCTCTCTGCTCACCAGGACCTCCAAGCCCCTTTGCTCAGTGCTGCTCTCCAGCCTCTCATTCCCCAGTCTGTCTGTACATCCAGGGTTACCCTGGCCCATGTGCAAAAACCGGCACTTTCCCTTGTTCAACTTCATGTGATTGGTGATTGCCCAGCCCTCTAATTTGTCAAGGTCTCTCTGCCCTTGAGGGAGCCAACAGCTCCTCCCAATTTTGTATTGTCTGCAAACGTAGTATCGCTTCCAGTCCTGTGTCCAAGTAATTTATGAAGACGTTGAAGAGTACAGGCTCTGAGGACAGAGCCCTGTGGAATCCCACTAGTGACCATCCCCAGCCTAGTGTGCCCACATTCACGTTAACCCCTCGTGCCACTTGCTCACCCCTCACACGCTGTGTTTATCCAGCTGCGTGCTGGACATTTTGTCCAGAAGGATACTGTGAGAGACAGTATTGAAAGCTTGTATTTTATTTAGTGAAGGAATGACTTTTGTAAACAGGACAGCCAGACCAAAGTAAGTAGAGATGACAGAGCAACCAAATGTTAAACTCTTAGAGAAGTATGGTCCTGTCTGTCCAGTACACCGTACTTGAGCTCCTTCTGTTTGTTCCCTAAGACATGACTGGTCTGTGAAAATCAGAGGTACTCTGTATGGCATGTACTTTGTTGTTGTATGTTTGTGTGAATATAAGAATTTTGTCTTAATTTTTTTTTAAATTAAAAATAAAATACAGAGAAAGGGCAGCAAAACAACTCAGTCTTTTTTAAGGGACAGAATAGCAATGTCTTGTATTTTGTGGAAAAAATACAAGCATTTAAAATGCCATGTGGTAGATGAAATGCCCAGAAATTATCATAAAAATAATAAAAAAAAATTGGAGTGAATTTCCCTTTTGTGTGTATTTGGATGTTGTAAGTTGTTGTGGCAGTGTATTGTAGGAAAAATGTCTCTCCAAGAAATTCAGCAGCAGTTCCTTCTGTATTTTAGGTCTTCATAATGTAGGCTTTTAAAATTTTTTCCAAAATCCATGATTTGCCTAATAGAGTCTGCTTTAAACAAAATAAACCTGGTTATGCTATTTAGATATTAATTCTCAAGAATGAAAGAGCGTCAGAGTTGCTTATCTAAATCCAATTACTGCTGGTCAAATTCATCCCAGTACAAAAGTTCCCAAGATAAAAGCATATATTACCTAAATGCCCAGAAATGCAGACTGTTTTCAGTTGGGTGGATTGTGCGCTGAGCAATGCTTGAGGCCTTGAGTGAACTCAAATGCTGGGGATATAATTATTAAGCTCTGAACTCGGAAATTGCATGATAACTCCATTGGTTTAACTAAGCAAGCAAGAATTCTGTACACCGGTTACTTGAGTTTCAATTCCAAGCTTCACTTTTTTTTTTGAGCATATAAGCAGTAATTGGAATTGGGTAAAAGCTTTATTTTGTGCATGCCTGTGCACCCGTTGCCTTGTAGATGAGGATGGCAGCACAGAGCTGGGTGTATGGTGAGAGAATTATCCTGTCTGGTCCAAAAGACACCTTCTGTTACAGGACTAGCTGTGGCCAACCTGAAGGCTGGCTTGAAGGACAGAATATGATGTGCCTGTTCCAGAGGCTTTGGTTTTCCATAAGGACATGGAAAATCTGAAAAGCTTGAGTGGCTGTAACCAGCCTGGCTTCCTAGGAAATGCATTCTTTATTGCAGCATCTCCTGGTCGAACTGTCCCTCAGCCAGCTTCTTCTCTTGGTGTGTTGCAATGGGGTGGGTGGCACCTGGCTCCTCTGCCTTGAGCTAGTCCCCAGCTGAATCTCCCTTGTCTCCTAACCCTAGGTGTCCTCTTGCCTTCCCTGCACCCTAGATTCCCATAGGCAGAAGGAGAAACGGCTCAAATTCTTCACGTGCTTTGAGACAGCAAATTCCCCTCTGTTTGGGGTTGGTTGGGGCAGTGGGTAAGGTTCACTCATCTTGTGAGTGGTATCACTCACAGCTGAAGTGTTTCCTTCAGGAACCATCTCTGTTTTAACAGCAGTTATCAAATAACTTCCTGGAAATGATCCCGTTGAGCTTTCTGTGCAGTGTAAGTGCTGATCGACCGCCTGCCTGAAAGCTCTTAAAGTGATCTGCTTTGATGTACATTAAGGGCTTATTTTGCATAGCTTGCATCTTTCCTGAGTCTGCTGAGTAGTCTGAAAATGTGGGGTGCAGTGGGATGGGACTCTCAAGAGTGATTTTTGACATAGCTCTGTAGCCAGGACTGAACATGGATATTGTTTCTCTGTGCACAGCTCCGTAGGCTCTTCCCTTAGTTCTGCCTTCTGTGTGACATGGTGTGAGTTACTGCTGTTTGTAAGTGAAGAGTTTGTAAGTGACCTTTGTAATTTTAGTAGTGGATATCAGATGACTTGAACAGTTTCACCCCAAACTGATATACACAAGTGAAAGTAAAAATGTTTCTGTTTGTAAGAAGGTATTTCCTCCCCCAGTTAAATATTTTCGTGGAACGTAAGGGTGGCTGGGCTGGGTCAGACAGGAATTTGTTTCAGCAGCTGTGGAGGTGCCTGATGTTAAAACAGGGGCCACATGCGATGATGCTACTCGGGTATCCTCTCACAGTTTCTGGTACTATGTGACTTTCAGGGCACAAATGTGTCTTTAATTTCATGACAGATTTTCCATCCCAGAAGCCGACCAATAGATTTTTGTAGTGATGTGGTCTGTGGGACATCAGTGTGGGCTGTGGCAATGAATTCCCCAAGTAATTCTCCATTCTGGAACCTGGTTTTAAACCTTATAATTTTCTGGGCAGTCCTTATATATTATGAGAAACAATGAAGACAACTTGTCATGATCTCGCTGCATGGGTTCTTCGTTAATGTGGTGAAGTCCTCATCTGTGCAGTTGCTCTTGACATGGACGCTCTTTCAAAATTTGACCACCTGGTTTAAAATGAAAATTATTACATAATAAAGTATTAAAAGCATAATTGAATGTAAAAAAGGAGAAGGATTTTAAAAAGCACTGTTGTTATTTGTGCTTACTATGCATTTGGATAACACTTCAGGAAGAGTGTCTGGAAATCTTTTGAGTAGCAATTTCAGTTCAGATGCTCAATAGACACATTCTTGAGGTAGCCATCTCACAGATTCATTACATCTATTTCCTTGGATAGTGTGATGCCGTAGGTTATCCTTAATGATACAGCCATTATGTTGAAGGGTTGGTAATATGGCATTGAGGTGAACTCAATTCTACAATAATTCTTTTATGACCAGAATTTTTGATTTAAAATCTTTGAAAGAGTACCTCTGTGAGCCATACTCAGGAGAAAATTAAATAGTGCTCACATTTTCTCATGACAAGCAGACCATACCTGGTATTTTTTTTGCATTAATGATATCAGCACTTTGTAGAACACAGGTGTGCAGGCTCTTGAATTTTATAGTAATTTCCATTTAAATATAAGAAAACAAGAGGTCAGCTCTTGTGATGTACTTTATCCTTATTTCTGTGAGCATTCCCATTGAAGAATGTATTTTTTGTACTTCAGGTGAATCAAATCACAATTGAAGGTAAAACAAACAGAATTCCAAACAGCTTTGGAGAGGAGACGTAGCTTAATACCACTCTTCACACATGAGAGAAAGAAATATGACTGCATTTGTAGGAACAAAATACCTTCCTGATTTCATGCAGCACACAAACTAACATTCTTCATCAGAACTGATGTTCTGATTACTGTAGAATAATTACTTGAAATATTTAGTAAAACAGTGTCCAAATTAATTCCAATTACTTTCTTGTGGTAGCACTCAAGGTTTATAGCAGTAGATTAAATCGCCAACATATGGCTAATTGCCTATAACAGTGTTTGTTATTGTGGTGCCTCTTACCACTCTGATGTCTGTTTTTGCAAATGTGAAGGTGTGCACACAACTTTGGATGTGGGGGGAGACATTTCCGGTCCTGAACAGAATTCTGTGAGTAAAATCTCTGTGTAACTAAGTGTTTGTAGGATCACAGTATGTAGCAAATAACTCTGGGAAATCTGTAATAGAAGCAGTGGAACCACAAACGCCTGTCCCTGCTGGCAAGGAATATAAACTTCTAGCTCTCACATGACTTGGATGAAACAACATATCAATTCATTAGGAGTGGCTGGACTGAAATGGAGGCTGGGTGTTAGTTTTTGTTGGCGGAAGTTTAGGTAGGGGTTGTGTTTTATTTGAGGTTGTTGTGGGTTAGCTGCTGATTTTTGTTGGATTCTTTTTCCATATATCTGTCAGAGGCCCATTACTGTACAAGATAGGCGTGTTTTTGCATGTTTTTCATGTATTTGATATTAAATCTAAATAAATCAAATAAATGAAGATGCACCGCATGGGCCAAATTTCCTGCTGGGTAGGTTGGCCCACTGAACAGCCATAAATCACTGGCAGAGAATTTGGCTTTGGCTTCTTAAGACCTGTGCTCTAATATCTTAGAGGCCAAAGTCAACTTCAGGTATTACCATGAAGAATTATAAAATTAAGTGGAACATAAGTGAGTATAAAGGCCCCAATTCTGGAAAAACCTGAGGTTAGAAAAGCATGTGATCTCATGGTTAACATTAAATCTGTTATGTATTTGGTTGTAGTGGAGCCAGCTCTGGCAAAATAAACTTACAACTACCTGCCCATGTAACCATCATAGTGCAGTGAACACTGAATTGTGCCTGCCTTTAGAGCCTAAAATCCTTCTGGTCTACAGAGCCAGCAAAAAAAGAGGGTGGAGGGGGATGAAGGAGAGGAAGGCTTGTATGACATAGTTCCTAAAAGATAGCTAAATTGGGGCTCGACTTATTTTGCACAAACTGTTAATGCCCTTAGGTCAGTTTTTCTTCCTCTTCCTGACTGGTTTCAGACTGAAACAAAATGAAGCAAAGCATGTTTTTCCTCCCCAAAATGAAAGTCAAATGGAAACGAATGCTGTTGTGGGTTCTTGGGGAAAGGAAAAAACAGTGAAATGGAAAGTCACACTTTGCATCACTCACGAAAACAGAGTAAAGAGAGATGGAGAGACAGTGCCCTTTATCTTAAGCTGAGTGGCTGCTCGTCACTCACAGAATGGAAACTTCAGCTGAGAACTTTGTCAGGCACAAAATTGCCTCAAATCTTTGCTTGTATCAAAGGGTATGTTTAGGCAGGCCATTCCCATTCTTTCCCATTGGTGCGGTTTTGGCTTCATGAGGTATTTCAGTCTTTTCTGGGTCCCAGACCGAAACCCAAGGGTTCTTTTTACCCTATGAGTTATGGTACCATTCCCTCTTTGGCTCCACTTTTTTTTGTTGCTGTTTTTGGTTTGGTTTTGGTTTTTTTTTGGTTTTTTTTTTAGTTTTTTAGTTTTGTTTTTTTTGTTTGTTTGTTTGTTTTTTTGGGTTTTTTTTGTTGATTTTTTGTTTTTGACTGGTTTGCTGAGTACATTCACAGACTGGTAGCACAGAGTAGAGTGTGGCCTTAAATCTGTAGTGCAGTGCTCTAGCTGCCCTTGAAGTCCTTTTCTGTATGGTAGGAGACATTCTTGAGGCAGAGAAGGGGAAAGCAGTGAGGTTTTCCACATGCTAGTTTCTGGACTTCAACTAGAAGTCACTAACACCAAATTTATATTGCTGTTTATAAAAATTAACCAAATAAACTTTTGTCTATCATACATTTCAATGGTTTATAATTGAGGAATGGTTGGTTATTTTCCATGAGTGTTGCTTTGCCATTAGAAGATACAGTTTTATTATAGTGTTTCATAGTAATATGTCCTTTGCTGGTGTAGAAATTTGTCTTCCATGGAAAAATCCTCCAAATGAAAGCCCAACATATGAGAGTAGCAATAATGCTTTTTAAAGAAATCTGGGAAAGTACATTTTAAAGGAAGTTCTCTGCAGTGAAGCAGAGATCAAGACATATCAGTAATATGAGAAATTAAATTATTTTGTTTATTCTTCTGATGTCTTATGTTCAGCCATAAATACCATCTTCTGTGATCTTTTATGAGGATTTTGTGATAGTTGCTATTAAGTGTGTATTTTTAGTCTTAGCCTCTGTCAGGTAAACACAGATACCTATTTTATGGTCTAGTTGCTTAATATAACAAGTTGTAGCTGCCTGAATTCCGTCTTCACCATCCTAAGTCTATCAAATTGCAGTGCAGTACCATGCTATCTGTGGGAGGTGATACAAATTCAAATGAGTATTAACATTCATCTTGGAAAGAGCTGGGAGATGCACATAAACCTCAAAGGTTCTGTGTATCCAAACTAGATAGACTGTTTATTCAAAGGCATGGATGCACACATGAGCAGAGTTGTGTGTGCATGCATATAAAAAATGACCATAATTCCTGCATTTCTGTTAATGCAGAAGGAATGTTGTACATTGGTATTTAAACAAACTAAACAAACTTTTTGGTTTTATTCATTTAATCAAAGAAACCTCTTTACTAATGTCAGTGTTCTAACATCATTAGTATAATTGGCATTTATGCTGACAGTGCATGGACCAGAGATGGATAGGATGTGGCAAATGATCAGTGCTCTTCTGGTGAACTCTGAAGGTGTTTAAACTAGTGGCAAAGGGAACCTCTCCAGGATTTTCAGATGAACGTTTTTCAAGGGCACTAGATCTCCTCCTAGTATATGTGTTATGAACAAGCAAAAAACACTATGTACTTTACTAAAATATAATAACTTCTACTTCTGTTTTTTGTTTTCTCCATAGGTATGGAAAAATTGTATCCACAAAGGCAATTCTTGACAAAAACACAAATCAGTGCAAAGGTACGTGCAAAGGGTCCACCCTGTGAGTTCATTATCAGTTTGGATGATTGACTGGTGGCTTCACTGCCAAAGCTTTAGCTCCAACTGTGCAATCAACGTAATGCACAGTATATTACAAACATATTTAATAATGCCAAAGCTTTGAGTTGTGTTTCCAGTAACATTGCTCATTAATTTTTTTCATTAACAAACAAAATGAAAATCACAAATCAGAACGAGTATCAAATTGCTTCGGCAGAAGAGTAAATTACCTTCTAACCACATAGTGATGTCTGATTTGAATGATATCATCAGTGATGCAAATTGTTTTCCCATATAAAACTGACAAACTTTTGGGAAAACTGTCCCAAGGAAATCCTGGTCTAATTTTTATATTTTTGTGAAGTCTTGGCCTATGCTAAGAGAAGAAGAAAATATTCTTTATGACACAAATATATATACAAGTTGCAATACCAAGATACAAAAATAATTCCTCTTTCAGTTTTATGTTCTTAATTTTTCTGCTAATAAATGAAAATATCTTAAAATGAAATATAACTTGTTTTGTGTATGTGTGTGTGGCTATCTTTGGTGAGATAAATATTGACTAACGTGTCTAGGAGTATCTCAGGACTAGAATAGTTAATAATTTATGAGTCTGCAGTGTCACTGAGTCTATAAGGAGAAGCTGTGCTTTAAAATAATTCTGTAGCTTTCAACTAGTGGTATGCAAAATCCTTTTGGAGTAATAAGATCTGCTGGAGTGGGTTCTTCTGACAAGAAGCACATTCTAGATAGCATTTCTGTAGGAGTTAGTGAAAAGAAAAGGCACTGTGGTTCAGGAATATGAGTGGCCAGGCAGGAGGTGAAGAGAAGCAGCAGAGAAGACATTTGGAGAAATTATGTGATGGGGACAAAATCCTGCCAGCTGTACCAAAGATATTTTTGAAGTTTGTAGAAGTGTGTGACTATCTATTGCCTGCCAGAAACAGCATTCATTAGCTACTCAGGATAAAAGTAAGTTGGAAGTCTGCAATTCTAGTCTTGGAAATGTCCACCAACCCAGTCAGTCATGGGCCATCATCATAAGTTGTACTGCCATGCACCTGCTTTCGCCAGAATGTGAGTTTTATTTCCTTGGCGTGGTCTTCTGGCACAATTCTGATAACATCACTCTGTATTTCTTTGAATATCATACCAGGAACAAGACTTCATTGTATTTTGGGTTTGGTGGGTTTTTTGCCTTTTTTTTGCATTGCATTATAAAGAAATATGCTTGTGAACTTTCTTTGATCCCGTTGCCAGTGGTAAACAAGGAAGGGAATGGATCTGTTTGTAAAACACAAAATGTGAAATTAAAATATTGTAAAGAATATGAATGGTAGAATTTTGAGGAAGAAAAATGTCTGGGTTTGGTATTCTTTATATTATTTTAGTAGGACCCTTATAACAATGAGTTTGAATTATCTGAAAGTTCTCTTTCATGCTGTTGTATTACACTGTAAGGCAGAGATATCTATTTGTATTTTCTAAGACAGATCTTTATGACATAAGTGGTGCCATTAAAAGATCATAAACATAATTGGATTTATTAACAGTATGCATTATGGCATAAAAAGAATAGATGTTTTACTGGTTTAAATGCTGGGTATAATTTCCTTTTTCTTCAGTAAGGCTGCCAAAAAAAAAAAACCTTCCCAGGAATCAGAAGTGGAAGGGACCTGAGGAGGTCAGGACCTGCCTTGGGGCAGGACTGGCTCTAACCCACTGCTGAGGGGTATTTCAGTAACCTTTGCTCAAAGGCCTCCAGTGGTGGAGGCTCCTCAAGCTCCTCAGGCAATCTGTGGGAGTGCTCCCGCTTCTCACGATAATGAAGCGTTTCCTAATGTCTAACCCAAATCTCTCTTGATACAATTTAAGTCTATTGCTTTTTTCTTATCCCCAGTGGACATGCAGAGCAGTTTATTCCTTTCCTTTGAGCAGCAAACATATACATTTGAAGAATGCTCTGCATCTGCCTTATCTTTTCCTTAGACTAAACACTAGTCCTTTAACTTTTTACTTAAAGGCAGTTTGTTTTGAATTTCTGATTATATTGCACTTTGCTGGTCTCTATCTAATCAGCTCACTTCTTACTTGAAGACCTTGGAGCTGGGCACAGGATTTTAGATGGCCTAAATTTTATCATTTTAAATAGTATAGAGAGGTGATTTCATTTGTCTTCTCTGTGATCACATGACTCCCCTCTTTGTTGGTGTATACATACTAATAACTGTGTATTTAAAATATAAGTACCTCTCTGAAGCACAGGGTGTTGCAGGAGAACAGTGGTGCTGGTTTATGCTGAGATATTCTGTGCAGCCCCTGGTTCTGTCACTCTTTTCCAGCAGTGCTTCCAGCCAGGCACACCTTATTGTGTGCTCTGCTCTGGGTTGTTGATTATTCCCTCCTAGAGCTAGAACTTTTCATTTGTCTGTATTGAATTTTATCCTATTTTTTTCTGGCTGCTCCTTAATTTACTAAGATTTGAGTATAATCTTAAGCCTCCAGAGTGCTTGCAGCACTTTCCTCTTTAGTATCCTCTTCACAGTTAATAAATGGTTTCTCTAATCCACTGGACAAGATAATGTGGAAAAGAGTGAATAATAACAGACCTGGAGAAGACTTTTGAGGAAACCCTCTCAGTACAGCAGGTAGTGCAATACAGCCATTTGGAACTTCTTTTTAAAATTGGATCTGCTAATCAGTTTGACACCTGTGTCACAGCATTTTCCAGCTAGACTTTTTTTCTCCCATCTGCTCAAGTTGTGTGAGAGAAGCAAGGTTTAACTAAAATATATAATACTGAGCTATTCATAAGATTGGTTACATGCTTTTAGACAAAATTGTCATATGACATTATTTACTCTTCCTGAATCCATGCTGCATAGGACTAATCACCAGCTTTGTGGGTCTGTGAGTGGATTTACACAACTATTTGCTGTAAAATTTTTCCAGAAGTTTAAACTGTCTCTAATATGCTGGAGTCTATGTCTGTTCCCTAGAAAAAACAACAAAAACCAGCAAACAACAACAACCACCAAAAAAAAACCTGCACCCCACAACACAATCCCCCCTCCCTCAAAAAAAAACAACCAAACCAAATATTCAAACAACAAACAGGAAAAAACCACTCTATTTGTTTTCTCCATTCAAGTCTTCTGGGTCTCACTCACTTTCTGCCAAGTGTGAGATTATCTTGTTAAATGAATACATCATCCTGTGATGTGTATCCAATGAAGTAGAGTGGATTAAATTCAAGGAGATGATAGAAGTTATCACTTGATTAGTGATTTCAGTGTCATTTGTGTGTTGACCAAGGTATAAAGTTAAGCTGAAAGTAGAAATTTTTTAATTTAGTGAGGAAATTTTTTCAAAAACCCCATGTAACAGCAGATATGTTAAAACACGTCACTGCTTAGCAAGAAGGTTTTCTCTTGGAAAAATGTGGAAAACACTTGGCAATGGACTTTGAGTTATCTACAGTATTCCTTAGATTTTTAAAAGAGATACCCACCACATTCCTGTCATGCTAAGGAAGAGTGTTATCTAAGGATTTCTCCCTGGTATGAATTAAGCAGTCAGTAATCATCTAGGCTGCAAGGGAGTTCTCTAGGGACACCTTTTGACATAACCTCTCATTTTCAGATTGCTCTTTGTTGGTGGCATAACTGCTAAGTGAGACAGAGGAGAAGTAACAATCAGCCTGTAATAGAACAATATATAGAACAAAATTAGCACAGTCATGACAACATGGCCAGAAATCTCTGAACAAAGCAAAGAACAAATACATATGGAAAATAATGAAAAACACACACATGGTTCATTCAGATGTTCAAACACAAAACCTCTAATGAACAAGTCGGAGAGTTTTGGCTGCGTTTTCTTTTTCCCTTTCCCTCCCCTCTCTCCCTCTTCCCCTTGCACATTTCCCTTCTGGGCCTACTGTATTTGCTAATTTAAAAAGTAGGGGAAATGAAATAAAAGAAACCATTCAAGAGAAGCGTTTATCTGAAACGTGTAGACTCTTCTCTTTCCAGCCCTTGCCCCCCACCCTTGCCTTGATAGACGTGCATGCTTAGAGCTGAGAGAGTGAGTAATGGTTGTTTCACAGTACAGTTTCCATACCTCATAGCAATGGAATACAGAACAGTTAATCTGCCAAATACACAAGCCCATTTCTTAGAGTATGAGTTACTGTCATCTGTGTCTGCCCTTCCAGACACTGTAATTGCATGCATGCAGATTTGCTTCCTGGTTTAATCGGGAGCTCATATGATTTTGAGTATTTTCGTAGAACCTTAGAAGATGAACACAGGAGAATGACTAAAAGTCTGAAATCCCACCAAATTTTTTTTTAATAAATGAAACCTAAGAATCACAGTAATTTGTACGAGACAAATACTTCAATGGTATATTCTTCATTTTATGTATGTTTTTTCAAACCATGGGTGACTTGATTTGTTGAATAGCAGTGTTTGTCTTAGGAGTAGAATGTGCCTAACGTGATGAGGGAAACTATAGAGGTTCTGTTTATAATTTTAATATTTCATTATGACTTTTTTTTTTCAGAAATGTTAGCAATGATCTATTTCTTTTTAAAATATGAAAACTGGGGATGCAGATATTCAGTCATTAGGATTGTGGTGGGTTCACAGTAAAAAAAAATGCCATGAGGTCATCTGTGCTAACCCACCATATATCACATACAATTTTATTTCTCCAGTTGCCTTGCTGTTTTTAGACCAGGACTTAAAATTTACCATGACCTATTTTATAAATTGAGAGTTTATTTGTGTAACAAAAATGGAATAACTGGAGGCTTAGTATAAGTGTTGGAGCTAATTGGAATGGCATGGTAAAGTGGTGTTTTGTATCACCCAAAAGGACTCTGTCCTGCCTTGTGTCAGTGTTGCTACTCATCTACTTAAGTTCACCAGCATCCCTAAATACTCTAATGCCTTAATGAGCTGGAGGCTTCTGCTCTGGTGTTCTGATAAACAAAGCTTATAATCATATAGTAGATATACCTTGGTATGTATCTTAGATATAATTTCCATAACTTAAAATACTTCCATAACTTCAAATTTTAGAAAGTAATTTTTTGCACACATTCTATGAAGACTGAAGGTTATTTGTGATCATATGAAATTATGCACTTTTACTATATATTTTTAAATTCATATTCTTATACTAGAGATGGCACAATTTGGTTGTGACTATCAATGTGAAGCAAGTCTATGTAAAATAAGCTGCTGGGAAAGAGCTAAGCTACATAGAAAGCTATTTAGTTAATAAATTTTATTTATTTGGAATAAGCTCAAATTACAATAACTGTGCTGTGTAATTTATGATTCTCAGAATTGCCATTTTGAAAGGGAAAAAAACCCAGACAAGTTGGTCTGTGCCTGATCACAGACTGTAAACTGTTCACACTGGGAGGGCGTGCACAGTGTGCTTCAAGGGAAAATGGATCTTGTAGAAAGTAAATAATTTGTAAAACAGACTTATTTAATTTTGAAACTCTAGACTTGTGTAGCAAATGAATCATTCCTATTTTCGATGCTGGAGTAGCAGTAGATGTGCTGATTTTTTTGTGCATTAATTTTGTTTGCATTTCTTTTTTTTCTTTCTTCCCATTTTGATCCACTCCAACGCTTTCTGTAATCAGCGGCATAAGAGTTTTCAAGTTATTGAAAGTGTAGCAGTATGGATTATTTTAACTCAGCAGGTTTTCTGACAGTGAGGTGTTGGTGAAAGCTGGACACATGCTGAGCGTTGAGCAGGTGCTCAGCAAGTTTTGTCTGTGGCTCTGCTGATCCATCTCACTACTGACCTGTAGCAGCCACAACCAACCTGGTCCTTCTGGTCCTGGCTCTCCTGAACACAGTGCACAAACCATGCTGAGTTGTACCACTTCTGGTTAGCAAGCCAGCTGATAAAATTATATCTACAGACTTAGAAGGACAAAGTCTTCAACAGTGTCACTGAGTTCTCATTTTGAAACAGTTAAAAGGAAAAAAGCAAACTTGAAATGTGTTTTGATAAGCTACATAAAACAACGTGAAGCTAGGTGTTTAAAATTTGTAAATATTTGGAGGGGTTTTAGTCTGTTTTCTGTTTTTCCTTTTTTCTTTTAAATTCAGGATTTTTTTACTTTCACTGCTGTGGGTTTTATAAGGTTGAGATAATATTTTTTCTGTTTAAATTAAAAAGTGAAATTTCTATGGAACCACATGAGTTCAAGAGTCAAATCTTTAGAAAAAATACCTAAAGGAGACAGCTGAAGACCATAATGGGAAGCACACATCAAAATAAAGAGAAAGGAATTGCCAGTAAAAAACTGTGAGGTTGTTCACTCATGGATGAAGTGTAAATTCACACCCTAGCTAATCAAATAAAGGCTCGTTTGATCTCTGGGCTCATGAGCTATGATGCTCTCTATATCTGACCACTTTAAGAAGTTGCCAGAAATTGTATGGGAGGGGGCAGGGGTGGGAAAGGTGCATATGTACGTTAAAAATGACTATGCAGTTGTGCCCTTGAATTTACAGATGATGTGCTCATGGATGTTTAAGTATCATAACAAAACAATTTTCCTGGCACCTGTTGGTTTGGCCAGCAGGCATTCTATGTCTTGGCAAATGTGCAAGTGTTTTGCAAAATCTTACTTTAGCTTGGAGGTAGAGATTCTCCGGTATATATATATTTTCAAATGCTTTTCACATCTGCTCAAGTGCAATAGGAAAATATTTGATGTGTTGTGCCGAGCACGTCGTCATAGCTGGAGCACACCAGTACTGGCCACTGCATCACCCTGCTGAGGACTTGGAAACATACTCCCTTCAATGTCTGCAAAATGCTGCTGCACCTCAGCAAACATTCTTGACTGCATCTAAACAGTGCTCTGTCTCAAGCTAGACTTCTAAAAATTGTTTATTGAGTTTAAAGCCAGGTCCTCTACAGAGGAAACTCTTTCCTAATTAGTTCCCCAGACACTTTCTTAAACGGCTTCTTTGCAATTAAGGAAAAAATTTCCTGGGTCATTATCTTTTCATAAATGAACTCATGGCCTAGCAAATATTTTCTGTAAGGAGACCCAAGATACTCAAGTATTCTGTGACATATCTAATCTGTGATTATTCTTAATTTACTACTTCTAAAATCTGCAGGCCCATATCACTGACAAATAATTGGTTTAACTTTGTTTCTTTCCAGAGAAATAAAAAAGTGAAATTTCCATTTATACACAGAGATTAATGTTTTGATTCATTGGTCTGTATAAAACTTTTCCCATAGCTTGGCATGTGCTTGAAGTGCATTTTGGGACTGGGTAATGTTAGTAGGCTCTTAGTGGTCTCAGCGGACTTGGAAATATCTATTTCATGTCACAGAAATGAACAGAAGAGAATTTTTTTTAATCTGAGCAGTGGCTCATAATCAGCTTTGTTGAAAGCTTCCTTATGTCTTGGCTTTTTCAACTGTCTTGCAGAATCACTTTGCTTAAAGCTTTTTTCTGATACCATGATACAGCATCTTATACACCACTGAAACTGTTTGACCTCTGATTGCTTGAAGGCATGTCATCTCTTCTAAAAGTGGTGTTCTGTTGAGAAGTTACTTTCTCCAAAGTCTCAGGACCTTCAGCACAGCAGCTGACTTGTAGAAACCCCTAGGCAGAGGCAAGGGGAGGACAGTGCCCAGCTCCTTAGTTTTGCTAGAGCTGACTCTGTTAGGCTCTCTCAGAGTGTACAGCATATGCTAAACAAATGCTCTCTTGGTATAGTGACAATTTGATAATGAATCAAATTGACAGACTCTTATTGAACATGGGTACTCAATAGGAACCATTCTGAATCAGATCTGTGAATTACAACTCCACTTCTGTGGTTTGCCAGCAGAGAGGTCACCGTTCACTTTTCCTGTTACTGCACATGCCCTGCTTTTCTTTCAAAGAGTCGAGGTCTCTTACCCAAGTGAATTAAGTCAATGTTCTGTTTCTTGGTAAGAGTATACTGTGATAATGAAACACTAATAGACCATGCCATCGTTTTTATTACACCTGTCTTTCTGGGTATCTGAGGCCTGCCTGTCTGGAGATGGCATAGAATTGCTCAAGTAGAAATAGGTGTGAAACACAGGAGAAGAATCACAGCCTCTGGCAGTAAAGATGTAGCTCCCTCAATACTGATCAAAAAACCCCCACACACCGGTTCTGGTGGCATTATTAATATTGCTCCATCTATTTAGGTAATGGTAGCCATACAGCACTAAAACTCTAGGTACTAATCAGTGGTACAGAAAACAATGGTACTCTATAAAAAATAATTAAAAGACAACCTTGTCCTATGGACTTTGCAACCCAAGTCTTTGAAAAAGAGCAGGGTCCACAATCAATTTAGGTACTGTAAGTAATGTTATGACTTTGAATGGAGTTAAATGACATGTCTTTAAAATACTGAATTCTCCACAAAAGAAAATCCCAAGCAAGTCTTTCAGCTCCTGAGAGTAGTCATACATTTGGGGAACATTCAGTGAGTTTTTTCAACCCAGAATGTTTTCAGAAGAGCTAAATTTACAGATGAGAAAAGGAGGAGGCCATGTTAGGGGTGCTAGAAATGACTCTCCTACTTGATGAAATAGTTTTTGTCTGACTGGGTCTTCCCCAGGACCAATAATCAGCTGATGTTTTCTTCCATTAGATGGCAGTGGTGTGATATGTGGTTTCTGTGGACCCCCAAACTAAAAGTTGATTAAAAAATTACAAATGGTTCCATTTTCTTAGTTTGGTTTATCATTTCAGAGCTTTCAATTTTTTTATTCATGTAGAAGTTTACAACTTAATGTCCAACTGAAAGCAAATGAGGACAGGGATGTTAAAGCAAAAGAGGACTGGGACTTTCAAATTACAACTAAGTTAAGTATTTTCAGAAAATGGGCAGCTATGTAGAACGGACACTCGATGCTCCCACTACAAGAAACGCAGTTTGGGTTTACTTTTGGTCCACCTGAAGTAACTACAGTAATTCACTATTTGCTCATCTGTGGTGGAGCCACCGCTTGTGCTGGTTTTGCCCAGCAAGAAGTTTGGGAGGGAGGTACAGGTATGAGAGGAGAGGGTGGAAACAGTAAGGAATGCTTGAGGAAAGGGATTGGAGTCACTGCAGCGAGCTGTAGCATCACACTTTAGGAGGGGCCATGGGCAGAGGCAAGAAAGATGGGGCTCAAATGTATAAAACAACAGGCTCTCATTGTTTCACTGCTTATGGAATATTCTGTTTTATTCTAAATAAAAGAGAAAAACAGTTTGGTTTTTTTTTATATGATCTATATAAAGATCTTTAAGGCACATTCCTTTGTTGCTTGTGATATTAGTTGCGGTGTTGTTTTTTATTAACTTCTTAAATTTGGAGCAGTAAACACTATTTATTTTTAAATTAATTGAAATGGACTTGTTGCCCTTCATGGCTTTTTATTAATTGAATATTTTTGCTCAGCTGTCTGCTTTCAGAGCAAAGGTTGAAGTCAGGAGATGGGGGTCAATGGGACTTCCATTTAAATGCATGTTATCTCTATGTTAATTGCCTGCATATTTAACCAACCAAGCATGTCATTCTGCAGAAAGTAAAGGTTTTGTGGTCAACCTTTAATCACAAAACAGCAAGAAAAAGTCTGAACGACCTGGTTTGCCTGAGGTATATTAGTTGCTCTTGTCAGTCACTTCAGCTCACAGTAAATTGCAGGGTAAATTCCACATAATTGATGGAAGGTATCTTTAGAAAAAAGTCCCAAAACTGAGGAAAAAAATCTGTGCTCAAAATTTTAGTGTTCAATTTTTGTTTAAATTTTGCACATTATTTTAATGGTTTCCTTTATAAATAAAAAACGATTTTATAGTTAGTGTAGACAATTATTAGAGAAGAAAGTCACGGAACAGACATTAAATATGCTTTGAGTTTTGGAGACACATACATATTTATCAAGTTGGGTGAATTTGAGTTCTTACATCAGAAAGAATTGCATAGCTCTGCTTGCTATGCTCTACTTTCTTGCTTTTTTACTGCAGAAGTGCTAAAATAGTTACAGTTAAAGGAGAGGGGTGTAGGCCATGTAGCAAATCCTCTGAGGCTGCTGGGATTAACAAACCTCTGCTGTGTTTTCACTAGTGTCTAGTAATGAGATTGAGGTTTTGGAACTTGAAAGTGTTTAAGATTGCTGCCTTTGTCAAATTTGTTTGAATGGGGTCAATCAGTTCAAAAGTTATGGGAAAGGAAGAGCTAACAAATATATGTAGATATTTCTGCTGTATACTCTTTGCTTTGCTTCCTGCTTCTTTTGAAATGATTCCTGGAATTCAGTTTGCCTTTTTGAGCAAATAGAAAGCTGACACTTTTATGGACATTTCAAAGGGCATCATTTTACTGTGTAAAACCAGAATTTTCTCCCATGTGCCTCACTACATTTATCTACATTTAATTTCTGCTTCTGGTTTATTACCTGGTTGCTTACTTTAATAAGGTCCTTCTGCAGTTCTTCACAGATGTCTCTCCTGTTTTGTCTCCTAAATAATCTTGTCACCTCACTGCTTAGCCTCTTCTTGTCATTTAGGTTGTGCAGTATGGGTCTTGGCAAAGCTCCATGTGGAAGTCAATTGGTGCCATTCACCCCCGTTGTAAGAAAGATCACGCCCTCTACCCTCTATTTTTATCTTTTAACCAATTGTTTATCCAAGAACCTTCCCTCTTAAGCTATGGCTGCTTAGTTTCCTAAGAATTCTTTTGTGAGGGCCTTGTCAAATGCCTTTTGGAGATCTAAGCAGACTATATTACCCAGATCACCCTTATCCACAGGCTTGTTGACCTTTTCGAAGTACTCCAATAGGTCTGTGAGACAAATCTACAAAAGCCAGGTTAACTCTTTGTACATATTGGATTTCCACAGATTTTACTCTGTTTCTGTAATTTCTGCTAATTTGGTATCAAGCTTACAGACCTTTAGGTACCTGGATCTTACCTGGAATGCTTTCTGAACCTTGCAACCATGTGTGTCACCTCCCAGTCCTCAGGTACAAAGTCAGTGTTAGAAAAGAAGCAGCACACCACTTATTACTGTGTGTAGTCAGTTATTGCATCCTGGAGCTCTTTTCAAACTGGGAGGGTGAATACCATCTGTTGTTGCAATTTGTTAGTGTTCACTTTTGTCAATTTGTCCTGTAACCTTCTCTGTGGTCATTTCAAATTAAGAGTTGCATCTGTTCTGGGCTTCCTAAGCAGCTGCTCTCTGAAACTGCACCTAAAAATGTGATCTTTGCATTACATCCCTTTTTGCCCAATCTGTGTAGGGATAACAAAAGTCCTCTATGAAAACTCCACTTTCTGTCTTTACTGCTTTTCTGCATGGTCCTTCATTTCAGGTCTTGCAGGTTCTGTGTTACTCTCTGCCATGCTTAGTCTGATCATTTCTACCCCACCAGCACAGCCTCTCTGTCTTTGCCATGCATGTTATAGCTTGGTGTTTTGGTGGCTCATTCATTGCCTCTCTTTCACAGTCTTTCTGATACATGAGTGTTTTCCAACTGTCAGATGTATTTGAGTTCACCCATCTTATTTCTTAAGGCTTAAAATACATAGGGAGCCACTAGTGTTTCGGTTGTGTTGTCAGCACTGCATTTGGGTGACTCTGTGGTTACTTTCTATTGCACTATGTCCTCTTAGGTTCTCTGGCCTGTTTTGTTTGCAAGAGGGATAGATCTAGTGATCACCCTCGGATTTTCTCCAGGGTTACCAATTGCCCCGTCTGTTTGCCTGGTGAGAGAGATTGTCATCACTCCAACCTGCTCCTTCCTTCTGGTTAGTTCCAGGTTCTAGAGGGACAGTTTAATTGCAAGGTGCAAGATCAGCAGCTCTCAGTGGGGAAGATCCAGCACGGGATCACATCCTCCTTTGCCACCTGAGTCCTGCCTTGAGCTGGCAGCTGCCCTAATAGACTTGGACCTGATGCATGACAGTGCTGAACTATCTCTGTGAACCTTTCCCTTCTCTCCCTTAGCAGGATTTGACTTGATTGCTTGGAAAGGATTTGTATGTGTCCCCACCCCGCCCTGAAGTGCAGCCTCTAAAGTTCTCTCCCTCATCCAGTTCCTCTCATTTTGTTGTCCTTCTTTCAGGAGCCAGAATCTCCTTCTGAAGACCATAACTTGTCTTCTCAGCATACTGGTGTGTGAAGCTCTCCCGTGGGTAAAACACGGAAATGATAGTTGGCATAGTAAATTGGCTAATTCTCACTTTAATTCCTTCTCCCTAAGTATTCAATAGGATTGTTCCTACTACTTCTTTCTATGCATTTAACCTATTTGACTTCTCCTCCTGTTGCTGCCCTTAGGACAAAAGGTGGAGTTTTTTCTTCTTCCATGCAGTCAAACTCATGCTCCTGTGGTCTTAGTTTAGTTCTTGGAAATGCTGGGGCTCTTCTTACTTGAAAGAGTATAGATAGGGATTGACAAGGAATGGAAGACATAGCATTTGAAAGAACCTTCACAAAACCAGGACAAAATAGGAATGTCTATGAAGAAATCCGTGTCTAGTATTAGGCAAGGCAAAAAAATATGTGCACAGTGCTGGCAGCAAGAATAAGGGAGAGTAAACAGGCCGTGATTAAATATGGGTGAGAGTTTCTGACCAGCAGAGCAGCCACGTTTTGGTACAGAGGGTAGAGCAAGCTCAGTTTTTATGTCAGGAGTTGTGGCACAAGGCTGTGTGAGAGTGGGGTCAGGATTCTTGTCCGAATGCATGCACTTATTTCGTAGAGTTCCCCCAGTATTCTGAGCCTAGAGTCAGGCAAATGTTGTAAGATGTAGTTTCGTAGAACTACTTCAATAATCTCAGTAGCTGCAGCCCCACAAGGAGCACTGGGGAGGGAGCTGGCACTCTACCACACGATGTACAGCCTTTCTGAGCAGAGCTCTACCTGGAGGATGGCCCCTGGGGCAGCTCTTTGAAGAGCTTTTGAGCTAAATTAGGAGGCAATTGTCTCACTCGTCCTTAGGCAGGCTGACTGGCTGCACTGGGGTGCATGGGAGTGTGGGGGGGAAGCTGTGATGGTTTGCTAAAATGCTTAGGAGCAGGAGCTAGAGGAGTGAAGTGTGGCTCTGTTACAGTTCATCTCCTTGCAAATTACCTGTGTGTTTGCCAGTGTGAGGCCTAGGAAATGTCTGCAGGTTTGCACATCAAAAAAAACCAAAATGGATTTTGTCAAATTAACCTTCAAAAGCCCAGCGAAGTAAGCTGCTGTGTTTTGGAAGTGAGGATAAGGCAGAGGAATGGCTATGAAATGTTCTTCTGTTTTTTAAGTGGAAGTTGAGACTATTGCCGAGTCATTTCATATTAATAAGGCTTGTAAGAAAATAGGATTTTCAGATTATAATTTTAATGCCCCGTGTTCCCACTGTGTCTTAGGGAAGAGTGGAAGCACATGTTACCCATAGGACTAAGTGAAACCAGAAATTTCATTTTAATTTGGACAGTCTTTACTGACACTCGGCTCCTGGGTTTGGCATTCCTGAAAGAGAGAAGAAAAGTAGAATGTAAAAGGGGAAAAATTTTCCAGTCAACATTTGGTTTGAATTTACATACAACTTTAGAAAATAATGGGAAAAAGGAAAAAGGTACCATTATAATTACAGTGTAGGTCCACTTTAACCTCAGAAACTTTATCTGTTCTGTAAATCTCCCCTATGGCTTTTGTTCTATGTGCTTCATCAGTATCTCTGCACTGTTGTTTTATCCAGATAAATAATGATTTAAATGGAGGAAACTTGGTAATGTAGAAAAATTTGGATTGGCATATGGAAAATTGTACTTCTTTATTTATTTTACTTGTTTTATTGATTCTATAAATTGGATAGCCCCCCACATTCCTTCAGAAAACAAAAATAAGAATTAATATTATAGGTTATCTCTTCTCTAGTGGAGATCCACAGATTGAAGGACTAGTCTGTGCTATTCAAGACATCGTAAGAAAATATCTGAGTTACAGTAAAGAAGGCCCTCAGTTTTAAGACCTCAGTTGCCCTTTGCAGAGCAGTGTTATCAAGGAGCTTGTGGTGTATATGGAGATATATCTAAATGAGTGTATGCGTGTTGAACAGCTTTATTAGAAGTTGATGACTCAGTCCATCTCATATAATACCTTGAATCATTATAATGCGAGAAGATACAACTGTGGGCATTTAAATGTAAGTTATACGAGGCTCAATTCATAAATAATAACCAAAACTGTGATAAACTTTCTTAGAAAGAGTAATTTAACTATCAGTCACAAGATTGGTACTGACATTAGAAGTTGACAGTAGGGTTCAACTCATTAATGTTTACATTTCGCATGTGTCGTTTACTCTGCTTTCTGAATTTTCTGAACATAAGAAGGGCCACCTTAGGATGTATATACTTAGTATTAGATGCATGCTGAAGCACAGCACTGAGGAAGGCTTTGAGCTTCACTAAAATCAATCTTCTTGATGAAACGTGTCAGCTCTAGGCATCCTGGTGCTTCAAAGTTCATTTTAGGACAAAGGATGCATAAGCTTGCTATTACAGAACCCACAAATGCTGCCATTTATACTGAGCCCTACACCTCGGTATTTTGTTTTATAGTACTGTTAGAAATACCACAGGCCTGAGGATATATTTGAAAAGCTTCCTCTCCCTTTTGTGATGATGGAAAGGTAGTGTTCCCAGGTCTGATGCGCTTGGAATGAATTTGATCATTATGGCTAGATTGCGTGTCAAAAATATTATCTCCATTATTTCAGTGAAACTCTGACTACGTGCTTAAGATGGTAGCAGCTTCAAGGAGTACGTATCCCACTCACTTGGAGAGGACATTATGCTCCTGGTATTTATGTTGGCTGGCCTGCATGCTTATTTTAAACATATCCTGTTTGGATCACTTTTCAGGTTTGCGGCTGAATCTCCAAATGTTTGTCAGCTACTCTCAAAAGTGAGATACCAAGGCTTAAAATGTCTCAGAGTCTATGGTGCTTTGAGGAAATACGTTGCTGCACTTGATAAGTGCTTGCTTGTTCTGCTTGCACTACTGCCTCTGAAGCTGTACATGGATCAATCCCTGTGGTTAAAGTACATTTAGTGGATCATTTTGATGCACAGTTCTGCAAACTCATACGTTATGTGTATGAGTGTGAATATCTCCTTTAATTATTTAAATGGGGACTGCAACATGAGTAAAAACTTCTGGAAAGCTCAGAGTTAATGCAGAAGTGAAGAGAACGTTTTTCTTTGCAAACTTCTTTGAGCAAAGAAAGTTTTTTACACCAGCTGGCAAAGAGCTTATAGGGCACACTTCCAAACCTTCAGAAAAAGTTTCCCACAAAGACTTTTTTTTTAAAGTCATGCTGCAGGAATTAAGTTGAAGATATCACTGACCGAAAGGACATTTTTTCTGAATGAGCCGAGAACCAAAGGAAATGACTCCAGGATTTGAAATCCTTTTATTTCCTCTGTGGAAGATATCTGTGCAGCTGAAACGAACCATTCTGAATGGCTCCAAGCCAAACTTTATGGGAACTGAGATTAGGAAGTTCTATGGTCAAAATAGCCATTGAACAAATTGCTTCCAGTATAAAGCCTCAAATTTCCTGATAAAGCTACAGTGTTTAACCCTTCTTTTTCACTTGGGTGAACAGCCGGTCTGTTATTAGGCACAAACTGTTTATCCAGTTGTGATTCCTGCAGTGCTTTCAGAATTGCCTGCAAAGGTTTTGCTGTTTTTTACTTTTATGTGAGATAAGCAAAGCAAACCCCAGAAAAAAAATGTTAGAACAGGTTTGGACGATGCTTCCTACTTAAGACAGGAGGAGAAGTGCTATAAACAAGAACTCAGATTGCCAACTGCAGTATGGCATTTTCGTCTTGCAGCCTTTTCTGAAGGGATGGTTTATTTTGTTTTATGATGGTGTTAGCTGCTTGCTTGGCCTTCGTGAACTAAATGAAAAGGCAGCAGCAATAGCAGCTGTGCCTCTGAACTGCACTATTGACTCCAGAAAGTGCTCAAAAGAAAAGTGCTCTGACTGGAGCACCAAGCCTGGCTTCTGAATGGTACAGCACGGGCTTGCTAATCTCCAAACAGAGTAATTGACCTAGAACAATGAAATGCTTCAGTTTTGGTTATGGGTTTCTTTTGCTGTTGCTTCAAACTGTAGGGCCTTGAAGGGTGACAAAAAGAGCTAATGCTGGAATTGGGAACAAAGACCAGGTGGGCTGATGTGTCCTTATCCCGCTGTGCTTGGAACTGCATTGAGCCAGGCACTTCTGCCAGCTACCTGTGTGTCCATCCCCTCATGCACATGCCCATCTATTTTCCACGTGGGCAGTGCTTCCAAGCAAAACTTGTACAATGTGTGTGTAGGCTGTGTTTTGGGCAGTTCTTGAAGAGGATGTTGGTAATTGCACTATGGTCATGGAGCTGAGACAGGATGTGGCTGCATCTGCTCTTTCTGTCCCTACCAGCAGTGCTTTGCTCCCCATAGTGTGTATGCCTTTGTGCATACCTCGTGTTTCATGCATTAATGCCTTTGCACAACCTAAATTTAAAAGTCCTAAATCTTAAACAGGTGTTTCCATCATTTCACCTGAGAGACTAATTCCCGAAATAATAAAACTCATTATTAGTAAGTTTTTTTTTTCTTTATACTCAGCCTAAATTTTGCTTTTCCTAATTTAATCCCACTACTCTTCATTATCCTTTCTCCCCTACCTCTGGGCACCACACTAATTAATTCATCTCCCTCTTTGGTTTTTTCTTCTTACCCTTCAATATTATAGTTCAATGTTAAAACGCACTCCTCTTTACTTGTATTTACTCAGCCCAACAGATATATTTGAGCTCCAGCAATCTATCCTTGTAAAACTTTCTGCTGACCTCTATTCAATGTTATTGTTCATCAGTGAAAAACCCCTCTGGTTTGTTTGCAAATTGCTGATATGAAAGTGATCAGAACAAGGTGCATTACCCCAGGTGAGTGTGTGAGTGACACTGTGAACTGGGATTTTATATATCAGGGCCTTTAAACTATTATTGTTTCCTTTTCCTGGGCTTTCTTTTTGTTCTTCTATTTTTTTGTTTAAAGTCAGATTGATTGTAGTTTTTGTGATCAGATATAAAATCAAACCGGGGTCTAACACTTTTTAGATGTAGTTAGGAAGTCCTATTTAATCAGTATTTAGTGCATAAGTGATTTTAATAATTTGATGGTTTTTGCAATGTGATATATATGTGGGTGTCCTGACATGAACCTTTCAAAAGTCTTGGCTTGCATGTCTCTCCTTTTCAATCTGCGCTATTTCTGGAATGATTTCTTAACATTTTGAGGCCCCTTCTTTACTATTCTACCCTTTGTTGGTTAAATAAATAATCAGACTCTTAATAACATTCTGTCTTGTATTTGTACACAGCTATCACATCTGCCCTCCCTCTTTTTTTTCCTGCTATTATCATCTGTGTTCTAGATATGACATCCCAGTCGAAGCTAAACTTAAGTAAGCCACTAATGAGACAACTGTTTAGTCTGTCATTAGTCATCTGAACCTTGACAAAAAACATAATTTCTTCTCTTCCTTCCATGGGTACTAATAGACAGGCTTGGACCCCAGAAATGAGTCTTTTGTCCTTAAAGATGGGACCTTACACCCTAAAAACGGTCTTTGGATGCTCCAAATGAGTCATTAAAGATGGAGAACATGAGGCCTTGAGCTGTAAGTAAGGAATTTTTATCCAGAAATGAGGCTTTGTCCATATGCAGGAGGCTTTCAAGGCTAGAAGCAAAGCTTTAGGCTCTAAAGCTTGGGATTTGGGCTGTAATAGAGAGCCTTTGAGGCTCGGGGGGACCTTTTAACTCTCAAAAACTACCTGAAAGGAGGTTGTAGCAAGGTGGGATCAGTGTCTCCTCCCAAGTGACAAACAGCAGGATGAGAGCAAACAGCTTCAAGTTATGCCAGGGGAGGTTTAGATTGGATATTCAGAAAAAATCCACTGAAAGGGTGGTCAGGCGGTGGAACAGGCTGCCCAGGGCAGTGGTGGAGTCACCGTCTCTGGAGGCGTTCGTGTGGTCGTGGCACTGGGGACGTGATCTAGAAGGGGACGTGACGGTGCTGCGTTAATGGTTGGACACAATGATCTCAGAGTACTTTTTCAACTATGTAAAAGGGCATTTAGGATAATTTTTACATGTAAAAGTCTGCACTCCATTTACACAGGGAGCACAGTAGCATTACATATTACCAATCACCTTGAAAATAAGCTAAAAAAGGCCCAAACAAACACAAGTAATAAAAAACCAAAAACAAGCCTGTGTCCCAGCTGATGAGCAAATAAAGGCTGGAAAGAGCATGCCTTGGCATTTGGCAAATATCATATATTCCATTACAAAAAGTAGGAATTATATGAGCTTTTCCTGGAAAAAAATAAATCCTTCATTAGAGTTGATGTCTGTTAGGATATGTTGGCCAACTCCTTCTGCAAAAAGTCCTGTAAATGATCATCTGAAAGTTTCCCAGGACTTAATATTTTGATAGAATGAATAACAGAAAAATAATCTGTGGTTTTCTGTCACCTGACAAAGAGGAAATCCTCTCTGGTCCATGTTCCCATGATTGATTAGGAAGAAAGGCCAAGCTGTGTAAAAGCAGTGGTGATACTCCTTGGCCTGAGGAAAATTGCTGTAGGCCAATAATAAATGCTAAACAGGAAAATTAAAAATTAGAAGTACTCCAAAGGATACTCTGTATTCTTGCATTTTAAGTCTTTGCCTTAAAGATGATGGAAGAATCCTAATGGATGCAACAGGAAATTTGAGTGAGCTCAGACCAGAGAACTGCCATGAATAATAGGCTACTGCTCACTTCAGAGTTTGTAGTTAATAGACATGTGAAGCAGTTTTGCAGTGTTTCTATTTAAATGGATGAGCAATAGGACTAAATTATTAATAGTGAGAAATTTTATTCCTTATAAGAGTTTAATGAATTTAAGATCTCCTCACAGGTGGTCTATTAGTCTATTCTGAGATTCTTTCATGGAAACCAAAGCTACAGGAGGAGGGAAGGTGAAGTTGTCTTTTATCCACAGTCTCAGATGGAAGTGTTGCCAGAACTAGGATTTAAACTCTCTGAGTTTTCTTTGCTGTCTCATGTGCATCTCACAAAATTCTTTACAACTGTCTCCAGGAGGTAAAGAATTCATAAAACCCATTTAGACCAGGAAAAAACTGCATTAATTGGTGTAGTTAGGAAAACTAAAACAGGGAATCCTGGCAAGTGAAATATAATTACTGAGTGATAAACAGGAAGTCTCCATTTCAAAATCCTGTGTAGTAAACCTGAGTTTCAAAAAAAGAGATGCCCCCTTTTTCATGTTGCACAGTTGTAGGTAATGTACTAATTTCTGTCCCTGTGAACTACTAGAAGTGGTATGAAAATTCCAAATTTATCCACTAAAAATATGTAACCGTACCGTTCATGCAAATTTTATCTACAATGACTCAGGTAAATAAAAACGCAGCAGTTGTGATAGATAAACTGTTGAAGATCTGTTCCCACGCATATTGTTTTGAATTGATAATGAGTTTATTGTGGCCATACGTCCTTGAGGTCCTTCTCCATTAATATTTGAATGCAGTGAATTTCACTGCTACCATTATTTGTGGCAAGTACTCTTTAGATTAGTGTGAGGCACATTATACTCTTGGAGGGAGGAGAGTATTCCGTCAGCATTTGCCATCATAAGGGAGGAGCGTGTCATGGTACTTTGCTGTTGTAGGTTTAAACTCAGCAAGCTCAGCACTTGTTTTTTTTCTAGAGAGGGTCGGGTGAATTTCACAATGACACGATTTTGATAGTTAAATAAAAATCAGACATCTGTATTTCCTTTTAAATGATTGACTGGAATGCTGTTGTTGTTCCTGGAAAAGCTTAAATATGTAAGTGTATGTGATGTAAGAGCATACATAAAACTTGGTATTTAAGTAGGCTGCTTTCTTGCATAATTGTATCATTGAGTTCTGAAGTAGTGTTGCCATAGCAAATTGCTATACATTCTTTGCAAATATTATAAATATATGGTTTTTATAGCTCACATCATTCTAAAAAGATGTGTTGTTTTAAACTGGACATTTCTGGAGGGCTGAGCTTGAAGAAATTTGTAATAAAACATCTGGTGAAGTATTGGTGCTTGTTCTTTTACAGAAATGGCAGTATATTTTTCTGATTTAGAAACAGCATTGAAAAACGTTGCATTTTCATTTAAGCATTTGTTAACAAAACAGTAATTCTTTAAAGTGTGGATTTCATGGGTAGTTTAAATCTCTACTTGTGACTGTTTTGCACATGGAAAATACTGTAGCTGTGTAACTTTTGGGAATGAACACATGGGAGGTATGAACTCTCTTAACCTACAAGTATCTTCTTATCAGACCTATATTTCAAAAGTGCAAAGTTTGCAGTAGTTCTCATCACTCCATCTTTAGTTTCTTGCTCCTTTTTTCTTTGTAACTCTTGATCTGATTTCCTAATCTATTGTTGCCAGCAAAGCTAACACACAAATCCCATGGGCATCTCTGTCCCCACATTTATGGCCTCTATATTGCTGTTCCTTAACTGATAACTCTTTTCTTTAAACTGCCCAGGCAGAGCTAATGCCAGTGGAAATCAAGACTCATTCTTCCAGTGTCATTAGTTAATACATTGCCATGAAACTTGTTTGGTCATAGCAAGCCCCTTGGTGCTCAGAGGTCGAAGATCCTTCAGAAGGATTGAGGCAGAGCTGGGGCTGCCACCTTTCAAATGAAAGGATTGGAAGTGACAGCCAGCTCTTCTCTTGACTGACTTAAACAATTGCTATCACAATGATTATAGTCATGCTGCATTCAGTCATTTTGTGCTATATATGCTAACACCAGTGATGGGATAGAGGAGGTAGTGTTTTATATGCACTGGGCTATGTAGTTGGGAATCTGCTAGTCACTTGTCTCCTGTGCTGTTATTTCCAGTAATATTCTTCATGTTGAAGCTTGTTCCAAATGTCTGAAGTACTGGGGAGAGGGGATGAAATTCTCCTTGCGGCACTCTCCACGTATTTTTTTTGAGTGACAGGTTGCTTAACTTCTCTCTGCTTCAGTGTTTCCCCATCTGGTGTAAATGAGGATTATCTGTCTATCTTGGATTCTTCCACTGCTTGCATCGCTGAAGTATGTGAGTGCTTCCCAGTCTTGGATGCATTTGATCTCCCAGCACCCCAGGATGTGGGAGAAGTACTGTTTATCCCATTTTACAGAATTTTAAAGAAAGTGTGTGGTAGAGCAGATTTTCCAGGTCAGTGTTGGTTATGAGATGTTTTTCCCCCTGACCGTATATAATACCCAGAGAAGCTGGAGGAACCTGAAAGTGGCATTTGCTTTTTTTTATTGTCCTCCTGGGTGAAGGTGTCAATTGGGTAGTTGAGTTGGCTAAATAACTATTGCCTCTCTTAGCCAAGGTAGGCCCTGCTTGCATTATAACCAGGACAGTCTTTCAGGAAAGATGCCATGACACTGACCACACCACTGGTGTTTCTCAGTAAAATGTAGGTATTCCTAATCAGATTAGAGCTGAGTGGCCACAACTGCTGTTCAGACAGAATCACAGAATGGATCAGGTTGGAAGGGACAACATTGGGGTCATCTGACCCAAACTCCTTGCTCAAGCAGGCCTATCCTAGAGCACATGGTGCAGGATTGTGTCCAGACAGTTCTGGAATGTCTGCAGTGAAGGAGACTCCACAGCCTCTCTGGGCAATCTGTTCCAGGTCACTCACACAGTAAAGAAATTCTTTCTCCTGTTCAGGAGGAACTTCCTGTGCATCAGTTTCTGCCCATTGCCTCTTGTCCTATTGCTTGGCACCACTGAGCAGAGCCTGGCTCCGTCCTCTTGACACCTCCCTTTAGATATTTATATACATTGGTGAGGTCCTCTTCAGTCATCTGTTCTCAAAACTGAACAGGCTACCTCAGGCTATTTTTGTGTGACAGATGCTCCAGTCTCAAGTAGCTCCAGTAACCTAGCCACTGCATCTCCTGGGCTAAAGTAGACCAAGACCAGGGAATGAACATAACCTTTCTATCTGGGAAATGGTGCCCAGTGCAAGGATGGGAATAGGACCAGGTGTTTGGTAACAGTTAAAATATACTCAGTCTTTTGTTCAACATGAATTTAATAACAACATATACCACAAGTAGAATAAAGTAAGTCTTGAATTTGGTATGCAAATTCTGCAGCACCAGGGGGTGTCACATGTTGGTATTACAAACTCAAAGGAAAGATTTCTGCCTTTGTGGTTGAAGCTGATGCCTTTCTTTCTCAAACAAATTATCTTGGGGGATGTGTACATCGGAATGAATTTGCCCTGATTCTCATAGCAAGCTGTGAAGCAGCTGGTGAGAAGGAGCCCCTAGAAAAGGAAGGACTGTCCTGAGAAGTATTGGAGGTGCTCCCAGTTATATGGGGAAACAGGATCCAACCTGAGTTCAGCCTTGCAGCCCTATTTTTTTTCCTTTAATCGACAGATTACCAGGGTAAACACATTTCTTTCAGGGACACTGCAACACAGGACAAAATTCCAGTGCTAGCTGTGATGAAATGGTTTCCCAAACTCGGTGTACAAAACTGTGTTTGGAGAGCAGACATCCAAATTCAGTATCCCTGATGTCTTTATTTCCTTAAAGCATTGGAATAGTTCAGGACAACAGCCCTTCACATTTGTTACTCTTTTCTCCAGCTCTCTCCTCTGACAGTTGTCTCATCAGGCAACAGGTATTACGGCTTGCTCTTTTTGGGACATGTGTGTTTTTTGAAGATGCCTGTACTGTCTTTGAATGCTTTAGTTTTGCCCACAAAATTGAAACTAGACAAACTCTTTGGCTACTCTGTGTGTGCTTACATTTGCAGGGGCTATTTGCTTTGTGTTAGTGCAGAACATTCTGGTATATATGTTTATATAAACATATTTCTTGTTTTTTTAAAGCCTAGGAGAGATTTGGAATTGTCCAGCGTATAGTACCTGAGGCTTATGTCTGTTACTGTTGCATTGCTCAAAGTGCATCCGAAAAAAAGTTCGGGGATTGCTATTTTTGTCCTTGCTCAGGGTGACATGCACACACATCTGCGCCTCCTGTGGTGTCTGCACGGGGTGATCCCAGGGCATGGGAGGATGAGTTTTTTCAAGGCCCCAATTTACTCCTGAGGCTATTCAGTGTGTGTGCTGTGAGCTGGTGCTCAGCCATCATTTCCTCCCTCCTGCTAGAGCCAAGGACAAGCTCCTATCTCTCAATACATTAAACCTGTCAATGTTTGACATAAGCAACCAAAAGACTGATGAATGGAATGTGAAGCAGCTGGTTTTGAGGGTGTGTTATTTTGTTATTGATAGGCCACCATTTTTTAACAACAAAACTTGTTTCAAAGGTGTCTGTTCAGTGGTTATTTAGGGTATTTTAAAAAAGAAAAACAAGTTCTGTCATGAACACCCACAGTGACTTCTCTTGCAAGTGACCGGTTCTGTGCAAACACATAGATTTCCATCATTAATGACTTCTAATGACGGTACTAGAAGAAGATTTTATACAGACATTTCCAATAGTTTTATAAAAACTTTTTTTCAGCAGCAATAAAGCATTTGGAGGTCAAGCTCTGAAGCATGACAGGACACTTGTCAGTATTTACCTGGATTATGGCCAGAGATCTGGGCATGGAAGGACCATTCTTAGATACTGAGGAGTTTCTCTGGTGATCTGGATCCTACTCCTTACTCTGTAGAAATGAATACTTGGCCAGCTCCTAGGTTGCTGGGTATGCAACTGGTTCCCCTCTTTCTAACTCGTGCGCTCACTTGTGTCCTTTTCTCTGCCTGCTTTTAGAGAAGGCAGCCCACTTCAGCTGACATTCTGCAAAATCTCCTTTCCTTCATAATAGGCCTTCTTAAATCACAGTCTAGGTTATTTTTATACCTGGAATGGTCTTTTCAGCCATCTGCCTTTGTATAAGCCTTATATTTTCTAATGATTTTATGTTCTATTTTTATCTGAAATGGTGTGAAAGGGCTGAAATTGTGGAACTACTGATGAACATATCAGAGGAGGCTGTTCTTGACCAGGAAATCTCTTATAATATCTTCTCTTACAAGTGGCAATAATTAATAATTAGGAAGGAGGCATCTATTATCTAATTATTTATTTGGCAGGAAGCTTTTTCTAGGAAGATAAGTAAATACCAAAGAAACAGAGGGTTGAAAAATATTGTGCAAAGTTTATGTAAACAAATTATGTTAAGATAAACAAAGAAATCCAGAGTGTGGGCTTTTGGCTCTTGATTAATGTGCTTTTCCGGTGTTTTGCTGGACAGGATCACTCAGTTGCACCATGCTGAGTATAAAACCCTTCTAAGGCTATGTGCATCTGTTTCTGGAACTCTCTCACCCAAGATATGTTTTTATTTAAAAATCCTGATGTGTATCAGTAAGTGCAATGGGCAAGTAGGTCTTGGTGTAACTTTGAGGTCATTGGAATTAGACCTGAGAAGACTTTGGTCCCAGCATCTCTTCTCTTGCAGATGGCCACCCAAGTGCAGTAGCAGTGTATTCATAAGCACAGATGTTTGTTTTCATCTATTTTTTAGGGTGAGCTTAACACTTGTTGAACTCACGTATCTATTGTGTGACAGACTGGAGCAAATGCTCTGTATTCAAAAGTGATGTAGGACATGAAGAAGGATCACATCCTTGTTCATAACAGAGGGAAAACCCATTCCTGTTCTCTTTAACATTTCAAAAGAGAGGGAGTTGTTTTTTTAAAGCTCAAGGACTACTATTTGAAACTTACACATAGTTGTGGCCCTAGAATCATCAGACATGGAGTTCATACGGAAGCATTTCTGCACAGTTTTGTTTTAACCCACAGACTTTGTATTTTGTCTCTAGATTCTAGAGTACAATAAGAACCCACATTGTGTCAAAAATAAACAGGATTAAACCTCAGGGAAAGAAGAGATTCCACTGACTAAATCAGGACACCATAATTATAGATGGCAAATACATACGTTTAGTAGGTTTTTGGTTTTGGAATCCAGAATCTGGTGGCAAGGATAATGCAGTGGTTATTTATCGGTGCTAGCCCCAAATACTCTGTTAGACTTACACCCCACATTAAAGTAACTTGTGGATTTGCATTTTCAGCATGTTTTGAGTGTGTGTTTCAGTTCTTTAACAGTGCAGTGATTCAGCTATCCTGAAATAACACATGGATAACAGCTGTAGGAAATCATGCAAAAATTTTATTAAGCACTAGACTCTGAAATTGCGTTTTTCCACTACAAATGTACTGACATCTGGGACATATCTTCTGGTTAATTCCAATGTGCCTGACAGTGCAACACACGAACAAACGAGGAAAACAACACAGAATGCACAAAAGAAGGAAATAGCAGATCAGTGTTCCTGGTGTTTCAGATACTGTACTCCAGAATATCTTTCATATTTTCCTAATAAATCAGTCTGAAGTTCTGAATTCTAGAGGGGATGACTATGGAAAGTCAGTGTGACAGAGCTGGCTACAGCTATACTGAAGTTTTGAGGTTTATTATTTTCTACCAGTGAAAATTGAATAAAGTTATGTGTAGAAGGTACAAGCAGGTGTCCTCCACTGGTCTTGTTACTGAGCAGTGAAAATGAAAAGGATCAGAAACCATTCTCAAGTTTTCTGCAAGCTTTTACAGCGAGAGATGGACGTAATTTCAAACAGACTGTAACAGACTGCAACAGAAGTGCCAGCTGTGTAATGATTGACTGTCTGGATAGCCTGAAATTTTTATCTATGCAATTTTTTTTCTTTGTAAAATTGGGATTTGTATATCCACATCATATGTAAGCTTTCAAACACTAGTCTGTCTTCTAATTCACAGAGGTTAACATGAGAAAAATGTGGGTGTCCTTAGAAATGGAAAAATACTTCAATGAAATGTGCAATCTTTATTCAGCTGGTAGTTTAACATGTATAACATTTCATTAGTTACAAAATGTATTTATTACAGGCTTCAAATTATCAATGACAGCTAGGTAGTATAAACCTGTTGTGAGAGATATTCCTTGTAATATTGGCATAAATTCTGCAGTTCCAAGTGAGATTAAAATGAGGCTAGATAAAAATAATACTTATAGAAGATAGGGCTGGGAAGAATTTATGTAGTCCATCCACCTGATCTTAAGGCAGTCTGATTTATTTTCTACAGTTATTCCTACATGCTATCCCCAGAAAGTTCCATGATTGGAATTCCTAAACATTACTAGGCAATGCATACTATGCTTACCCACAGGGTTTGGGGATTTTTGACACCTTATCTATTTTCCTTGCTGTGTTTTAGGCTACTGTTCCCAATGAACAAGGAAAAATAATTTTGCCTTTACATATTGCAGCAACTGTTAATTTGCCAGGTGACTGTTACCCTGTCTCTCCTCTGCCTTCTACAGTAACTGCCCCTTATTTTTTCATTCTTCTCTTAACTCATACTATCTAAGCTTGTAATTGTTTTTCTGTTCTACTCTGGACTTAACAAGTTGGTCATGAAATGTGGCTTTCATAAATGGGCACAAACTTTCAAACTGAACAGTGGGAAGTTTATTTCAGTTGGATGTTTGCATCACCTTCATCACGGCACTCATTGCAGTAAGATCTGCTCTTTGGTGCTCTGATGGAGTTGTTCACCTTGCTAGCATTATCGACTCCAGCGTGTGTTTTTCAAAGATGCTACCAGGCAGTCATTCCCCTGCTTAGTTAAAAGTATGTCCCTAGTATGACCTGAGCAACGTATGAGATTACTTTTGTTGCAGAACCTCTTCTTACCACTTTTTTAATTCTTGCTATTTATATGGCAAAGTCAACAAAGGAAGGAGAGAGGGAGTGAGTGAAGACTTGTATGAGCAAGTTATCATAATTCAGCAAGTTCTTGCCTGCTCCTGAGGGACTGTTCAGGTCCCCACGCGTCTTGGGATATTAGGGTAAAAGCAGGTTATTTACCAGAGAGATAGATTACTTTCAGCAAAGCAGCAGCAAGCTGGTTTGCACTTTTTATGGAGTGACAACTTTTGAAGGGGGTAGCAAAAAAGATGATGGATAGTAATTTTTTCCTATATTGATACTTTGCTTTTATCCTGAAGGATAAGAAAAAATAGTTAACCCCATTTAAAATATGAAGGCCTTCATAAGCATAATTTATAATGTAGTGAAAAGTGTTCTAATCAAAAGTAGAGATTGTATTACAGAATTGAAAATCGTGAATTATTTTTATTCTTTCTATTTATTAGTGATACTTCTTGAGCCAACTGACTTCAGAGCACTATTTCCTGGCAGTAAGGAAATAGAATCTTTCTATTTTTAATAATTCAGTTGAAATTTTTAGTCCTCCAGTGAAAATTACTTGGAGAGGAATACACAGTCCTGCTCTAGAAAGTCATATTTGAGCTAAATCTCATTTTAAGAATATTTTTTCCTTCTGTGCAAAAGAAATTCATAATCTTTTTAAAAAAGAGGGAGAAGGAAGAGAGGAAGAGACATCCACTTGACTCCCCCAAAGCTGCATACCGTAAAATTGCAGGGATGCCTACAGACAGATCTTCCCACAAAAGACACATCTGCATGTTCTCTGTATGCACAACGGCTATTGCAAGTGGGGAAAGTGATTTGGTTTTGAGCACTTGATGTGATCTCTAAAGAACCTTCATATCTCTGCCCAAAGTTCTATTTTGGAGATTTTTCTGTGAAAAACACCTTCTAGCACTTACGATGCCACCAGATTCAGCTGCCTGCAGGCTTCTGCTTCTCACAGCAGTTGCTGCTCAGAAGTGCTCACAAAACTCTTTGGTTCTACATGTACTTAGTATTTCATGGTGTCAGTGCACACACAGACATTCTGGAAATGCCATTATTTTCTATCCATGTGTGGGTTTAATGCGATTTCCGAACAGTTCGAGAGCTCATTTTTTCCGAGATGCTCAGAGAAACATGAACTTGTTCTCACAGTGGCTCGGATTGCTTTACCTGAGCCTTTTGCATTGGTTCATCATCTATTGATGTGCAGTATGAAGCAGTGGACAGTATCTAAGGAGAGAATAAGAATATCCTTTAATCGAGTAAAAAGTCAATAAAACACATTTTTAAAATGAGCCTGAAGGCACGAACTATTTTTCATAAGCTCGGCTCTTTCTTTTTCAGTCCTCCTTTCTCTCCAGTCAGGTTTTGTTATTAAGCACTGTGGCTTTTTAATCAAAGCCCACAGTTACCCGGAGTACATTTTTATGCTGGCTCTGCCCCAAGTGCAGACTGCCGAGGCTGCACATCAACAGAGCGCCCAGAGAAGCGTTCCTCAACTTGGACCTTTTGTCCCAGCTCACTTCCTGTTGACCGGCGAGTGGCCCTTTGCCTGGCTTCTTGTCAGGTTGTTCACACAGAAGAGAGTTCAGTGTTTCTAAGGGCAACAAAATCTTGAAGCAGATTAAAACTAGTATGTGATGGTCTTGGAGCAGGAATACCAGCTTTTCCCTTTGTGAGTTCTCTAAAGGACAAAGGTCGCAAGGACGAGATAGAGCGGTTTTGGTATGCTGGGATGTAATTACACCCCTGCTATGGAAGAACAGCACAAGATATTTACTGGCTAACTGTTCTCCTTAATGGCAGTGTTGAATCTCTGACCATGTGTAAAGCCTCATGATAATGTACTATTACTTGTCAGAATACAATTTTAATACAGTTGCTATAGCTCTGTTGCAATATGTCCAGCCTAAGCATGGCCTTCGGTGGCTGGAGGGAAGAACTGTATTTGGATATGTCCTTTGATGCAAAGCCCATACTATGATATGTTTGGCATATTATCTGTAACATCTCATTGTCTAGCTCTTTTCCTCTGCTACATGCAGATATCGATATATGCATAATAATATTAGTGCTTATCATAGGAATAAATATACAGCTGTAGCTGCAGCAGTGCTGTGACCATACAGGGAGCCCTGAAAAAGTCACTGATGCCACAAAGCTTTTCCCTTCTCTACCAGCTATGTAAGCTGGACTAGAGAAAGTCACTGCTACTACTTGCAAGCGTTATAGGCTTTGCTTTGCTTTTTTAGTGCTCATGGCAGGGAGGAAAACTATTGTAGTGAAAACCTCTCTGGTCAGGTAATCCCATGTGCACCATTCTCCTAGTCACCAGTATTTTACTGCTGTCCTGAGCTCATGGGGGTTGAGATGAACAAGGAGATTCCTTAACTACCTGGCCTGGAGGATGATTCAAGAGAGTAAGATGAAGGCTTACAGAATTGAATAAGGAAAAGGAAGATGAGGCTGAACATCCAAACTCCACTTTCGGAGAGCAGCCTTGTGTCACAGCCTGCTGAGGGCAGTGGCAGGGCACTGCTGTGGGTCACCTCACTGAACACTACAAGGCATGGGACACAAATGCCTGTTTATACAGGCAGGGGGGGGAAGAATTAAGTCTGCATTTTCCATGCCAAGAGCTCAGTCTCCTGAATAAAGGTCAATCTAGGTCCAAAAAATGTTGAAGAGCTTTTTGTGTATCTGTGTGTGTGATTTTGAAGATTGGAAGCTTAGATTTTTCAGTAAATTTTGAAGATACATCCAGGGTAAATTTGGTAGAAAGGAGCATGCTTGTATGAGGTTTTAATAGGAAGCTGGCTCAGAGCAATAGAGAAGTAGGTTATGAGTCCTAGTGTGTGCCTCTCTCTCATTCCTCATTTCTGTGTCTGCATTCCTGAGGGACTCCTTCATATCACGAAGCCCATTTGACTTATGACCTAAGACAGATTTCTTTTCCCAGCTCAACAGAGGTGAAAGGCTAGGGCAGTGTCCCACAACCAGCCTAGCTTCCACATTTTTTTCCAATCTTAAACATTTCAGTACTTGCAGATAATTTTTGACTGTCAACATACCTGCTTCCAATGGCTGGAGGATAAGGGGAAATTGTGGGGTTAATTAAACATTTTAAAAAAAATCTGCACAGAAGATAATCAGTAGTTACTAATACTAAAAAATTTAAAAGTTACGAGGAAAAAATCTGGTCACCTTTCTAATTGGAAAATGCCATTAATTGTTCCTATCATTTATCAATATAATTTAATTTATTGCTGCCATTTCCCCCCCTCTATATATTCCTGGTATTGTTGTATTTTTAATAGCATAGCTTTCAAATTATCATAAAGGAAGAGAAGTAATGCTTTATACTTATGGGAACAAAAATAACGAAATATGGAAAATTAAAATTTATTTATTTTTTTCCTTTGGTTCTTTTTTTTTAAAATGTGGTTGTTTGTTCCAAAAAGCTTTTCCCTTTTGTAAAATGCATTTATGTTAATAAATAGCTGAGCTTATTATATGTGGAAAATTATCAGTCTCCTACATACTAGGACTCGAGAACCATCTTTTTTTGGAGCCAGACCACCTATCCATGCATTTATGTCTCTGATTTTCATTTCATCTTTATGGTTTTGGCATGGGCAGCCAGACAAATTAGCCTCTACTAGTCCATTTTTTTCCCTCAGTTTCCAAGGTTTCAGGTGCCTGAGAATCCCTTTGAAACCTACATCTTGGTCTGTAAAGTCATGCAGCTTATAGATCACATATAGTAAAAAGAACCAAACTGACCTAGAAATACAGAGGTTAGAAAAAAAGAGGGGATTGGATTGCGAAATGGAAGACAAAAGAAGGCAATATATGCGTTTGCTGGAAACATTTTTTCTTTGTCTTTGGGCAGGACCAGTGGGCACCAGCGGTGACTGCAAACTGAGAATGCAAAGGGGCTGTTCAGAGTTTGAGTGTTACAGGGCTTCTTCGACATTTGTCCTTTTTTGAAGGACTACAAAGGAAACACAATGATATCACAAGTGAATGCAGCTAAGAGGCAGCCTTTAGCTCGGCCCCTGTGTCACAGTATTGAAAGGTTGGTGTGAAATGGATGAGCAAAGTATAGTCATGCTGGTGGCATGAGGGGCACCAAGAGCACAAAGCCGCTGGCTCCCAAATGGCTGAGAGGATAAACACTCAATTTGCACACACAAAGAGAACCTTTGCGTGACAAGGAGAGCTGAATTACATCCAGGGAAAATTCCACATGCCCTTAAAAAAAGAAATAAAAATCAATATGCTGTTTGAAAATACATTTTTATTCCCTGCTTTCAGTGACTTCAGTAAGCTGTGTGTCTGATGCCTGGCTTCCAAGTCCAAGCAGCAATGATACATTAAATAGCTGTGTGTTTTAAAAAAAACAATCTGTTTTCTTTTTGACTAAAGTGAAATACTGAGGAATCCACTGGCAAGTGTGTTAAATTAGTTGTTTTTTATGGAATGTCATTGGTGAAAGAAGAAATATGCGGTACAGATGTGTGCTTGAATGCTCAGGGAGACAACTTTAAGGTGATAGGATGTTGATCACATTGCTTGGCCTTTTGGGCCAGTTCAAAACATCTGCACAGCTCAGCTGAGTTGTGTTTTTACTGGTTGGATAGCAAAGCCCATGTGTCAATACAGAGTTTGAACTAATGAAAGGACTATTTTCTTGGCTATCATTAAAAAGTCAAGAATGTGGACCGTTCCCAAGCATAAATGTTCTTGTCTGTAAATATTTCAGTTAGAAGTAGGTGTAGTTACAGATATCCATCACAAACAGAAGACCCTCAAAATCAACCCACCAAATCTCTGCAGCTTTTAAAAAATTCAAATAGTATCTTTTTTTGCCAGTTATTTTGTCTGTAGAAGTTGCATAAAAGCAAGCAGTGTCAGCTGGAACAACACTTCCATTAATTATTTTAAGTTAGAAATAAGTTTTCACCTAGTACTTTCCTATGTCCTTTTGGAGTGCTGTTTCAGTAGGGTTTTTTCTCCTTTGAGATCCAACTTTTCTGTCAGCTGCAGTCAGCAATGAATTAATACTCTTGGATGAAACAGGGGTTTCCCATCTGTTGTCTTATTGAGGATTTCTTCACCTACTCTGGAATGTGGTGAACCCAAGATTTTATAAAATGGAGGCAGGGGGGAAGAGAGTGGGGGAAGAAACAGAAACTTTTTCAAATCTGGAAAAAAAGCTTATATGTGCAAAACTATACTTTCCAGCTATCTTTTGGGGTAGTAAAAGGTATTTTCTCTGTACCTGCGTTTCTCCTGTCCTTAGCTTGGCACTGTTGACAGTATTGTAAGCACAGAAAGGAACACCTCATCCAGACAGCTGGCTGAGCGGTGAAAAGCTCAGGCTGGAGCTCTGCATCTGAATCAGCACCCAGCCTGACCCCTTCTACCCTCACTGAGGGTGTCCTGACCCTCAGGCTGCTCTGCCTCCCTTAGCTCTGTCACAACTTTTAGTAGAAATTACAACGTGAAGGTGAAAGGTCTGTGGAAACCACAATATTGTTTTGTGTTAATTTAAATGGATTGGGGTATTTTTCAGAGGAGAAATATTTGTTTGGCAACTTCCCAGCCCATTCTGCTGTTGAGCCTGCAGTATTTGTATCTGCCTTAGGAACAAGTTGCAGAATTAATGCCTTGGAGAGTCAAAGTGTTGGGTTATGCAGCCCAGGAGAGCAAACACGCCTTGTGTCCAGGACTGCTCACAAGGCTGCACTTGGTCAGAGGAAAGACTGAAACTGTTTGGCATAGTTTGTACTGGCAGTAAGACTGTAGGACTAGAAATAATTAGAGCAGTAAGAAGTTCACTAGTTTGGCCTAGAAGTTTAATTTAATCAGAAGAAGTAAGCATCCAACTTTCAGACATGAATTGACCACCAGCACAGAGATGAAACTGTGTGGGGCATTACAAGATATGGACTGCTATGTGGGAAGTAGAAGTCAAAACCTTGTGGGCAGGAGCATCTAGGAAGAGGTCATAGTAAGATGTGGGAAAGCCTTTGATTTAGAAATTAAATAACTACAGTAAGTAGAATAAACACTGTACGACAGTTAACATAAGGCTTATGACTGTTAAGAGGATTAAAACATTGCTCTGACATTAGACATTGTGCACCCCCCATCCTGCTCCCTCAGATAAAAGTCTGTCTTTAAGCCGAGACATTTTGGTCGTTACCAGACACACATTAAGAGGAACGTGCTGCCAAATGTTAGTTCTAAATTAACATGTTTGTGTATTAAGTGATTATCTCTTTAGGCATATGCCCCCAAATGAATATCTATCCAGAATCTTTTATAAATCTTTCAGAAAAATTATATTGATTAAGTGACTTGTAAGGAAGAGAGGACAAGGACTCATTCCCTGCGGTGATGCCTTTTTTATTCTGAAGCGTATAAACAAATGGTGCGATAATTCCTTCTCTGGAATGCCAAAGCTACCTTCAACATACAGATTTGACCAAGATTTTCTTTCTCTCAGTTTTTGCTAAGTCTATATAAAAAGCATTCTAATTCTTCCCTCTTATCTAGAAAGATCATCACAGTATCATAGTTAAAGCTATATATAAATGGATCATTAACTGGGGACTCGAGACTGGATTTTTAAAATTTTGTTCTAAGTTGTCTTTCACATTCTTCTGTGCAAAGCAGAAAGCTGTGTTGTTATTGATCTGTCTCTATAAACCACTACATATTGTATAATACCTCTGCTTTCTTTGGACCTAAGCCATGAGTCTTTCTGAGAATACCTTGGATAAAGTGTTGAGTTGAAAAATTCACTTAGCCACGCAGAGCCATATGAAAGCTACATATTTTCCTGAGGTGAAGGTATGGTAGGGTAGCAGTTGTTATCCATTCCACCAGTCCACTCAAAATTGATCCAGTACTTTTGCAGTACCTTATGCCAATGCTGTCAGAGACACCTCCCTTCTGACACAGAAAAGCTATCAGAGGTCTCCCGTGTGACTTCTAGCCTGACATATCATGGCCACAAGATTCTGTGATGTACATTGCTCCGTTTAATTTTCTTTCAAGAAAAAGACCATAAAGATGTCCTCAGGACTGAGATAAAGCTAGATTTCCTAACAGTATCTCAGAAGTGCATTTTTAAAACCCTGGTTTTCTAGAACTGAAGACACAAACCCTCAGAATCCAATTTTAGCTGCATCACTCTTGATTAGAATAATCTCTCATATCCTCAGTGTTCTCCAGGTATACATTAAGACCAGAATCTGGTCAGTAGATTTTAATTTGAAACCTTTAGCATGGTGACAATTTAATTGCAAGTAGGTAAGCTCTGATTACCTATCAAGCTTCAAGCAGAGATCCACTGTTTTCATCACTTTTGCTAAGATATCTGTGGACAGTACATGTCGTTGTCTAGACTCTGTGAACACTTATAATACAAACATGTTAATTAATATTGTTGAAAAAAGAAGGGATGACAAATTTGCTGCCTCAGATGAAAATAATTGAAAGGGCATAAGAGGACAAAACTGTCATCAAACCTAAACTCATATGTAACCACAACAGTTGTGTTTAGACAACCATAGTTGTGAAATTGCAAAGCTAAATGTGGCAGGTAAATGCAGTCTACTTAAATGATAAAATAACGTCATATTTTACATGTATAGTTGATGCTAATGTATGACTTTTCGCAATTTCCAGAATGCTTTTTACGATCAGAAAATGTGTTTTGCCTGTCTTACTAGTTGCACAAGATGACTTTAAAGTGCTTCTAGTCTGGTGCAATAACATTAGTCCTTTGTGTAGCACAATGTCCTACAGCGAGCGTAATGACAGTGTAGTTATCATAGCTGTTAACAAATGGGCCTTAATGGTTGCTTCAGTCTTTATGACTCAGGCGAGACCCTTTAAAAATTGTACTGTAAACTCATTAGATGCAATTTGAATTTGGAAGGTCTAGAAATAGATGCTAGCGGATAGACTTTGTTGATGGTCATAGAGCAAAACAATTAATCCCTGGTTTACGTATCCTGGTGGGTTGGTTTTTTGTTTGTTCATACCTCGCTTGTTCGTATTTTTTTCTCTGAAGACTGGTTATGATGTTGTGGGTTTGTTTTGTTGGGTTTTTTTTTGTTTTTATTTTTAAGGGAGGCAGTAAAAAGTCTACTTTATTTTGGTGTCAATTCAAGTTTGAGGAGCTTAAAACCCCTGGTTTTCGGTTCTGCTCCCTGCCACCCCTCAGCTGTCCTGATAAGTTGTGCTCTTTCACAGATGTGAGGCAGACTGGTATAAACAGCTGTCCTCCTAGTGAAAAATCGAAGCATTAGATCAGTGTTGATGTAATTTTTATTTATTTTTTTTTTCTCCTGAATGCTAGTAAATAATGGTTGAAGTTCATGTGAACAAGGATGTTTAGAACAGTGTGTCTTAACTGCCTGACTCTCAACATGAGGCAATGTGTAATTCAAATAAACCTTCTGCAGAAGTTTTTGGATCACATACCAAATGAAGTGCTGGCCTTGTAGCACAGAGACCCTGATTGAATTCCAGCTTGCAGTTCCACACAGACTTTTTTTTTCCAGGATAGAGCTCTTTGCAAGATCATAGAGCACAAGTAAGTAGTTAGATTATGTTTGGCTCATCAGCTGTTCAGTCTTATGGTGGAGAAATAGTTCCTTTCCACCATTCGCTGTTCTTCTGAATGGAGGTGCTCAGCAGAGTCACTCAGCTTTGGTAACAACCAAAAGCATTCCCTGGCCAAGGCCACTGAAATGTTCTTTGGGAAATATGCAGGGTATTGCCCGGATAAGCAGGGTACAGGCACATGAGCCAAGGGCTGGGCGTGAGCTACTAACTAGGAAAAACAAAATCAAATTCAAATTTGGAGCACTGTGTGGGTGAAAGCCAGCAATGTCTCCTGCTCCAGCAGTGATTTATGACACTTCCTCAAATATGAAACATCTGGGAAGAGAGATCAGTAAAGTCCCTTCGAGAAAGCACACATAACACGATGGCAGAGGAAGGCAGTACATGTGAAAACTGCCAAATTCTTGTATGACTTTAGCTCTAAAAAAGCAAACAAATAAATAAATGTTGCTTCTTCTCTCCTTAGCCAAGCATAGGGTAATGCTCCTGATGGATAAGATCATTATTTTATTTTTCCCAGCTAATGAGGTCTCATTTGGGTTAATCCTATGGCAAAGAAACCTGCCAAATTAAAGCCCCAGCTCCTGCCTGTTCTGTTGTGTCATTACTTCTGCACACCCGTTGTTTTACCACATAGTACATTTTATTTGGTGTAGTGAGCCTTTCTGTTATGATACTTGCTGATATGGAACATATGATATTGTGACTAGTCCACGTTTTCTGTCATATTTCGCTAGCATAACCTTGCAAGTGGTATGAAAGGCTTTTACACCTGTCAGAAAGGCTTACTTAACTCATATGTTAGAGCTACTGCAAAACCGTCTTGCAGAAATGAGCTGCAAATTCAAAGCAGCATATTGAATTTTGTAATTTATTTGTTCACAGCACAGGTCAATTAATTTATTTCACAGTGATGTAATATTTAATGTTTGAAAAAAATAGATAAAGCATGGGTGAGAAGCTGTTCTCTGTTCAGCTAAGCAAAACAGCAAATGTTTCTCCTGTTTGCAGCAAATACAATGCATGTCATATGCATAATACTATCCAGTGAATAATAGGCGTGCTTGCTGAAATGGTTTGGACTGCATTGTTTTTCCTGTCAACAGAAGATTCCTTAACATTCCTTATTAAAAGGCACAGTACAATTAAACAAACAAATAACTCTTTCCCAGACAGGAAAAATAAATAACCTTTCTGGGCCTCCCAAGCTGAAATTGTCATGCATATTTTATCCATAGTTCATTGAGACATGAAATATATCTCCCTTTTGCTTTCTATGAGGCTTTGAAATGTGAGGCCCAAGCTTAGTGCAAGCCTTTCTTCTGCGCTATAATGCAAATAATCAATGATTATCACAGTGTCCTATTTTTTTGTCATCTTTTAAAATAGCACTCAAAGAGGTAGCACTATGTGCCTAGTCAGGTTTGTTTATTCCTGTTCCTCAAGCCCCATCTTTTGCCAAACCCAAACACTAAAAAAGAAAGCCGCCAACAAATCACAATTAGGAAAATAAACTCTTGAGTTTGACATTTAGATAAGTCACCGATACCAAGAAATTTGACATGAAAGAACTTCCAACAGTAGAAACGCAGGGTTTGTTTTTATAGCAAGGGGAAGACCCAGTGTGGTGGTTTTGCAGGGCCTGTTTTTTTGGTATGGGGGGGGGGAGGGAAGATGACCTCAAACCATGACACCTAGAAGTGCTTGTATAACCACAGTGTTATATCCTGTGGAATATAGACAATAATAGGGTAAGGGCAATGATTTTATATTGATGATATATTTTAACTGGAATACATCCTGTAATCTCAGATAGTAGCTCACTCTTGGACACCCTTGGCCTGGTCTTGGTGCATTTTTCTATGAGGTCCCATAGATAACTCTTCCTGAAGAAATGCCAAAGGAGAGATACCCTTACATGTTCCCAGCTGCCTGGCGCTTGATGGTAAGGTTTTGTTCTTAGCAAATGAACTAGGTATTTTCATCCTATTTTTAAGATAAATTACAGTCACAATTAAAACAAATCTATATTTCAAGGGTACTTTCTATACCAGTTTGCTAAGGTGCAGTCTTAAGTGTTGGATTTGACAGCCAGATTTCAGTTTTGGTTGAATGAGTAAGTGCTTTACAGTTTTCTGATAGGTCTTTGTGAATATCCCTCTTAGCATTCATGCCAGTACCAATATATATGAATTCTGCCATGTTTTCTGCTTTACAAATTCATTTGTGATTTGTGATTTTTGTTAACTTATCATTAACAGCATCTTGTTTGTGTTATCATTACCATGTATGAAGTTTGGAGGCATGACTATGTGGTAGTAGAACTGTGACTTTGCTATTTTGGTATTGAATGCCAAACCTTGGCCTCATGCTAAAAGGGTACACTAATTTTAGACAGTATCCATTTATCCATTCTTCATGTCAAAATCTGTGGCAGTATCCTGCAAAAGACAAACAACATATTTGGCTCCCATGCCTTTATTTTACTGCTTCACTTTGATAGCTCATGTTACAGCTTGTCACTATTTTTGATAGGAATCCATGACATATAAAGATGCAGAGGGGCTACAAATGAGCAAAGTACCCAGCAGCCTGGACAGAAATGGCAGTGGCCCTTCTGTGTATGGCAGAGTCCTGGGAACCTACATTTTTTGGTGCTGTGGCCAACAAGGTATTGGGATGGGCTGGAAGGAGGCTACTACTGGGACAGGGTGAAGTGTAAAGGGACTCTTCCCATTCAAGACGTTAAAAACAAAGAGTTTATGCTGTTCTCCTCTGGTGACAAGAACAACCCAGCCATGGCCCCCTGTGTCTGGGACAAGGAAGGTCTGTTTTCCTTCTGATCAACCTTCAGATGCCTCTGTTAGTGTTTTAGTGAGCAGTGATGGAGGCTGTCAGATGCCATCAAAAGCTGATTAAGCTAATGAGCTTGTTTTGCCACTTGATGTGCTTCTCAGTAACTGTTCTGAAGGTGAAAATGTGGTAGGCACACGATCTTTGGGACTCTGAAATTCAGTCTGCTCTTCTCTTAGATATGCTAATATGGGTCATCTATTTTACCTGTCACCAATAATTAGACTCATTTAGATCACCTTTGATTTTCACACTGATGTTTTCCTGCCTTTTTATTTGAGTTCATATTTTGGAGAAATTAGCATTTGGTGTGACCTGTTTTCTTTCCCGTGCTGGTATCCCTGCTTATGGAGGCTTTCAGATGAGCCTCCCTGGAGCTATTTGCAGCTGTAGCTGCTGCATTGCCTTTCACTTGTCGTATAGACAAAATTGTGGTGTGTCAGTTCCTGAGGTCTGACTAAGAAGACTGAAGCCTACTCTTCTGGTCAGCCTAGATTTCTCTAGTGGTATCAAATCATCTGTTGGACCCTCCAGCCATATGCTAGCTATCGCTTTTCCTAAAAGAGTGAGAGCATCTAGTTTTTCCAAGATAGATTTGTAGTTTTACTTGTCATTACATTACTCATGATGTTAGTTCCTCTGACATCCTGGGGAGGTGGTCTAGTACGTGGAGGTTTCACATCATATGGTGGCATTGATTTGGGGAAACAGAGCTCTCATGGTCAGCTTGGTCTTCTGCTGAGCAGGCAATGGTTATCAGTGTCTGACTTGCCTGTAGTTTTCTCTACTCGGTTGTCTATATCCCCAACATTATGCTGAAGTTTCTAATTTTCCCATTCTCTTTTGTGGCAATTTGCCAATAAAAAACCATGTAGATTTAATCTTTGATCTCATCATCACAGTCATCTTCTAGCTAGTAACATTCTATAATTGTTATTTTCACGTTTTGAAACCTACCTTGGAGCAATCAGTTGCTAATAAGTTCCTACAAGATGAGAAATCTTCTTTTAGAAGTCCTAATTAATGATGCTTCCTGTGTGAGGTAACCATCTTCTTTCCTCAAGTAAATTGTGTTTTTATTTTCGTTTTTCAGTGGCTTTCTGTCTGCTTCTCATTATTAACTATCGCTTATTCCAGGAAGAGTAATTACTCCAGGATGAGATTCTGTTTGTTGACTCCTCTCATAACGTTTTTTTTTTTTTTTGCTTTTTGCTGATGCAGCCATGGTCCAAATGTTCCAAACGTCTATTTCAGAAGTTGTACCTCCTCACAGATTGTGTTACTTTTCAGCTTTCAACAAGAGTCTGTTACTTTGGTGTGGTGTCTGCCATGCATCCATCTTTCTGTGTCCCTGACCACGTCATTTTTCTTAGACAGCCAGAAAGGTCCATTTAAATTGGAATCTATCCCTTAGACTTGCACAATTCAAATATCATGAATAGGAGAGAAAGCCTAGTAGAGTCTTAAAATCTTTCTGCAACATCAAGATGCAAGGCCCAAGGAAAAGATTTATTTAAATGAAATGCTTATGATACATGTTATATATGTTTGTATATATATGCATATACGTAGCTGAAATAAACTCTATGCAAATGCGAGGTTTAGAGATGAGTTTAATTATGAGAAATTTTGGCCATAAATACTCCAATATGTATGTATTTTCATGAGGAAAAAACCTTTTTATTTTCTGCTGTTGAGGAGGTTTTTTTATTGTGAGTCTGATTAACCAGAGCACCTAAATGCTGGTGTTACACTAAGCGTGTGCTTAAGGACTTCTGCTTTTGGGAATCCTGGATCCATGAAAGGAAGCTGATCAGACAGTATTTTGAGCCACAAGAAGCTTTCTGTGAAATAAGCTGACAACAGCTCCTTAACCAGTTGAAGACTGGAAGTACAAGTCTGCATAATCAGCAATGGTCCTGCTGCCAATAAGTGAGACTGGATATTCAATCTGCCAGCTGGCATCTTCCCTTTCCCTCTGAATTTTGATTATTGTTACAACAATAACAATAAAACTTTATGTGACTCTAATGTTTTGCATTTGAGGAGCTTATGGTGCTTTTAAATGCATGATAACTGGTTAATTGGATTAGTTAGTCTAGTTGCCAAAAGGTGAGTATAGATTACTCTCATGGTATAGAAGAAGAAAGTGAGGCATCAAGAGGTTGGGTTACAGGAAGGTCTGTAGACTGTTCAGCGTTGGTGCAGTGAAGGGAATAAAAAGGATAAGCTCAACTGATAAACAGAAAGGGAGATAAGGTAACATTCCCTCTCTGGTGATCTAGGACAATCACTGAGAATGATATCTTTCATTTCACCCTTTTAATTGTAGTCCTGTGGGCTGGACCAACTCATCCTCCTTTCTGAGAGAAAAGGGTAACTCCCCCAAAGATGAAGCTGAGATAGAAATAGAATCATACACTCATTTAGTTTGGAAAAGACCTTTAATATCATTGAATCCAACCATTAACTCAGCACTTCCAAGTCCAGCACTAAACCATGTCCCCAAGTACAACATCTATGCATCTTTTAAATACCTTCAGGGATGCTGACTCAGCCACTTCCCTGGGCAGCTTGTTCTAATGCTTGACAACCCCTTCAGTGAAGATATTATTCATAACATTCAATCTAAACCTTCCCTGGAACAACTTGAGGCCATTTCCTCTTGTCCTATCTCTTGTTATTTGGGTGAAGAGACCAACATTCATTTCCCTATAACCTCCTTTCAGGTAGTTGCAGAGAATGATAAGATCTCCCTTGAGCCTCTCCCTTTTGTCCATGTTAAACAACCCCAACTTCCTCAGCCACTCCTCATAAGACTTGTGCTTTAAAGATTTTTTAGCATTATTATTTTTCTTAGGGAGATGGATGTAACTGGTAAAGCTGTGATGTGAGTGGGGGCCAAAAGAATTAAAAATAGTCCCACTTAAGCTGTGGGAGAAGGGAAGATATTTGTGGAGCACTTGCTGTGCTAACCTGGGTCTGCACTGACCATTTTGCCAGAGTCCTGCATCTCTGGTGCTTCTGGCAACCAAGCTGGCTCGTTCAGAGCTCTTTCAGGGATCTCTGCACATTTCTACCCTGGACATGTACATCATCAGGCTCAGTTGCACTGAGGGTAGTAGTGACCTCCAGCAGCAAAAGAGCAAACCTGGTGCTGGTTTCTCTGTGACTGTAATGCAGTCTCTGTGATTCCCTGCTAGGAAACAGGCTTTGCACACCTGAAGTTACTGTCATCGTCCTTTTCTCAATTTACTGCCCTTGCCTGGCACAGACAGATTTGGAAATTTATGTGTGTTGTGTATGAAGCAGGTATTTTAGATTAAAAACAGTGGAACTGTCCTTGAAAGGTACAGCCTGGGGAAGTAACAATGAAAATGGGCTTAAATTGTTTTAGTTAAGAAGAGATTAAGAAAAATGCTTTGATCTCCCGTGGTAATGACCAACTTCAGCAGATGTACCTGAAGTCTGTAATGCTTTTTTGCAGTTTTAGTTAAGTAAAAGACCACCAGAATCTGTAACATTTGAGGTTTTTAATTTTTATTTCAAAGAGGATCTCATTGAGGGTGAGTGAAATGCTCATTAAATTGAGCCAGCTTGGTAGATAGTTGTTTCCACTAGCTAGCTAATCCGTTGGGCATCAGCCATGATCAGAAAATAATTATTATTGTAGTTTGTACCTCTGCAGTGAGTTGATTGTTCCTTGATACGTCTGTATCAATCCACATTTGGATTTGAGTGACAGTGCATCTGTATTACGCAAATTTAAGGGAGCACTTCAGGATGTATTAGGGTGCTGCATACTTGGTGGAGGTATGTTGTGAATATGGTAAATTACACCAAACTTGATCTCTTGTTTTTGTTTAAAAGATATGCATAGATATAATAATATGCATGCTTGTATGCTCTGCCTACTTTGTAAGGAAAAAGAATTAAAGAAGGAAAGATGAATTGGTTTTAATTTATTCAGCTCCTTAAAAATATACATAGTATACCACATTGCTTTAAAATTATATATGAGAGCAGAACAATTTGAGGCAAAAACCCCCCATATCTTCCAGCTAAAACTTGCTTTTCATTGTATCAGCTCACTGTGGTTTGCCTGCATGACCCAGCTGCAATGAATGGAATTGAGCAAGAGGCTTTTGCCTGAGTCTTTCCTATGTGCTAACAGGAAAAAGTAGCGGTGACAGTCGTACCCTTCATCATCACTGGGAGAGAACAGAGCGGAGAGGGAAAGAGAGACCAAGAGCAAATGAGAACCATATTTGGCCCAAATTACTTTTCCTGACCAAACACTTGGTATTTTTGTTCCAAAGGCCTCTGGCTCACAATGAAAATGAGCTAATCCCTATTAGGAAGTCTTTCTGGATTTTGACTGGGAAGTGTTTGGTATTGAATGAAAAAGCTTTGAGAGAAGCTTTTGTCCATGTTGTGTTCTCATTAGCAGTGTTCTCATTAGTGGAGTTTTGTGATAAAAATGGGTGCATTGCCCTAGTTTTTATTTATTAGAACTAAAATCCAGTGTGCAAGTATCCCTGATTTTTTTTTTTAAATTTCCTTATCCACCTATGCTGTGCCTTGCATGAGTGCCTCGCTACCCTGTCCCTTCCTCTGTGTACAATCCCAGCGTGAGTGTCTCACCCTCCTTTCCCTTCCTTTCTTCTCCCTTTGGCACATGCCATGAGCTGGCAAGATCTTGCCCCACACTGTAAGCTTGATAAAGGCTGAATAGTGACACTTACAGAGGGAAATGTTAACCCTGCCCAGTTTTAGAAACAAACACAAAACTCTCAGTTTAAAAACTGGTTTCTCTGGAATCTGTATGTACCCTGCAGAGAGAAGCTCCTTCAGAGGTGGTTCAGAAAATTAGTTTAGCTTTGGGACTCTAAAGTGCCCTGTGAAGGAGCGGCTCTCCATTTCCTCTGACAAATGAGGAATGTGGGGCTCCTGTCCTCCTAAATTAGTCAACATTGGTGAAACTGGGCAAAACTGAGGTTCAGAAGCTGAGCTATCTTCAGCTGTGCTTTGGTGAACAAGTTTTCCCCTGTAGCAATCATAATAATCTTCTAATACATGTTCCTTTGATTAAAAAATAGTTATTTTAAGTGTGTTCGAAAACGTTCCAAGGCTCCAAGTTCATCTTGGATGTTTTCTAGCTGGGACAGAAGCAAGTGTCTGTGAAGCAAGTTGCAGCAGGGAATCACTGCAGCAAGCAACCAAAGGCTCTGACAGCAGCAGAGTATTGGCTTTCTCAAGCTGCCCTAGAAATGTGCTGCAGCCTCACACTGCAGCATCCATCAGGAGAAGTTCCAGTTTCTCTGTTCTGTGCCCTTGGCCCTTCAGCCAGCACCAAGCTGTCCTGGGTATTATGGGGTGTTAATAACACAGCCCGTCCTGAGGCAGCTAGACTGAATCTTATAAAGTTGATTAACATGGTGGACTATTAAAAAAAGTACAGCACTTTGTGGGCCTGGTCTTGCTTGAGATGAAGGGCTGCACTCCTTCATGAGAGAAATTTTCCATTTAAGTACTTAGTACTTTCTGTTTCTGATTTATCTAGAAACTCTGGCATTTTCTCTGTCTAATAGTTTCATTACTGGTAAGACTTATGATATTTTGGCAAGTCTACTCCCCATTTTGGATAAAATCAGTGAGTACAGAAACATATTGGACAAGAAATTTTTTTTCTTTAACTGAAAAGAAGCTTGAATTCCAAGCAAAAACTTGAGTTAGTTTTCACTTTATTTTTTCCATAATTGGTTCTTTTGTTGCACTATCATTTCAAAGCAAGCCTTTCTGCTTACTTCTTACCTTTTTTTCAAGTTTCCTGTTTCAACTTTAGAAGCTGGCTTGGTTTTTTTTGTGTGTTGGTTTTTTTGTTTTGTTTGGTTTGTTTTTTTTGTTTGTTTGTTTGTTTTTGTTTTAGTGGTTTTGTTTTGGGGGGTTTTTGTTGGTTGGTTGGTTGGTTTTTGTTTTTTGGTTTTTTTTGAAGACTACTGTTTCCATCTGAATCACTGAAATTAGCAGACAAAGGAAATTGGGGACTGGAGAAGCTAGAAAAAAAGTCTGGGAAAGAAGAGCTGATGGAAGAGAAATTACAGAAATACATATAATGCAGTAAAGAAAAGATCTGTTTGAAACATAGGAAGTGTGGGAAAAACAGAAAGTATGGGGAGGAAAAAGCAAACAAGCAGAAAGTGAAAAGAATTGCATTGCTAGAGCATGAGATCTTCATTCTCTCCTAGCCTCCATTAGTATGCTTATGTGTTTGAAGGAAGCATGGAGGGGTTTATGGAAACTTCTTTCCTGTTCTGATCCCTGGATAGAATGATTCCTTTGCAATTACTTACAGGAGTGGAAAAGTCATTAATCAAGTCATCTTCCTAGCCTATGCATGAATCTTTCTCTTTTTAAGTCACCTTAGAGGAGCAGGGAGAGGAGGAAAATGAAGAATAGGAGTGATCATCTCAGGGCTGGAAAGAAAATGGACAAGGCTGTCTGGAAAAAAAAAAAGAAACAAAAAGAAAACCTACAACAGAGCTTCCTAATACCAATATCTCCTAAAAAAAAGGAGAATATGGTTGTGTGTGATTTGCTAGAAGAAGTAAAGGAAGGTCACTTAAAAAAAAAAAAAGCTAGTAACTTAAAAAAAAAAATTATTTTCAACTTTATTTTATAAATTTAAAAATAAAGGGAAAGCTTAAATGAAAGAATTTTATTTGTGTTTGCTTGGATGGTATGATGGCCAGGAATTGTTTGTTCCAAGGGGGTCTGCTTCACCTCTTTGTTCCACTATGGGAACAAGTCTCTTATATTGTTTATGTCTCAAGACCCATGCCAGAAGTCTGCAGTTCTTGTCTTCCTGTGCAGAACCGTTTTGCTTGGCTGTGAGCATAAAAGCTCTAGGGAGGCACTGTCTATTAAGGCTAATTCTGTTTCAGCCTTATCCAATACTTTTTGTCTTTTGTGTGGCTCTCTCACACTGTGTAGTTTGGCTGTGGTTGTAATCTGTGTGCCTCTGGCTTATGAAATGTTGTGCTGGTTCAGTTGCTTTCCAGTGGCCATGTTCCATACACGGTTTCTCAGAAGTTCGCAGAGTTTAAATGTATGCACTGATCAGTCTGACCTTCTGCACAGAACCAGCTACAGAGCTTTGTGCAGCAGTCACAGTAATTCTGAGCATAGCTGATGCTGCCTGGAAGGTGGGACCAGTGGAGATCTCAAAACAAGTCGGTTTTCAAAAACACAGTGCTGTACTGAGTAGACCTGTACAATCTAGTACTGAAGGCAATGACACAGTGGTGCTCTGCTAGTTCTTTTTTATGCTTGATGAGAAACAGACCTAAATATTCTGGAAGGACCACACTGTTAATGCACTGCTCTTTGCCACGTAGGCGATGCAGCATTGTTCAATGCTGGTGGGATAGTCTTGAATGAATGCTGGTGAGATGCACTGTGGATGTGCCTGTTGCATTTCAAGAACAGAAAATCACACTGACTTCCAGTGGGAGCTCTAGAAATGCTGCTGATTTATTAGTGTTTCTGATAATCTCCCTCTAAATGGCTTCTTCTGTAGTCCGCTTGGGTTGTTGCTGTTGCCACTGCTGCAGATTGCTGATTAGATCTGATCTGCAGATCTGATTGGAGATTGGTTCTTGGAGAAACCAAAGGAAACCAGAGTGCTCTGGTTCTGTATGATCTCCACACACATAGCAAAAAACAGACCTTGTCCCAAGATCTTACTGCATCATGCATGTTTTTGTGATGTTGTGCAGAGAAACAACATCTACTGGGGATCTTACTGAAATTCTTAAGAGGATGCTGTGATGAAGAGCTTCAGTGCTACACGCTGTATCTGGGATAATATCCAAAAAGCCCAGATGTTTAGTCTTCAGTGGCTTCATTTTAAGCTATTATATGTGGAGTTTATTTTTTGGTTGGAAGCTGACTTTTTCTTAATTTTCCTAGCCTACACTGAAATGTTGGCTTTCCTGAGGGAAGCTTGACTCTGTTGGTTAGCCCATTAAACAAGTGCAATGCACTTGTGCCACATATGTGCATTAGGTCTGGAATCACGTGATCTGCTGGACTTTTTTATTTTTTCTTTTTTTTTTTTTTAAAGATTTTTGTTTTTGTTATCTGGGATATCAATGCCTTGATGCAATAAATGGAGATTTCCTAAGTGACAGAATCCCTGATAGGAAGGTGAAATGAGCATGCTAATTAGATATAGCATAGACTAAGGGAGGGAAAGGCTGCTTAATACTGTAGCCTGTCTCCCATCATGTCACACCATCATGTTTTGCATGAGATCCTTCATCTGCTCCATCTGCTTGTTTCTAGATAAAGGCAAAGAAAGGCTACGTCTTTTTCATGTGCAATGTTTGTCCCAGCCATCTGGGAAGAAAAAAGGTAATAAAATGAAATGACAGAATGGTATGATTTCTAAAAGGCTAGAGAGCTTTTCTCTTTCCAAATGTCTTCCCTGTCTGTTGCTGGAACCTCATACTGTCTTCCAGTGCAGGAGAGAGTGCTAGGGAGGCTGAAGCTGTTGTGCCCCATGACTAGATGAGAGTGGCAATCTCCATTTCTTTTCAAGGCTGCGAGCCTGACTTGTGAGGGAATCTGCACCTCTGGGGAGTGATTACTTGAATTAGACACCTGCTACCCTGAGGGTTAAGAACATGAGGACTGTTTTATTCTTTCTCAGCCATGTGCAGTGAGCAGCTCCATGTTACACCCCACCCTGCCCTTTAGCAGTGAAAGATATACCTGCTCTCAGGGTCATATAACAAAATATCATCTCAATGTTATAGAAATATTCAGTACAGGATCTTCCCAGAAATACATGGGTATGCCATCTCCTGATTGATGCACCGTCAGCTCTGGAAGAAAGAGTCCCATGTCTGCCCCAGAAATGCAACATGGTGCCTAGGAAGGTGTAAGGGTACAGTAGCAAATCGCTGCCAAGGCTGCCACCTCCATGTAATGGAAATGAGATGGGCTTCCTTTTGTGGACACCCTTTTGCTCATGGGCACTGAGTAACTCTGTTAATTTGTTCAGCCAGCTGGTATCTCATCATCTTCCTCCACACACACCCCCACCCCTCACTGCTTTAATGGTCTGCTGGTGGTGTGGGAAGCTGCTTTCCTTTGCATTTGGTCAAAAAAAAAAACGCTTTGAGAGCTACAGGCCAGGGATAAAGCAAGCAGCCTGCAAATTTTGTAGTACAACGTGTATACTCTTAAGAAAGCAAAACCGTGCCTGCCGGATATTTGTCTGGCTAATTCTTGCTGTTGACAGCATGCAGACATTCAGTCTCAAAACATTTACATATCTCTGCATTGACAACAGCAACGTGTGTTTGGCGTCTGCGTGAGAGATGCGCTGCGGTGCCTGTGTCTGTTCTCCGTCTCGCCTGCCATGGTGAGCGGAGGCCGAGGTTGACCAGGAACCTGCACACACAGCTCTGTGACATTCAGCACCATTTCTTGAAAGACTGAAAAATAATTTTAGGTTGCTGGTTCTTTATTTCTTCGGTGTGGTGTATTAGGTCCTGCTTGGCATTTCAAATGTCTTTTCCTCTTTTTGTGCATTTTCGATTCCCAGACAAAATATGTTTCCTGGGTTTCCCAGCAAAACTGCTTGCTGCTTCCTCTTTCATTTTTGTTTATTTCATGTACTAAGCTGATGCACAACCACTCTTTGCAAATTCAGGTCCTACTACAGACCTGGGCATCTCTCAGTAATTTTCTGTATACTTTATAAAAACTGTGATATTTTTAATAATAAAATATCCCTCATTATTAACAGAATATAATTATATCTGAATTGTCCTCACTTTCATTTTTAAAAGGAATATTTTAGCACATAAAATCCCCCTTCTTCTCATTCATCTTCTAGTATTAAGGCTCAAAATTCCTACCTTAAACTGGCTTCCTGTGGTGAAATTTGTTTTCCATTGTATATTTGGCCTTTCACTGGCAATATATATCAATGAGTTTGCTTTTTAGTTAAATCTGTAAGTATCTCTGGAGACCCTAAACTAGATGACTTTATGATCAGACTGTGTCTGAACATTTAGAAAGAGCTCCTGAAGACAGTCCTTGCTGATATTCTTATGACCTGAATGCAGGATAGGACATAGCAATCAGTGTCATTGGCAACACCTGCCTACCTCTCTCCTTCTAAGGCATGTACCAGACTTCTCATTTCTTCTTTAATGATATTGCTGCCAAAACTCCCTCAATACCTGCTTGTTGCATGAAGTTGGGAAGCATTAAGCAATTATATGGAAAGGTAATTAGATGATCCTGAAGACTGGATTGTGAGAAACAGAGAATAAATCCAAGAGTAAAATAATTTACTTAGCAAGTAATACAGAAAACTCTGAATGGAAAATTGGAAGCTTATCTATAGGGAAGGTATCAGATGATCTTGTAAGTGCCCAAGCCAAAAATGGGCACAGTTGTGAAGGCAACAGATATGGTAGAAGAATGTATCAGGTGAGATCCTTCCAGTAAGTAAAGGGTAATATTAAAAGAATTATGTAAGTCACTGGTGTAACCCCATGTGGTCATCTAGTCTTGGGTTTTGGTCATCCACATTCCAGAAAGATCCAGGATGTCTCTTCTAATCCCATATTTGTGCCTTTTTTCTCCACAAGCTCTGCAAAGGCTTGTTGTGGCCATGAATTTCAGTGTGCAAGAAGCTTCCTACATCTTGGCATTTGCACACAGGGGATTGTCCCCCTGCTGGTTTGGCCTCCTGAAGCCTCACAGTCATCATCCAGGTGGTGTTTGTGGTGTGTGATCTCTGTGTACTGTACCACCAGGGGATGTTAAATGCAAGCTGACACTAAACACCTACCTTAAATTCAAGGGAGGAAGGAAGGTGTTTACTTAAGATTCAAATGTTATATTATTTACTTGATTCTTTTTCTTGTATTAGAGATATGTGATTTATAGTGAGAGGAAAACACAAGTTCTGAAATTCAGGTTTGATTAAAAGCCAGCATTTCAGCCACTTTATCTGTGTCTTCCACTCACCTAGATTGTAGAACTATCTCAAATCTGAAAAAATGGATTAGAGATCTTGAAAAGAGATTTTCTGATGAGATTTCTTCTCTTTTTTTCCCTTTTTTTTTTTTTTTTTCTGTCTCAGCCTGGAAAACTGATATCCATTTCTGGCTACCATAATAATAGCATTTTTGAGTTTCAGGCTACAGATAAATGTGGCAGATACATGAAAAAAAGGCTCAAAAAGTGCAACTGGTATTTAACCACGACAGAAAAAGAACTATCTGGGTAATATAGGTATAAAACTATAAGGACACTTAAATTCTGATTGTCTGAAACACTGTCTAAGTCCAAAATCATGGGGTAATGAAGGTATGTGGTGTCTGGATTTTGTTCTGACCTGTGTGTTGTGGCTTATCCTGCGCTGTGCTGCCCATGTCTGCTGTGCTTCCCCTCCATAGCACAGGTGTAATTCTGGTTGTTATCACCAGTCATTTCTTGAAAGCACATTGACCTCTTGCTCGAAGGCCATCAGTATTTTAACATTATGGTGATGGTGGTATCAGGATCCTTTTCTTAGAATCATGAAATATTCAGAAGCTACTGCTCATCTCTGCCTAAAGCTCCAAGACATCATGAGTGTTGATGGGTTGGAATAGGAACTTGTTGCATGTTATCCAAAATGTTTATCATAGCAAAGGTTGACATGCCAGAATTGGCCAACTGGCATGAAAACAACATTTCACTTTCTTGGGAAAGTGTTATCACTTTGCTGCCTTTTAGAAACTATAGTTGTTTTCTGAATTACAAGTGGTATGCATAAAGAACATAAATTGCTGTACTCTTTATCACTGCTTACTGTATGACAAATATACAGTCCAATTTTTCAAGTGCAGTGTCTTGAAAATGAATGTGTATTTGAAATGAAAACCATTTCAGTACTTGAGCATCCTCCCTCTGGAACAGACTGGATAATAACATGTTCATCACCTTGGGTTATTTTAATATTTCCTGAAGACTGCACAAGATGGTTTCTATTTTCTTGTCAAAACATACTGAAAAGAAAATTATTTTTAATAAAGTACAGTAATCACAGTGTGATCACCAAGTGCATCTTCTCTGTCAGATTGTTTCTTCCTACTTGCAAGTATTTGCAGTTACTTAATGTTAAGATTGCTGAGCAATCCGGTGTTGGGAGGAAGAGAATGGAATATTTCATTTCTGACAAAGAGCCCCGGGTGACACACAACATCCTCCTTTGCCTCCTAGAATAGTACCATTGTTTAAAATGAGTCCTGGAAAAGTTGAGTGCTGAGAGATTTCATTTTCCCCCTTCCAGTATTTCATTGCTGCCTTCCATAGATGTGGTGCACTGGAAGTAAAGCACCCATTGAGTGTGTTTTGTCTGTCTGTAAATGACTGCTGGAATGCCGTGCCAGATACCAAGCCTGAGAGATGCATGACAGCGTTAACGTTCATTTCTAAGTAGTCCTTGGGAGTGCTGGAGTTAGCCTCATGCTTTCTTAGGTTATGTGCCCTTTTGGTGAGCAGCTGGTGGATAACTTGCTTAGCTTTGGGTAAACTGAGGTCCAATATTTTGAAAATTGGTTGTCTTACACAGGCAATGGAAGTTTTCAGAAGTAATGGCTGAACGATTTTTCTCTAAAATGTTTCTGTACACCAGGTTTTTTACTCAAGTCGCTCAGGTCTAAAATAAGTGATGGACAAATCTCAGGAGATTCGGTTTCATATCTTACCCAAACATTATCCAAGCTAAGTAAAGCTCTGGAGTCTGCATAACTGAGCATGAAACCTCAGAAGAACAGACTTTCTCATGAGAGTGTCAGTGTTTCCTGCTGTCTGGAAATACCGAGAAAATAGTCTTTCTTGTGGTATTTTGAAACTTCAGCATCTGGATATTGCTGTAATCGGAGGAAAGTGAATATGAAAAATAGTGTTTTAAAAAGTGAACCTTTTTTCAGTCTTGGGTGTAAGGGTTCCTTTCAAGTTTTTCAGCAAAGCTATTAATTGATACCATAACTCTCTATCTCAGAGTAGGTGATCTAAATCTGAAACTGCAAGTTCTGGCTATTTTGTTCTGGGTATTGCAAAATATTATCACTTGTGAGTCACTGGGTATTTCTCCAGTCAAGGGAAGAAACAGCTATTGTATCCAGCCCTCCCTTTTATGTAAATATGTAGCTAAGCACTGCTCTTAGAGTACTTGTTTTTTGGGAGAACATTCTGCTTTCTTCCATCACTGCTTCAGGTGTGAAATTTAGCTCAGCTGCAGAGTCACAATGAATGTCTCATGCTAAACAAGTCTAGTGAAAAAATCTTAATGGTTACATTATTTAACTATGATATCGATAAAAATATTATGGTAGTAAATAACCATAATGGTGCATCATACATCGGTTTGTATGGCAATTGCAGACATGAGCTGTCCCTGTATTTAAAAATAGAGTTAATCTTCATTTTGGATTTTGATAGTGAATCAATGGGACTTGCAGAGAGATTGACTTGAAAAGTTAAAGATGGAAAAGTGTGTTTATCTCTTGTCCTTCTGCCACTGCAAGATTTACAATATGTGCTCTTCTTTATTCAGTCCATATTTAGTAACTTGAGCAATGAATTTTCCATCATTGGTTTTGTATGAATAATCCAAGTTCATGCTGTTAGCAAATACCAGGAAATATTTCTCAACTTCCCTCTCAGTTTGTTTTCACCAAGATTTTTGTTCTTTGACAGGTCCTCACAAAGTCTTAGGCCGCTCTGTGCTGGTCATGTGCTGCAATTGGGGCTACCCATAAGTATTCACTCACATATACGTTTGCTTTTAAGGCCCCAAGCACTTGTCATATTGTTAGGGATAAACATTTAGAGTGCTGCCATTTGCAAAATCTGGATTTTTATGTCTATGCTCTTTCTAGAATTTTCTCCAGCTTGCCAGTCCTTGTGGTTCTGAATTGCCAGGAATGCAGTGTAAATGTTGAGCAAATGTAGTCGAGTGCAATACCATTTTCCTGAGAGGTATATTTGCTAAATTCAGAAGTTCTTATGCCTCTCCCCCTCACTGTTGTTATTGCAACCATATTTCACAAAGAGCTTTTGTCAGTTTTGAGATCTGCTTCTGTTCTTTCAGAGGCTATGTTTTTGGAAGCATGAACTTCCAGAAAAATAGACAGGAATATGCATATACATATAGTTACTTACTTATTCTGTAAGTACTTCTTTCCCACATTCCAAAATTTTGTAGGTTTCTTTGTACTGTTACCTTTACCTGTTGGAGATTGAAAAAATAAACCTGGTAACAGTTTAAAATACATTAAAATATCATCATGAGTTCCATACTTTATTTTTGCATAGAAATATTATCATTAATTACTCAATGCAATTAATAATAACCTGAATTCATATACACTGTTTGAATAAAAGTAACTGAATGTTCAAATTAAGAATGTATTTGCAAACAGATCTCCAAAAATTGTTTGTTAGTTGTCTACAGTGCTGTTTTTCTCCGGTTCTGTTGTTAAAGGGGATTCAAATAATGCAAGAGGCAAAAGAAATCATTGCAGGAACATAATCAAAGTGACAGTTTTGTGCTGTATTTCCATATCAAGCTAAAGCAAACAAACAAAAAAAATCAGCTATATATGCATACTTAACAATGTAGGTGCTTCTCTAGGGAGTGATCTGAAATGAAGGGACTATCTTTTCTTTCTTGCATTTAAGACTCTCCATTTCCAATTATTTTTCTAACTATATATTAGCTGTTTTAATTAAAAGGTGATGATCCACCACTTTCTAGCCACAGAGAACATTTTTGTTTAAAAATAGTAATAATGTAGACTGTTTTACTATTACTTTGAACATTTGGAGCTGTAGGAATATTTTAGCACAAATTGAACAATGAAAGAAAAAGCTGTTTTCAGTAATTTTGTGTTCAAGGGTGATTCAACCTCCGTGCTTCCTAACTCTAATTTTCCAAGGCTTATAAAACTTTGTTTCTTTATCTGAGCATAGAACAATGTCTGAAAATTACATAGTAAATTACTAGATAATTACTTTTTTTGTGGACTACCTGACTGTGAGAACGAATACTGTCTTTTAGGAGACTCTCTAAATAAATACTGGGCAAAAGTCAACTTTACAACTCAAATTAGCTTAGGTTTTTGTGAAATCTGAGTGACTTCATCTGAGCATGAAGAGGAAACATCTCTCTGATTATTAGATATTTGAGTAGTTGTGTATATATACCAGTGTTTGTGTCAAAACTTTTGCTGGTCTCTTCAAATGTATGCATGTATGTATACAGATACATGTGGAGGTGATATCCTAAAGTTAAAATAACATATTGGTGATAGATTCTATTTCATGGTTTCTTGATTCATCAAGTAATTTTGGCTGCTGCCTCTTCCCCAGGCTGGTATTCTTCTCCCTCATCACATTTCCTTTTGGGGGTGGTTTTTAATTTCCAGTCTCTAAGTAACATTAACAGAAACATGGATGAAAAATGCAAGTTCTCTCTAAAAGTAACTCTATCCTTCTTTTTGTCCAAACAGCCCTACACCTCTTGAAGACCCAACCTATATGATATGCTCAGCCTTGTCTGTTCTGGATTTCAGATCTGATATATTGAATTCTAGATGGTCAGAAACAAGGACTGGGAACTTTTTTACATTAAAAAGGCATAGTATCCCGATGGGAAGCAGAGTTCCAAATGGTCTGGTACATCAGACCTAGAAAAAACGTTTAGGTATAATGGAATTGTAATTACACATAAGCAAATTTGTGTTTACCTTTAAAAAGAAATTTCTCCAGTATTATGTAATCTTATGCAAATTTTACACAAATCTTGTGCTGCCAAAAGGAGTTATTGTGGCTAAGTCAAGCTCTCTAAAGTGGGAAAATGTCAGAGCTGGAGTTCCTTCTTTGCCATAGCTTCCCTCAAATGCTCACGTCAGCCCTAGTACAGAGGGACTGGCAGGAGTGAAGGTTGCCTGGACAGTTGGCCTTTTCCATCTCTCAGGCAGGATGCAAAGATGTTAACTTACAGAAACCAAGTATTAACACTTTTGGGGAAGTGAGTTTGTTGACATCAGTGGAACCAGAAGAGCTCCTCAGTGTGTGAGCTCCCTATCATTATAGTTAGATGCTTTCTTATGTATAACAAGGTTAGTTGCCCAGGGACACCAGTTGAATTAGTGCCCAGACTACATGCCAGTCTCCTGGCTGGAGTCAGGTTGGGTCAGGTCTCCTGTCTCTTGTCTGTGTTTGTGCATATGTGTGGAAGCCAGACAACAGAGAGTACTAGTTGACTTGAATTCAAGTGATTTAAAGCAGCAGGTGGTCAGAGGTCAGAAGTGATGTTTGGCCTTGTGTCAGGGTGAGGCTGAGAGCTCACCATCCCCAGCTTATCTTCCCTCGCTTGTCATGGCTTCTCCTTTCTCAGCCCCTGCCAGATGTTACTGTCTTTGCAGAGCTCCAGGTCAGCAGCTTTCCAAGGCACTCCACTCCTCACTTCTGGGAAACCACACTTCTCCTGCTCTTTGTTTTGTTTGGTTTTTTTTTTTTTTTTCTTTTCTTTTCTTTTGACCCTAGATCATCAGATGGCTGCAGAGCTGTGGCTTGACTGCATGGTGCCCCTGCACACCCACTGGTGGCTGTGGGGCCGTGGGTGAGCCCGTTCTGGAGGGAGTGCCAGGGGAGGGAGGGAGCTGCTGTGAGGAGCTGAGGGTGTGCAGTCAGGCCAGGAAGGAGGGCAGGGCAGGCTGGTGTGCTGCAGATGAGCTCAGCAGCCGTGACAGCTCCCTTTGCGATGGCGTCAGCTGTGACCACTGCCAGCAGAGTGTCTGCCATGCCCAGCAGCACCTTGGTGTGCTAACTGTAAATACCAACTGGGGGACAAAGCTCCCAGGAGACCCTGGAGCCTCTGCTCCCATTCACTTCCAGTAAGTCATACTGTTTTCAGTAGCAACTGAGGAGCTGTCTCAATTCCCCAAAAAGGCAGGAAGGCCCCGTTCCTGTCACTGCACCAGCAGAGCTCCCCAGAGGTGAAGTGTAAAGCCTGTGTGTGCCAGTGGGAGCTCTCCTTTGTTCCCTGCCTGCATCCAGCACTTCACAATAATTGTGGGAACCACAAGTGGCAGGCAGTCCCTTAAATTACTTGGCATTACCCCTAAGTACCCGACCAGTCAGGGCAATTCAGAGTTTGATGTCTAAGAGCTCTACACACCTGCAATTACTTAAATCCACAAAATTGCACCCATAGGTATTTGCAGGCACAAAAACGTTGGCAAAAAATTAGAGGCCATTTCTTAAAACCTGTGCCGAAATTTTGATGATATACTGTATGAAGGGTTGTTATTTTGAAATGGATTTGTGGAAAGCAATTGAAAATCTCCAGGCATTCCATCTGTGTTTAAAGTAACAACAATAACAAAACTTTAAATTAGCATAGGAGATTTAAGACGTTTCAGGAAAACATTGATTAAATCTGCCAATGAAATGAACGTGTTTGGCGAGTGACCTAATTAGTGTATACTTGGTTCTTTTTCACTGCACTTCTTACCACTAATTGCTGTTCTGCTGGTCTTCTCCTGACAAGTAAGAAAAAACAAGGATGAGGGATTTGTTGAGGAAATAGTGACATTCAGTTTTAATTCATTTGAACCTGCTGCCAAGCTTAATTATGGAACTGAGAAACTGAGACCAGGAGGCCCCCAGTCATTTAGGTTATAGGAGACAGAGATGTTTAGTGTCTGCCAGTGTATTTGGGTAGCAGTTATTGCAGCTAGCTATAAACTTGAGTTTGCTGATGCTTAGCTGTTTTCTTTCCCCCACAGGTAAAAAAAAAACCCACTGGTTTTATTTCTTAAATTTAATTATTTAGCCCTAATGGCATCAGGCCAATAGAAAATTACAGGCATTGTGTTTCTTAAAGGAAAGGTTTAACAATTTTTCTGGGTAGTCTTGTCCTGGGTTTCTTTGTGAGTGTGCTTGTATGTATGAACTAGTAATAAGTCATTCTGCAAAAAAAATCTTGGTATCCTGGAATACTTGTAGCATTGGAGTACTGAAGTGACCCTCAGTGTAAGTACACTTGAGCTGAGGGGCTCATGTTAGTGATAAGTTCAATTCCCATCTCTCAAAGCAGCAGGAGACAGCACAGCTTTCCTTATTTGTGTTTGGAGTTCTTAAAGGAAAATGTCAGGATACTTCAGGGAAAAAGGGGAAATAATTTTGGTTTTGGTTTCCTGTGGTTGTGATAGATCCTTGTTAGCAGAGTCTGAAGGTCCTGGTTTAGAATCTGAGTTCATTTTTCATGGTGTTCTGCATAAAAACTGGGAGGAAAAAACATATAATCCATTGACCAGAATGTTTACAAGGCAGTGAACACACAATAAAAATGCAGGGGAAAGAAAAGAAAAAAAAGCTGTGGAATTTGAAGCTAGCAGAGGGAGGGACAGTCTGGTGGGGCTTGCACTTGTTTTTAAAGGACGAAAAAGAAATGTAGACATTTTCTTAGAGTAGTGTCTGATTGGCAGACCCTGATCTGAATTCCTCCCGGGGGATGATTCCAACCATTTTCCTACCTTTTCCCAGGAGGAGCCTGGGAACAGTTATGTGAGCAGGGATAGAGGCTGGAGCAGCCAAACCCAGCCACAGTGCACCTGCCAGGGGCAGCCACAGCAGCCCAGTTCTGCTGGCAGGGAGCACAACCCACTTTAGCCACAGCCTGGGCAAGAGGGAAGGACTCTCAGCACAGGGAGTTTGGGGGTTCATTGACACTATGGAGAGCTGCAGGGGATGTTCCAAGACCCAATTTTAGCTTTTGTGGGGGCTAAACTTCATCTACCCAGACAAGTATATAAAATAAAAGAACAAATAAAACCCCAACAAACAAAAACCCAAAACTCAGACAGCACTATTTTGTTAGTGCCTGAGACATAAAAAATGAAATGAGATTACAAACAAACGCAATATGTTAGTGTAGGTCACTAACACAGACTATAAACATCTACGTGGAAGAACGGAAACTGTACAAAAAGGCAACATGCCTGGTTTTCTGTTCTATAGCATTGCAGGGTTCTTGTAAGGATACTTGAATGCTGAAACAGCCTGGGAACTTGGCTTCCCTTGCGGCAGATTGATGTTCTTTGGACGGGTTTTCAGCCATGGAGTGATTTTGTCCTGATGTTCTGTGTGTGGCGGAGAGATGTGTCAGGAGGGGGGGAGGGCTAGAAAAAGATACTTGGAATGAAAATGAGCTTGAGGGAAGGGAAAAGAACAGCTTTGCAGTGAGACTGGGAGTAGTAATACTAGAATGCATAATGGGCAGCTAAAGATACATTGGGCTTTTTTTTGTCTCAAGACTCGTTGGATCTCTGATATGGTCATAGAGCCCCTTGTGCCTGCTGAAAAAAGTGTTTAGAATATATTAATGGTTTTAAATATCATGGGCTGATGTTAATCTTCAGTAATTTATGATGTTAGATATGCCTGATATCTATAATGCAACACTGGAGTATTCTTACACATTCTGGTTTATATTTACAAGCAAGACTAACTTAGATGTGAATACTTACTGTGCTGTCTAGAAAGTCATATTAAAAATAATTTACTTTCTATTACTTCATACATAAAGCCTGCACCATACACTGATGCTAAATATAAAAATTTAACTCCATTATCTGTTTTTAATGACAATATTAAACTTACTTTTGCATTTCATCTCCTAGTTGTTTGGCATGGAAATGGTGAGGAATGAAAAAGTTGTCTCCTGAGAAGTGCACCTCGCTGTCCTAAAAAGTAATTTTCTCAGTGTTTGATCCAAGCCATGCCATGACTTTCCAAGGCTTTTCAGATTTCCCACTTGGCAGCTCTGGCTTCTGGTCAGGATCTCTCATCTAGGAAGGTAGAAGCTGCATCTGATGGTATCTCCTTCTTCCTCCCACAAGTTGCTCTCCCAAAGGGCAGAGGCATTGGAGAAATCCAGGACTCTTGCTCTCTTGTAGCATGTCTTTTGGGTCAAAGCAGCATCATCTTTACTGCAGCTCTGCAGTGAGGAAAGAGCTTGGATAGCACTGCAAAGGAAAACGCCACGTAGAACAAGCTGGTTTAAAAATGGCTAGCAATAAAAAAGGAAAATGGGGTAATCTGGAAAGGTAAAACATTCCTCACATCCCCAAGCTGATCAAACTCTAGTGTCTGTTAGATCTGCTATCACAGTGTCCCTCAATCCGTAGTAATGCCCTATCAAAAAAACCTCCCCAACCCTTCCCCCTGCCAAAAAATAAAACAAAAACCAAATAAATCAAAACAGAAAGTTAAGCAAAGAAAAGAACAGAAAGGTTCAGATCTTGACTTTGCTACAAAATAGTGCATTTCACACTCTTTAAGTCAGCAGTTTTTTTTATAATTTTGTCTGTTTCCTTTTGCTTATTCCTTCTAATTTTCTTAAAAATTTGTGAACAAGATTTAAGCCAAGGAAACAAAAATGTTAATGTACACAAAATTGCCATGATTGGACTAACCCCTGCATTGAGTAATGCATGCATACCACAACAATAGTAGAGATGTTTGTAACTTGAGGGGCAAGGTGATCACAATCTAGACCTAGATTCAGTGCAGAGAGGAAGGCAATGAGGTCTCCCGGGAGAAGGAAGAAAGGCTGGCAAAAGAAATATAAATGGATACAGCAGGAAATCATCTCTGTGGTTGCCTCCTGTAGGATGTGTATTGACCTAGTAAATGGAGATGTCTGCAAAGAAGCTTCAGTGCTATAAATATGCTTGTGCTAATATTATTAAAGCTTTCAGGCAGTTCAGTTTCATCCATATGGCTTTCCAGGGAGATGCCAAAGATGTGGCCCCTGGCCACAGCTTGTCTGAGCAGCACATGCCTACCTGCACTGTAATTGCTTAATAAGATGTAGGGGTTTTCCCTGGATGGATTGTGAAATACATGCAGCTGCCTAAAGAGGTGCTTGGTGAGATTTTTAGATCTTCCTAATTCAGTTGAAATCCTTATGAGCAAGACACTTTAATGCTGTTGAAGATCAGAGAGAGCTCAGTGCTTTAAAAGTTGTGAAAAGTCCATGCCTTGTCCTCTTACCCCTACTTTTAAGTCTTTAGGAAAACAAAAAACTTTCAGAGTTTTTGCTATCTGGTAGAGGTTTATAAACACTGGTCTTGGTTGAACATATCAGTGTTGCTGGTTAAAGGAAGAAAAAATGGAGAGGGAAGAAGAGAAGTTAGAAAGTGACTGGCTGATTAAAATACTAAACTAATGCAAATACTGGGAGTAAGAAAACCACTTAAAAGCAGATGATTATCCCTTGCCAATCCCTAAAATCTAAGCTCACTAAGCTGGTGTTCAGATGATACCCTGAAGCAGTTCCTGGCAGGGATCTGCCCCTTGTTCCAGCAGAGAGAGCAGTGAGATGAAAGGGATGTGGTTTAACCAAAGCTGCGACTAGACTCTCTTATCATCTTCTAGAGCTATCTGGCAGTAGCCTGTAGAGCACACATTGTGATTTCTCCCTGAATTGGTCCCACCTGCTGGAAGGCTGCTCTCTCTGCCCCTGCACAGATGGCCCCAGCCTGCCACAGAGCCTTGCTGCCCTCCTCTTCTGAAGCTTAATCCTTGTATGGGTTGAAGGGACAGCAGAAGGGTGTTGTTTTCTCATGAAAACAGCCATTGCAAGCTGTGGCTTTGTATCCAGGAAGGGCCACAATGCTACCTTCTCTCATGGAAGAGATGGGACAGGACTCCAGAGCACCAGAGTCCCACAAGCATGTGTGCCCTTCTGCTGCCAGCGACCTTTTATCTGCTGGAACACACAAAGACCTGCCTACTTTCCCCCTCTACTACATATCTTCTGGCATTTTGAAGCTTCAGATTATTGCATCCCTTTAAACCCCACTAGGTTCAGGAGAAAAGATGTGACAAATAAAGGTGTGGTGGCAGTGCTACTAGAAGACTGTGAGACAATCTGAGAGAATGGAAAGATTTTCCTTTTAAAAAATAAAACGTTTATCTGTGCACATACCCATGGATAGTACTGAAAATCCATATTTATCTGTTTATTTTTCAGGTTATGGTTTTGTAGATTTTGACAGTCCTGCAGCAGCACAGAAAGCAGTAGCATCTCTCAAAGCAAATGGCGTGCAGGCACAGATGGCAAAGGTAAGAAGAACTATGTGGGTTACATTTCCAAGCGAATGTTTTGCTTATGTTTTTCTGAAGGTTTTGGATTGCTTAGTTCTTTCATCCTTTGGCTCTAGCACTGTGTTCGTCCCATGGTTTGTCTGTGTTCTTGAGAGCTGTGTGTCATGTAATGGACTCTGCTCTGATTCTCTCTGCCCCTCTCACTGGAGATGGTTGTAAAACAGAGAGCACTGGAGTGGAAGAACATTGGAAATGCCTTTATGCTAATTGCTGGGTGGAAGAGTCGCCTTTTCTTTACCTTGGAGTTGTCTTCATTTGGTTCCTTTGCTTTGGAAAAGTTACTCTTTTCAGAAGTGGCTTGTGAGCTTCTGTGAAGGAGTGATTGACTGAACATAAGGAAAATTTGATTGATCTGCCTAGGTTTGGCTTCTCCTGTTTGTTTGTGGGTGTTTTTTTTTATGTTTGTATTTTTTATTTTGAGAACATAAATGGAAGTGTAGCAGGTTGCAGAAAGAATAGTTGCTAAAGGTTGTCTGGAGGTGACTGGCATCTGTTCAGGGAGGCTGCAGGAGCCAAAGCAAGTGCAGTGAGCTCAGTTACTTTGGTCTTGGAAATGTCCCTTGTCCCTAGGAAAAGGGACTGATGGGGAAAGAGGGGTTATAGTAAATGACCATCATGTGGTCCAGCTGTTGCCTTTCTGAAAGAATTACAATGTGTCTTTGGGCGCTGGGCTGTGTCGGCCAGCAAAAATAGCTTTTGCTTTATACTTTAAATATGCCTTGCCTGAGAATCACAAAAAGCACTTTGTATTGTCTGATTTAGGCTCTGTAGAAATGATGCTGTCCTAGAATGTCAAACACTAAAAGCAAACAGGTAATTACAAAAAAAAAAAGAAGAAAATCAGCTAAGAAACAATCAAGAGATTTGAAGATTCCCACTTAAAGGAATGCTGGTGCTTTAAACCTTTATTTTTCAATGATGTCTTAGTAAAAACATAGGGGGTTTTTGTGTTGGTTTGTTTTTTCTTTACAGGGAAAAGATCATTGCTGGTAAATGAAGTTCTTTTTCCTCCTACTGAATTACACTCACTGTGCCTGAAAGAAACTGGATGTCATCCCTGTATTTCTGTTTAACCGTGCCCCACAATGCAAGCTAGGCTGTTTTATTGGCTCTTAGTTTTTATTGGCACATGGTGATAAAACATATTTGCTTCAAATAGGTAAAAGATGGCAAGCTGAAGAATGTGAACTTTTACTAAGGACTGGACCATTTTATTTCTCAGATGTACAGCATCTCCTTGTTAAAATATAGGCAACTTGATGCATTAGTCAAACCATGAAAAAGAAGTCAAAGACAGGAGATGTGTTTCATCCTAATGATTGATATCAAATAGCACATTTCTAGGGAGGAGTAAATCTATATAAATCTATATAAAATCTAAATCCACATAAATCTGTACAGTTACAGATTTAAAATTATAGATTTAGAGGTAGGATTGAAAGATAAATCTGTGCTTGCTGTTATGATCCAGAACAATGAGTAACTGATGTACTTATGTGCATGGAAACAACAAAAAAGAAGGTGACTTAAAACACTGTGGTTTGGATTATCTAATATTTTAAGGTCTGAAAGCAAAGCCTGATATTTTCAGAGTGGGAAGGTCTCTACCAATCCTTGGTTGGTTTGTTTTCTGGGGAATCTGTGGCAGGAGTAGTTTTTTGCCCTGTGAGATTTTGAGGCGGCTGGTGTGTACACATTTGTTTGCATAAGACTGACTGTATTTTTATTATTTAGCCATGGTGCCTGGAATCTCAGATAGATTCTTTTTAGTGTGTTTGATAGTTCAAGATAAATATACATCTGACTTTTCTTATCTCTGAAAAAATCTAAGTATTCAGAAAAATGGGGTTTCAAAGGAAATTGAGATGACTCCACACAAAGTACCTCACATTGCTGAGAAGGCAGGAGCCTGGGAAAGCAAATCTGTTTGGAGAAACATGTTAGTTCTTGCACATGTTGGAAGCCAAGTTGCATAACAGAACTAAAAGACAGCATTACCTGCCAGTGTCTGAATTAACAGTGAGGGCTCAGAAGAGGTTTGAGGAAAGAGGCAGAAGAATAATTTAGCCTGCACTTCTGCAAGTTTATCCAGAGCAGTTTTATTTCAAGGGGTGCTTTAATTAGTGGTCAATGGTGGCTCTCAAATGAAATGAAAATGAGTTAAGTCTGAAGAAATTGCCTAAACGTTTTGCATGCCATACTTTCATAGTGTCAGTGTCCTCTGTCTTTTACTGTGCATTCCAAAGCAGTGAAACTGCCCCATGTAGAGCCCAGGGAGAAGAGAGACTGTAACCTGTGTTCAGCCAATGTCAAAAATCTCAGTCTAGCAATGGATGCTTTTGAATAAAGGCGGAAGAGGTGTTGGCCAATTTTTGCTATGTGCTGGCCTTCCTCAGTCATGAGAGAAAGTATGCTGAAGTGTTGGTATTGTCTGTGATGTTTTCCTGGAGAGAAGTCTTGCTCGGAAAGAGTGGTTCTTTCTCAGTTTTAACACAGTATAATTTTTCTCATAGAAATCCAGGAATCTTCTTTGGAAAACAAAAAGCAGAACTGAACCCCCACCCGTGTTGGCTAGCAGAAGCATTTTGTGGATACTTGAGTAAAATACACTAATTTTATCAATGCTTAAATACAGCCACCTCCCTCTTTTATTATAGCATTTGGACACCATTTTGGCTGGTTTTGTTTCAGAGTGCTGCCTCTGGAAGAAGGTTAAACTCTGGTGGATTGATGCTCCAAGTCCCATCAGTATTGGAAAACTTGTTCTGTTGAGGCTAATATACCCCATAAACCCACAGAGGGAAAAAAACCCCAGCCTTTAAACATGGTTGAATCTTTTTGTTCTGGTTTGAAGCAGGCAGGAGCTGATTCAACTGAGGGAGAGGCGCAGCAGTAGTATGCCTGCAGAGGCAGTGGTGGCAGCTGAAGTGATGAGGTCTCATGGACCCGTGGAGTGCTGCCCACTTGGTGGGACAAGGACCCACACAACCTCCCACCTCCATGAGAGTTGTGTGAGGCTCTTGGACACACAAGTGTTGTCACCGTGCTCCTTTAGCATTTCTCTCTCCCAGGTACCCGAAGCAGGAGTTCTGACTGCTGCCACTGTCCTATGTCAAATAAAGTTCATCGAAGTTGTCCACCATTTTCAAAAGTGCTTGTTAAGAATTTCATTTATTGAGAAGAATTAACGCTGTGGAGCTGCTGAGGGATGTTTTCCTAGCTGGCCTGGCTTATTTTGCTGTGTGCTTCCTGTGTACCTTTGGATATGCAGATTCTTTTGTGTGTATGTAGTGCCTGCTTGTTCAGGCTCGTGGAGTCCAGGTGATTTTTTGGGTTTGTTTTCTTACTCAAAATGGCACAACTGCTATGCTCCTGGATAATCTCATAGGAATTATCGATTTGGTTGTCTCGTAATGCAAGGGGCTGCAGAAAGATGACAGAAAAAACAGTGTTTATGTGCATGATTTATGTATCAGTTTAGGTTTTTCCAGATGCTACTTTCCTGCATTTCCTAGAAAAATGTTGTAGACAGAATATGGAAAATTAATAAGGAGAATCTCAGTTATATTAGAGTTGGCTCAGACAAGTAGGCAAGGAAGCCTAATACACATGAAAAATATATCAGTGTTCTAATAAAATCTGTAGCCACATCTATTCCTGGGAATTGCAATAGTTCTTCAGCCAGAATTACACATTCATGAGGACACTTCTTAATCTACTTTATATGTAAGTTTTAATGATGCCAAGGAGTCTAAATCAGCTGAAAAATCAATAGAAGTCTCCTGTCTAAATAAATTTGAGCACCTAAGCTTGTGTCAGCCTACAGTTGAGCTGTGCAATCAGTTTATACCTTCACAAAAATTTGGGGTCTTGTCTACTGTTCTAGTCTGCTGTAAGGTTTCATAAAGTGGAAGTTCAGGTGAAGGTCGGTCCTTGCAGAGAGTATCTAATAGCTTCGTTAGTACCTAGCAGCTCATCAAGAGTGTTGAAACAAATGCCTTCACAAAGGAGGTGTTTTCAACCCTGCTGTTATTTCAAATGCTTTTATAAGAATTAAAAATATGTTTGATGACGTGTGTCTTCTCTGGGTTTTCCTTTTCTGTGTGTAATGCGTTTAGACATCCTCAGGATCTCTGTGAAAAATGTGGACATTGAAGGAATATTTAATTAGCCCTGGCAGTTGTCTAAGTCCAAGGAACATTTCTTGACTACTCTGCTGCAGTAATTGCCAGCCAGAGAGTACACGGAAGGAACTGGTTCTGAAAAAGGGCTGTACCAGTAGGCTCTGATGTGTTTTCTTCCACAAGGGAATTACAGAAAGCGATTTTGCTTCTTGTGTGATATTTTTCTCATTTCTCCATCATACAGAAGCTTAAATACAGGGAGTAATCACCATCTAGGTGACAGATAAAAGGGAGCTGTTTCCCACAGAACAGAGCCAAGCATAAGAGCTATTAAAGAGTAACAGGGAACTGGTTGCTGTATAGTTAAATAGACATATTTTCTCCAAGGACCAAGGAAAAGGAAATCCCACAGAAGAATCTTATTTATTTTCCAGACTTTTGCGTAGGTTTTAGGAATTGCTCTGTTATGAGTCAGCTGACCAAATAACTTCATTCTGTCTGCTTATTTTTCAGCTTCATTTTCTCTTCTCTTCTTTTTAAATTACTTCCCTTTTTTTTCCTGTCAGACACCAATACTCTAAAGAGCTGACTGTTAAAATGGAAAGAGTCTCCAGTGCAAACCCTTCTTTCAATATATTTTTAAGCTAGATTTTAATGAAAAGTTTTAACTGTTTGCATTTTGCAGTTTAAAAATTCGTGAAAATATTTAATAAAAATGCTATCCCTACAAAATATAAAGTGTGGCCTATACACATGATACACTCACTAGTTTCTTAACTCGTGATTGAAATGTCTGCAAATTTTAGCTAACCAAACTCCAGGATACTGCTTGGTTGAGTTTATTGATATTTGTGGTTAACAGCCTTACTGACTGAGTTAACTTTCCTTTTGAAACTAAAGCAGGATGCTAGGAGCTTTAGGGCTCAATATTGAAATTTTCAGAGTTTGTTTCTATCGTGTGCTGTAATTATCGGATCTCCCACCGCACTGTTCTATGAAGTCAAAATTTGTATCAGCGATTTACAAAATATTATTTTCCCTTGGTGCTGGAGCAGGGGCTGCTGCCTCTGGAAACCTCGACATGCTCAGCAATGTAGGAGAAGCTGAGAACATGGCTGTGCTGGCGCTGGCCACCTTCCATGTCATTTCTGAATGAGTTGCACAGCCAGGCGTGGGCTGCTGCTGCTGCTACAGTTGTCAGAGACGTTTGGCACAACTCGTGTATGTGTGTGGAGCACTCTCCAGTGAGCTCTCCTCTCACCTTCCTAAAATGTGAGCTGTCTCTCCCTGTGCCTTTGCACAGTATGCACTGGCTGACCGATGTTGACCTGAATTGATAACAATCCTGGGTTAAAGGACAACGAAAAGTTATAGCTGGAAGGAGGTGAAAGGTGGTTCAGTTTAGATTTGGAAATTACACGTGCAAGTGTGTCTCTCCTTTGATTTCTTTTACCAAGTCAACCATACCAAAGATGTCCTGCAGAAGCACTAACTGGAAGTGCCAGGTTTCATGTACTGCTACTTATCAAAGTCATGGCCTCCTCATCTTCTCTTGCTCTCTTCCCTGTGTTCTTGTTTTCTGTAAACTATCTTTTACTCTTGTAATGGGGAATCATAGTTTCCCAGCTGGAACTGGCCTTAAGTGCAGCTTTTGTAGATATAGGATATTTTCTCTTACTTAAAGGATAATGATTGATGAAGTAAGAGCATTGACAAGATGCTAAATTATTTGTTTGTGTTAGGTTTTATATCCAAATTTCTTAGGAAGGTGTGCCTTTCCAAACCTGGAAGTATTTTTTTCCAGATGAAACACTGTCTAAATTCAGGATTCAAATCACAGATGTGCTAGCAAAGTGCTAACTTTAAATTTCAGAAAATCTGCAGTAGCAGATGACAGTGTCCTATGAGCTTCCTAGACAATCAAGACTAAAGCAGTGAGCAGCTTTGCAAAATAAGTGATGGGTTGGGGTGATAGCAAAGATACATGATGTTAATGGAAAGACTTTCTACTCTTATCTGGCCTTGAAAATTTCATGCTTCTACCTGGGAACTGTATGGTAGCCAATGTGAAATGGTCTTATTATTGTTTTCCTGCTTTTAGATGTGCATTCACAAGACAATATAGGATGCATTAGCTTGAGCCATTTTTAAAAGGAGAACATCAGGTAATCCCGGGGGTATTGAAATCTAGGAGTCCTTTCACGCTTGCTTCTGTTGCTCCTGAAAACATGTAGATCAGCATGAAAGGGGGGTGTGCACATCGACAGCATTTGTACCATACCTGCCAAGTTTATAAACAAAAATTTCTTTGGGGATTTTCAGAAGTGCTTAACTTAACATAATTCTACTCTCTAAAAATGAATAGAACTTTACTCTTGGCTAATTGAGAGGAATTAGGTCAGTACTATGTTCCTTTGTTCCCAAAAATTGTAGCTCAGCGTCTTTCATAACCACGAAGTTAGCTTAGAAAATCTTACAGCACATACAATCATGTTTATTCTCTAGCTATCACCTCAAATAGACCTGGCCATGGTATTTTCCTTCCCTTTTCAAGTGCTGCTTTAGTTTCTAGATTGACTTGATTTTTTTCATACTGTAACTTCATCTAACATTAAAACATTCTTCTGCCTTTGAAAATTAAAATATAAACCACCAGTAAATATATCCACCTCCATTCTATTAATGCCTTGCACCACAGAACAGATGCTGAAAGTGAAAAATGTAGCCAGCTTTTAGGCTGAAGAATACTGGAATTACTGGGTTCTTTTCGGGTTATGAACTTCAGCCAAACAAGAGTTGGCCTTTTTTCATAAATACACATTGTTCTTGACTTTCCTCTGACTTGGAACACATTTGAATTGGTAATAATACAGCTGAAATCCACAGAGCCTTGGCAACTGAAGCTGGGGAGAATGGGGCTCCCTATCTTTAGCACTCACATAGCTATACATCTTGGAAGCTCTTACACGCTCTTTGCAAACCCTTTATGTTTGCAGAACAGGAAATCTGAGTCCTGCAAATGAGTTAAACACTGGAGTCAGGTTAATTCTTTTTTGCCTCCACACTCAGGAAACTCCAAACGCCCCACGGAGGAGTTATCCGACCACAACTATGCAACTTGGGAATCTGCAGCTCAGCCTGAGAGAAACTATGTTCTAAATTCAGTAAGCACATCTTTCCTCACCAGGAAAAACCCAGTGCACTCTGAAATGATCAAAAACCTTTGGTTTTAGAAAACATTACTGTGGTAGAAAATGGACATAGCCTTTCTTTCAGTGACATATCATTTAATTACGTTCTTCTGTAGATCAGCATGAGGACAATACTTTCGTAAGGTGAGAAAAAAAATCATTGTATGTAGCATGACGATTTGTATGGTCACCAGCAGGAGGATATGTGCATGCTTTTTGGGGTACCACTCATTTTGGACTGAGGCATATCTTCAACAAAGCAATGCAATTTTTGTGAAAATCAGACCACTTTCAGATTATTTGGTTTCATTTGGCAAGCAGGTGTGCAAACTTCAGTAGCATTTCTTCTGAGTTGATGTGAGTGCCTGTGTAGCAGCTCATCAGCCTGGAAATATACAGACGCACGCTCTACCAGTAAACACAAATCTGCTAGTAATACACATAGATATTCCCTGTGCACACATGCATCCCCCTCTGAATAGCTACATGTTACTGTATTAGTGAATACTCTGCTTGTTATTTCTTTATTAATGACTGTCTCCCATTCAACTGACACATCTGAGTGGTTTGTCTGTAATCTAAATAAATTTAGGTTTAGATGCAGTTTTGTTCACTAATGAATGATAATTTTTGTGGCTATAAAAGGAACCTCTATTTTTCTTTTGTATAAAAATATGAAATTAGGCTCTTCTCATGATACATGCAACAAACAGAGTCATGATGGCAGCTCATTGAATTTTTTAGTCCTTGTACTTTCCATTTATGTATTTGTGCTCAGAAAGGGAGATTATGATGGCATGAACGGTTGAATTCTATTTGCAGTCATCATAAATTAGCTTTGATGGGAACAAAATAAATGTAAGTGATATAAGAATGTAAAACTGCCCATGTCAGGGCAGATTAAAGTTCATCCTGACATCATATTCTCTTTCAGATAATGCACTATAGCACGTGGCAACAGAGGAGTACAAGAACCAGACAAGCATCTGAGGATACTTCCCCAGAGTAGTCTCCTAGCTGCTAGCAATTTGCAATTTGGGATTTCTTCAGCTTGTATTGAATAGTCATTTGTAGAACTGCCTCCCCACCCCCAAATAAATAATTTATCCTGTCTGTTTTGCATTTAAAATTTTGGCAGCACAACATTCAGCCATAAGAAATTCTTCGGTTTAACTTTATATTCTTCAAAGAACCATCTCCTTTGCTCACTCTAGACCTACAATGTTGATTTCATTGATTGCTTGCTAATGTTTGTATCAGAAGAGACAGAAGGCTCTTATTCCCTATGAATCTTTTTCATGGCACTTATGATTTAAAAAAATGCAATCATAACTTCCCTTAATCCCTGTTCTGTTTCCAGTTTTAAGAAAGATGTGCCAGGATGTGCATGCGTAAAAAAGGATGTGGTTCTTAGAAGCAAGGAGCAGTTGCTAAGTAATGCACGTGAAGCATGGTAAAGTGGTTTTGTAATATGAGAGCACAGCTGACAGGAAGCTTAAAGGGTCATTTTATATCAATATGTTGGGCATGAGGTAAGTATTGCTAATGCTGTGTCGTGGTACAGCCTGAGGAATGGGAAAATGGGCACACAGAGGAAGGGTGCATTTAGCTGGTATCAGGTATTTGTAAGGCAGTCCTCATTTTGCACAAGGATAAATGCATGTATTTGATTAAACCTAGGAAGATAATTTTTTTTTAAATAAGGACTGTCAGCTGTAGAAAAATGTACCCCAGAAATAATTGAAATGTTAAAAAAAAAAAGCAACAAAACTGTTCCTTTAAAGCAGCATGTGAAGAAAATATAGCCCCATGTATAAGGACATAGCCCCCAAATCTGTGTATAAATAAATAATGCCTGCCTTAAAGTATGGGATGGTTTGATCACAGCTTTCCTTAAATGTTAGATCAAATTAGCATCTGTCATATTGCTGAACTATACCTGAAACTGATGCCACCAATGGAGGGATCTGGCCAATCCTGTCAGCAGGTTTGAGGACTTTCTCTTTGCCAGGGTCTACTGGAGTTCCCCTGGTACTTGCACCCACTGCTTGAGCATGACAGTACTAGAAATGCTGCAGCACGTGCCTTCATATCTAAAAGAAGGAAAGGATTGCAGCAGATGTCATACTGTGCACATGAATCCTTACTTAGGAGGGATGTATATTCATGCTGTTCTGCTTTCCCTAAAGCTCCTGGAAGTAAATGACCTTTTCATTAGTCATAGTTCAAAATGGTGAACATGTAGAAGAACCTAGGGACCCTAAATTGCCAGTTCCTCTAACTGTGTAGGCAGATGGAGTCCTTCTGTGATTCCTAAAGGTATGTATGGAGGACCTCGGGGAGGTTTACCTCTACCAAACACACTCCTTACACTGCATTAATGGAGGAGCAATGGTTATTTACTCCACTATGCCTCATATCTCTGTGGTCTCAAAAACCACAGAGAACAATGAAAACTTTAATGATAACAGCAGTAAAAGTATTTTTGTGGTTTGAAATGTTGTACCTCCCCTCGGTGAACACAGAATTAGAATATAGATATGGTATTTGGTAGGAGGTTTATTTCCCCCTTGTTAAAATTGATGTAACTTTGATTACCTGGGTGCCAGTAAGTAACAAAGTGGGATGTGTTCAATAATTACCACTTGTCAGTCATCCATTATCTTGATATTTTTATCAAGATTAAAAAGAGGAGGACATATAGTAAAGAAAGATCTTCATTTCTAGTCAGAAAACTTTGGAGTTGGGATAATTAAGGCTTGGTACTAGAAAGCTTGTCTTCAAATTCCTCAGAACAAGGAATACCTTTCTAAGAGTTGAGACCTCAGGCTTCATTTCTTCATGCAGTGGAATCATTCTTGGTCGTTAAATGGTTGGTAGACAGATAAAGAAAGAGAAGACACCTTGGAGAAAGGCTTCCCCATCTTCAGAGGTATCTTTGACACTTTACTATCCCACTTAGTTGACAGATGTTGCTGTTCCAGTGCAGTATCACAGTTCTGGTTCTCTGTATATGGACAAGTGTGGTTTTGCTATGTGCACGCATAGTTGATAAGTTGATTCAAGAAATTGCATTTATATCGATGTAGGCACGCATTTATAGATGATAATTTAGAAATATTCTTGAGAAAATTTTATAAGATAATGGAATTCTCATCAGTAGCAAAAAGTATTGCAGTGGTATTTTTGTAGTACATGCTGTTGTAGTATGACTATTTGCTAGTAATTCCTCTAAGCACTGGGAATAAAATACTATGTGATTTTTAGGAATGTGCTGTGGAAATAGGAAGCAAATTGGAGGTAAATTAAATCTTGGTCATGATCAGCCAGTATTTTCCCATCTGTCAGCAAAAACTGGCAAAAAACCCCAAAATAACAACAAAATTGTAAACTCTGAGACGAGATTTAGTGATTTACTGTCTGTTTTAACTGTGCCTATGGCTTGCACATAGAGGCTTGCCTAGAGCTACACAGCCTCAGGGTTTCCCAGATATTTCCATAACTTATTTGTCCATTTTGCATAAAAGGTTATGATCCCACCATTTATCTAAACATTTTCCTTAGTCACCTACTCCAATTATAGCTTGTTATGGAAAGCCAGGACTATCATTTATGTGTCTGTGTTGCTTTGTTGTAGGGATGCAGCATAAAGCAGCATGCAGAATCAGTGAAGTGAGGGGTTTTGCAGTGTCTTAGCTTCAAAAAAATTCTTTTCCCTTCCCTTAAAAATTGTTCATCAGTGAAAAGTCACCACTCCTAATAGCATGACCTAATTCACTTCAGCGTGCCTTCTTGCTGCACAGCACATTTCACATGGTAAAATTGTGAGTTTGGTAAAGGAGCCAGAACTGATCCAAACCAGGTTGAAATCTGGCTGTAATGGGGTCACAGTGGTCTTGCTACCTTGCCCTCTCTCCTGGGGCTGCTGAGCCTACAGCAATGGAAATATTTCCCTTTCAGAAAAAAATTTTGTTACCTGGAATATGTAATGGCTCTCTTTTGTATGATCAGTCTTCTGAGTCTTCTTGAACTCAGTCTTTCTATGTTACAAAAGAGTGTTGGATGCAGACTCTGCTTTGCTTTACTTTGCTTGAGCTTCAAATAAATAGTTTAATCTGGCATGATTACGTTGTTGCATGCAATTTACTTCTCTGGAGTAGATAAGTAATTTCCAGGTTGGCCTACAGGGGTATGTTGAACAGGCTCGACATTTTATGTCAGTCAGCAATTAGATCAGTTACCAGGGCACCTCTCTGCACTCCCCTAAGTGACTATTGTGCGGGCACTCTTTCATCCCAAGACATCTGGGAAGCCTGGTGCAGGCTTATCTAAAGGACATGGTTGGACAAAGTAGCAACTTAAGCACTTTCCTCCTGGGAGCATCATCTAGTACTTTATCCTTTATAATGGGTTTTACTAAAGGTTTCTCCATTTCTTTGTTGAGAGGTCTTTTGAATGTGTGGTAGCTGAGACCTGAAACACTTTATACTGTGATGAAAACCTCTCACAAAACACAACACTCTCAAGTCTTAATGGTCCATAGATCAGATCAGGCATTGAATGATGCCTGCAAGTACTATTTATTGCCTGTTTGCTGGTATTTTTTTGATTACCCATTCTTTTGGTTAATGTTTTTGAGATTTTTTAATAGCGGTCTTTGCCTTCACAAATGTTTTTCCTTTTCTGTAATGTCCCCCTTTGTTCCCGTGTGAGTGCAGTCCTCCCACTTTAGTCTTTTCCACTCTAGTCAAGCCACAGGAAAAATTGGGAAAGCAGAATGATATCACATTTGCATCTTTCCTTTTGCTATTGTGAATATAACACATTCTCTCTAGGGTGTTCCTACACACTCATCACCATCCTGTTGCAGTTTTGGATCTGAATTGGGTGGATGTTGCACGAGGCAGACAAAGTCTCTCCTCTAGGATATTCACAGTTCTTCTTGTGGTATTCCACTGATTGATAGCCTTTCTCTATACCTTTTCTATTTACAATGCATCTTTCTTGAATCTTGTTGAAAGGAGCTGTAAGCTCTTTTTCAGAGAGAGTCTACAGTAATATGTATGTGTAGTATGTATACTTTACTACATTGATGAGCACTCTAGAGTTTGTATCAGAAATTCTTATTTTTAGCAAGTGTATAAACTGCATTATTTTACGTGTTCTACTGTTAAATTTGTTTTTGGTCACTTAAAGTTAAATCTCTGAATGCTTTACCAGGTCTAGAGCCAAATGCAGATGCTTTTATAAGTGCAAGTTTTAAAGTGATGCTGTAAGTGTTTGCAAATTTTCACAGCTAAAGTTCTATTCTTCAGCTTGTTTTTAGTGAGAATATCAACTAATTGGATGTTGTTTAACACCATAAATGTGGTGACTCAAGTATCTTGAGTTGTGCTAGGACAGACTTAGTGTCCTCGAGCATAATTTCTGGCTGTGTATAATTCCAAAAATATAGTAAGCTAAGTAGGAGCAATAGAAACTAAGTTATATTTATGTGTTTCTAAACTTCAAATTCTTTATAAAATACTGCATTTCACATAGAAAAGTGGATTTGAGAAAATAGTAATAGAGGGCAAATGAGTTTCTAACTTCTTAAATCTTGGAATTTTTTTCCCTAAAAATCTCATGTTTTAAGAAATGAGAATTAGGTTCCATTATGTTGGCAGGTTTTTATTACCTTTAAGATTACTTTAAAAAAAAAAAAAGGCAGTCACCTCAAATTTTCTATTACCTATGCAGATATTTGACTGCTAAAAAGTTTTAACCTGAAGATAGAATGGTGAGAAATACAGACCTGAGTTACAGAACTATAAGAAGCAAATGAGTATTTTACTGCTTCTCCTTTCATGGTTTTGGTTGTTTATGCTGTGGTCTTTTTTTTGTCAGAATTACTGTTCACATAAATATTATGTAGAGGAAAACTTGAGACATACAAAATGTTTGCTAAGGGAATGATCTACTCTGTTCAAATTGGCACTCTTGAGAGATGCACTCATGAGATGTATCTGTCTCTTATATTTGTTTTAGACTACTAAGAAGTCTTGCTGTCCCAATATCCAGATGACAGATACATGCAAAAATATTTTTTGGGAATCAAGTTCAGTTGTTCTAAGGCAGAATTTTATTTTTGTGAGCAGGAGCTCAAATCTGGAAGTTTGGATGACTTAGGTGACCCTCAGCCTTGTTGTGGTGCCACTTCTAATCATGTTTTAAAGTAAAATTGCTCAGTCACATAGCAGTTATTTGTGGTTCTGAAGTTAGTCGGCTTAAAACACAGACCTACGTTTCTGACCCAAAGTTAGCACTTACGTTCAGCTGGCAATAATGAGTATAAAGTCTTTTGTTAGAAAGATGTGCTGAGTTGTTTCAAGATTTTGGCAACCTGTATCCCTAGCTGATATTCCACCTATGTAAAATACTTGCTGTGTCATCTTGCAGCAAAAATAGAATATATTGGGGTTTTTTGTTCAAGAAATTATCTCAGTTGATCTTTTAATTTTAATTCCATTCACACTTGTTCTTAATTTTTGTTTTAGAAAAAATAATCCAAGGCAATATGTATTTGGCAAAAACCCTCAAATATTTGATATTGTTCTTCTTGGTCATCAATAATGTAACCACCCTGGCTTAGCATACTGCTAAAAACAACCAAAACCTTTTTTTTCTTTAAAATCAAGCAATAATCTGGTTTTCACCCTTAGTGGTGCAGTGCAGGATTTTATTCTGGAAGACTTTAGGAATGAGGGGTCAGGTTTGCCTTTAAAACTGAAGTCCTAAATAGAGGAAAATATCCTTGTTAAATCATTCCACAAAACTCTTGTGTCTCTCAGCGGGAGCCCTCTGTGCCTACTGTGGATAGTTTGAAGCCTGAAGGCAAAGCTGCGATAACAGAATTGTTCCCAGAGGTCAGCTTGGCCCACCAGCCTGAAACCAAAATCTAAACATCTGGCCTTCTAGGCAACTCTCACATTATCAGCCACAGTCAGTGATGTGCACTTTGGCCTTCTGAATCCATGAACTGTCATCTGAAGAGCTGAAAGGAGTTAAAACTGAGGCATGTTGGGACCTAAATCGTAGGTAAAGTTCCAGCAGTTTCTTCAAAACCCCCTTTTGAAAAAGGATCACATCTGATTTGTATAAGCAGTGTACATTAAGGCATATATTTTAACTGTTTTAAGCCAGCTCAGGATTTTCAAAACCAGTCCTAACAAAGTTAAAATTCACGATTAATCTGTTTGCTGAAAATTAGAAGTTGATAGCTTCTTCATTCTGCAGAATGTAAGAAAGAAGCCTTTGTAACCGAAGCTTTCCATGCTGTGCCCTGTTAGACCATTACAGTTTGCCAAGTCCTGTGTTTTTCAAGCTGAAGTTGTAGCATCAAAAGTGTTATTAACTTCTGCTGCTTACTGCATGTGTAAAGATTTTATTTCTAGATGCTGAATGACAGATTGGATCAGGGTCCAACTGTGTAAAAGGTTCTGACATATGAACAAATTATAACATAACAATAAACTGGTGATTTAGCCTTCTTTTACTGAAGGATACACTACCTGGAAATTGTTACATGTGTTTTCAGAGAAAAATATTCTTGTAGATGGATTCTGAAAAGTGGTTGATGTGTAATAACCTGTTCTTGGACAAAAATCCTGCAAATACACACAGGTCTGTGATGAGTAGGTCATGAACGTGGATGAATACTGTGAATTAGTAAATAAGTAATTTACTAAATAGGTGGTTTCAATTAAAGGTATTGCACTTATTTAACAAATGTGGGGGTTTTTTTATTTATTGCCTTCTACTTGTACCATTCAATGCTCATTACCTGAGCCTACTGCGTATAGCTCTGTAGATGTTACAAATTAAAATCCAGTGCTTGAAGTGAATAAATGACTTACTATGGGCAAAACCATAAGGAATCCTTGGCCAGAAGTTGATTTCAGGCATTATCTGTCGTTTCTGCCAGTGTCTGTGCACGCCTGCCTGCCTCACGTGTGCATTCAGGGAGAGAGTGATGAAAAGGTCAGATGCCTGCTACGGATATGATCTCTGTTCATCTTGCTGTGCTGATGAAGTTCTGTTGATTGAATGTAAATATGCCTTAACTCTTCCACAGCATGTGCATCAAAGAGAACATTATTAGGGTGAAGACAGGCATTTGTTGGTACAAAGGAAGTGATACTGTCTGTGCAATACTGTTTAGAGGTGGTGTATAGTGGCGTCGGGGTATATTTGCATCTAAATGAGATGAGCGTTTCTTTTCATACAGCTTTGATTTACCTCGATCGCTACAGGTTTTTATGCCTTCTGGGATTTGGGGAACTGTATTCCCCATTATGCACTCATCTTCCCTTCTCATACTGTCTGCCACCTTCAGTCAGTGCCGCCAGATAAGTATATATAATAAAGATCTTTTCCATCAGATCTGGTTACTGTGCTGTCAGGCCAGTTACTGGAGTCTGGGACTCAGCAGGAACAATGAGTGATGAGTACAGCATTTATTTAAGTACTGCCCTTTTTTTCCCCCCTCTTTCTTTTTTCTTTTTTTTTTTTTTTTTTATGTTATGGCTGTATCTGAACCTGCTTCAGCATTATTAAAGTTTCTGAGAATAATTGGATGATAATGCATACTTCCAAAGTTTATGTTTTAAAATTGTTTTAAAATCATTGATTTTCCTTCTATTATTTTTGTCTCCAAAGAGCCTCAGTAGCTCATTAACCAGCATCCTAAAGATCTGTGTCAGACTCCCTCACTCATTGAGTTTGTAGATTGCTGTTGGATGTTTCAGATATGTCAAGGTGCTCCATTTGCTGTATGTGTCACTTAGTGTGGGTTATCTTAGCAGAAACATTTCTTGGCCCAGCTCTTCTCTTGGTTGCACCAAGTTGCATTTTAAATTGAAGTAATAGTAAATCAATTTAAATCTTGCTACAGTGCTGACATATCTTACAAGGTAGCCAGAGCTGTGGCACTTAAGGATAATAACGTATAAAAACATTTGGGAAGTAAAATTTGTAAATCAAAATATAGGGTGAGCCTCTTGTGTTACACATTGTAAACTTTTCCTTTGAATTAGTGCAAGATTATTTTCAAAGTCTCCTTCACACAACATGATCATTCACCAAAGTTTCTTTCCTGTATTTTGCAAACTATAAAAAAACTTTCTGTACTATTTCAGCATTGGAAAAGGGGAAGCTATCATTTGTTGGTCATTACTGTTTGAAGTGCAGTACCTTTCAAGGAGCACTGGACACTTACCAAAGACAGAGGAAGGTCTATCCCATCCCCCAAGGACTGTGGGATTTAAAAAGGCAAAGGCAATTAAAAAAGGGAGTAACAGAGCAGTGTGTGTGGTGTTCTAATGAGAGAATTACCCCCTCATTAACAAGACATCCTCATTGTCTTCACTTCTGCTGTTCCTTTTCTCATTTTAGTGAGTTATTTCTGGTTTACTACCTGTTTACCCAGGTTTTGTATGTTTTTGTCTTATGATGTTAAGTAGATATCCCTTCAGTGCAGCATCTCCAATATTTCCCTTTTCCCTCCCACTCCAAGTCACTGGGGCAATCCTTTCCTTCTGACATACCTAATGGGATTTGTCAAGTCCTTGGTGTAACCATGTTTTATTTCCATGAGTAATGAGATACCATGATAGGGCATCTTGTCCTGCCCTAAACGAGGCATGCCAAGCCAAACATGAAATGGAATGCCAAATGTTATGTCCTATATGTTTGTCAAGTGTGTGATCTATTTTTTAGAGACCCAACTCAGTACACTGAAATATTTTACTACTTGTGAACTTTAACTTCTGTTAATATGATTGAAGCAAGTGGAAATGGAAATTGTCAGGGCAATTTAACAAAGCGAGCCTGTAAAACTCATTACATCCCAGGTAGTAAAATCACTTTAGAAGGCACATTCTTCAAACTTGAGCTTTATTCAGTAAACTGCATTGGTGCCTGACCTTTTAAAAGCTTTCTCTTCCTTGGGAAGGAGGAGGGGGAAAGGCCCTGTTGTTCAGAGCTACCTATCTTAAATTACAAACAGCAGCCAGACTTGACTCTTTGCTTTAGATCACACAGGATGACAAAGTGTGCAACTGCTCCAAACAGACAGTTAAATGGCCAGCTATTTAGATGAGTTTGATGTGTATTTCATGTAATTGTATACTCCATAAAGCAGTAAAAAACCAATGTTGTGTGCTGGCTGTATTTTAGCACAAAGTAAATCAAAGTACCAATCTCATGTTTGTAATTCAACTTAATCTTTTCAAGACCTGATGCTTTTAAGAAGGTTTCGATTGATACTAGGTAGTGGATGTATGAGGGTTAAAGATACTTTGGAGAAAATAATTCCTGTTAGGTCTATATCTTATTTTCTTAGCAAATTAAATTGGCTTGTTGAGAACTCTCCAGGACCATGGCTGGACTTCTCCTGCACTGCAGTGTAAACATGCCTCTAAGTATGCCTCTCTCTGCATTGTCTCCATGCATGTCTCCAGATAGATAACTGGCTTTTCCTGCTAAAGTTATGAATGAGCTGTCAATCCACTCTCGATAACAAATTTAGGCTTATTTTTCTAGTTTTAAACACTTCATTCTTCCAATTGTATGCTACAAATTTTGATTAGTGAAATACGTGAAAAGCAAATTTGTCATTGGCTGTGTCTCTACCAGTTCATTATTTCTGAGGTTTTTCATTTTCCAGCATCTAAACAATTAGGAGCTGTAGGGATTGCATTTTGTTGAAGCTATCCTCTGCCAGGCTCATGAGCACAAGTCAGGTTGCTCATTAGTGAGCCCACACAGAGTTTAGTCCAGTAACCTTTGAAGTAAATGGAAAGCCTCCCACATATTTATTGGGTGTCAGATAGGACATTTAGTGCACATTGTGGCATTAAAAGATTTTGTTTAATTGCATAATAAGGATTTTGCTTTATCTGTGTAGTTTGTGAAGTTATGGGAAGTATGTTAGAGCTGATTGTGGAAAACTTTGAAAAGAGAAAGTGTTTGCCTACTCTGCAATTTTCATTTTGTTTCATGTATTTTTTTGCCATTGGTGCTATGCATTTTTTTTTCCTCCCAGATCTGTCACCATCTTATCTAGAGGTTTCCCGAACATCTTTAAAGAAAGCTGGTAAAAGACATAAGAGAAAATAAAAGATGGTTAAGAAAGGATTGAGAGTGAAGAACAGACACTTTTTGCAAAGAACTGATATAAAAGAAGAAATTAATATTTTATTTTTGGGTTTCTATGTAAATTCGTACTACTCCCAGCAAGAGTCCTCCTTATGTATGTAATCCACAAAAAGTTTGCCAGCATAAAGAAATGATGGGAGATGATTATACATATAGGTAATTGAACTCTGCAGTAGGGTTTTTTTTTTTTTTACCACAGAGAAGTACTGATCTTTGTGTATAAATTGTTTTACATCAAATGGAAGTTGATACTAACCCAGATGTAAAGCCTGGGATGATTCCTCTTCGAAAATTTAGCCATGCAGAAAAGAAATGCTCCTTGCTTTCCAACAGGTGAAAAACATTCCATTATTCCTGTACATCAGTAGCATTTCATCTTCTCTCTTTAAATTCTGTTTTCCAATGTGTGGCAGTGCCTTAGGTTTGAAGCATCCAAAAAAGGAAGCAATGACAGAAGAAACGTTAATCTTTCAGGAGGTGCTGGAATGTAAATGATCCACTGTCCTGAGGAACAGGAATACAGATGAACCTTTGATTGTAGATATGTGTGGCATGTGTTTTGATTTTCTTTCATAAATACTTGCCTTTGCAGAAAACAGAAACAGGGGTAGTTGGGAACATGCTCTGTCCTACTAATCAACCTGCAAACTGTGTGCTGGAATGACCCGTCCTTAACAGCTTTTTTTAGTGCCTAGGTGTTATTCCCAGCATTTAGAAAAACATACTTAAAATACAACACAGTGTGTTTACCATCCATAGTCAGGTAATCTGTAGCTGTTTTTGAGGTAGAAAGTAGTTTTGAAGGTTTACAGTTCTGTAAGGAAGATTGACGTTCATTGAAGGGATTTTATTGATGATGAAAGAAAGTGTCTGTTTACATACCCAGCTTCATTTCTTACAGCTGTTTATTTCACATTAAGAAGAGTTTTCCAAAAGTCTTGCTCTATAAGCAACTGCAAACCACCTATTGTTTCTGCAGACTCTACTCTGGGGCTCATGAAAATAATAATGAATTGCCTTGTCTTAGTCAAACATTTTTAACCATCAGTATTTTTACTTTATTTCTGAAATTTCAGATTTTAAGGCAAATTATTTCATCTTTGAATATAACAGATAATGCAGCAATCACTCCCTCACTGCATGCTCCTCTACTTGAAATGCAGGTCAAATGCTGATGAAAAAGGAGGGGGGGGGGAGAAGAAAATACTGGGTTTTGGAAACAGCACTATGGTTGATTAGTAAACCTCATTATTTATATATCCTGTCACTGTTTACTTAGCTTTTGCAATGCTGTGATTAAATTTCATTTTCTGGCGGGTTTTTTTTTCCATTTGCATTGTTTCCTCCCTTTAGTATCATCATCTTCCTAAGTGCTTTATTCTTGGTAGCAATGGAATTACGAGTCATTTACATTTACACATCTGCACAGGTTTAGCAGGAATAGCCTTCCCTCTTTTTAACAGATTCTATTAAATACTGAAACCCAGCCTTAGTTCAGAAAAATAATTTAAAATACGGTGTAATTCTAGTGTTGTAATTGATCACATTATTTTTTTGTTCGGGAGAAGATGAGCTTAACTATGTTTAAAATTAAATATATGAACTGCTTAGCCAGTTTTTCTGTCTGTATTTTAACTCTCTTCTAACCTCAGCTCTCTGATTTTCATTTTGCTTGTAACATGGACAAAATGAGTTCCTGGGGAAATCCCCACAGAATTACCATATAAACACAGCCTCCTTGCTAAGGGAAAGGGTTGATACTGCCCTTGGAGCGCAGGGTCATATGCAGTGAGCTTAGTCAGAGCCCTGGATGTGAGGTTTCCAATAAACTGTCTTATTCTGAATTGTAGTTTTGATTGGTGACGTGGATGCCACTAGGTGTAAGCAAGAGATGGTCTCAGCCTTGCATATGTTTAGGTTGGCTGTGGTTCGCCCACAACTTGTGTGAGGGAAAATATGTTGGACTGAATTTGGTTTAACTACCTGGAGTAAAAGCAAAAGACGTTTTTAGAAAGATGTTGAGGGAATCACATTTACCCACGGCTTTTAGTACCCAACATGAAGTAGCACTAATCATAATTCTTGGAACATTATTCCCAGGAATATGGTGGGAATGTTTGAAAGAATAAGACTCAGACCTGTCTGACTTCTTACAAAATGTTTGTATTGGAAAACAAATGTAGCTGTTTGGTATATACACAATTTTGCTGGTAATCTGAATCTATCAGTATCTATCTGTCAGCAGCACATACATTTATTGTTGAAATGATGAATAGTCACAAGCAGAATACCTACAGGGACTCCTTGACTATCACAGAGTTTCCCTCATAGATTTCACTAAAAAAAGATAGATGTTGGCAGTAAGCATGATCCCTTGTTAAACTGTTTGGGTTTATTAACAAATCACTCATATTTTTACCTAAATCATTGGACTTACTTCTTTTGCCCTAGTGATTATTCTTTCAAATATTCTAATCATTCCAGGGTACAATTAATTGCAGTAATTCTCACCAATTTTAATGGGATTTGAAAGCAAGATTTTTCTCTGCAAGATGTGTAGAGTGAAAACATCTGTACTTTGTAAATGGATGTGTATATGGGAGACTAGAGCTATATTAGATATAAGTAAACACTATGCAGCATATTATGTACAATTCTATTGAATATAAATCTGTTTTTTGTACCACACTTCCTATTTCTGTTTCTCAGTATTGCTCATAATGTTTTTCCTGCAATTAAGCGAAAGGACAAGCAGCAGGAAATGCACATTGAGAAAACATAATAACTAGATGCATTTTTGTAGGCCTCTATCTTGTTTTCATGCAGTGATATATAAAGGGTTTGTTTAAATTTTAAGCTACATAAAGATGAAGAATTCAACACAGAGAAAGGATATTTAGGAATCCTCACAGCAAACACAGTGATGCCTAGAAACCATACTAGTGCTTTCTAGGGACTTGGATAAAAGAAAATATATTTTAACTCGTTGTAATAGCAAGCAGTGATTCCCTTCTCATTTCATAGAACAAATTGCCAAATTTTGCAAAAAATATTTTCCATGACAGAGAGAAGGTATTTAAAAACTATCTTTGCTTGATTTTACAATTAATTGACGCAGTAACTATTTCTGAAGTAGCAGTATTTTGAAAAATATGTTGATCAGTATTAAGGCAGCTTAACAGGCTACATGGTGTGGCTGCATTTTGCTTGCTGCTTTCTGATGGAGGTTTTTCTCTCTAAAACATTGCTGTGTAAGAGTTTGAGTAGGCTGGAGAAGTTTCTGCATGGTAGGGTATTCTTGATACGAATAGACACCATGCAAGGTAGGGCTTACTGTAGCACTGACTTAAAATATTCAACCTGTAGTTTCCTGGCGAAAATTTCCAGTCTGGTAACTGTGTCATATTTTCTCTCAAAACACTGTTTGTTTTCTATAGACAAAGAGCAGCTTTTGTATAGGTAGTTGAAAGTACAAAGAGGTCTCTTGGCAAATCATTAATCTTGCTTATAATTACTAGTCAGCATTGTAGCTCTTTTCCATAAATTAGAAGAGGGGGGCTAGCCAAACATCTTGTGTTTCCTGAGGCAGGGAGCAAGAAGAGCTGATTGTCAGGGACTAGGACCCCATTTGAAACTTGTATTAATGTGTAATACCACTCAGCAGGGGAGAAGCAAAGGGCAGAGACAGATAAGGAGGAAAAGAAGAATTAACTTGGTTTGTTTACTTCATTAGGAAGATAGAAAACATGCTTAACTCATCCTCAGCTTCCATAGTGTAAATGGCTTTCCTTTTGCTCATCAGTAAATGGTATGGATGCCCATGTTTCCCTCTTGCTTTATTTCTTGTGAGTGTGTTTACACGCACTTGTCAGTTGAAAAATGAGTGGCCCTGGTCTCACAGCACAGAGTGGACATTCACACCGGGGGCTGGCAGGGCAAGCACCCTGAGGAGCAACACTCAAGATCCAGAGGACATTTTCTGTAAACATCACCATTGAAAAAAGGGAGCTGAACTGTCTCTTCCTCCTTGAGGATGTTCACCTAATTATTATTTTCTCAGGGGCACTGTTGTGTCACCAAGGTGCAGCTTGTGTTATGGGGTGGAAGTTGAGGGACCTTCTGAGAGAGAATTCTTCTCATTCCTCCCCGTGTCTGTTATTTTATTCGTTCAGAGGGAGTGTCTGAGTTTTCCCAGTGTGACAGTCTAGACAGGGTAGGAGCAGGCTGCCACCCTCCTTGCACTGTGTTCTGAGGGGCAGGCTGCTGACTTATGGGCTCAGAGCAGGTAGAGAGGAACTGCTGGGGTCCCCACACCCTAGTGCCCTACAAAGATCATGCTGGTGGAAGGCTGGACCTTTCATGTCCCTCTGTCTTCACTTGTTTTACTTCTATAGTTTGTTCCTAAATTTTCGTAACAGAAAGCTCTTAATTAGCCTTTTTCTAAGGACTCTCAGTCCGACTCCTCTGCTTGTGAAGAGCTCTTTAGGTAAGTCAAGTGTGGGGTGTTTTTCTGTTGTGTTATAACACAGCTTGTCAGCTCAGGGATTTCACATACTGGTATGGCAAACACTTTTCTTTGTATGTATTCCAGGACTATTACTCTTACAAAGTTCTTTAAATGTATTTTTAAAAAACCAAACCAAAACCAGCCAAACAAACAAACCAACAAACAAACAAACATGCCAAAAATAAACACTAAAACCACAAAAGGCAAAATGCTTGTCTGGGAGTGCTTGCACAGTGTTGGTTCTTGTGGATTAAATACGTACAGCATGCAGCTATACTGCACTAGCAGCTTTTAGTACCAAACAATTCAGCCTTCTCTGATAAAGGCTGGCATGTTGCCCGTTTCCTTATATGTTTCTGGACAGAGCATAATGATACTGAGGATGTGACCAAGAAAGCATACAGCTCCAAACAATCATGCTGGTGCTTTTCATGCCAGGCAATATGGTGCTCTTGACATGGGGTCTTTCTCTTTCCCAAGCTTTATCTGCCTTGTCTAGATTGAAACCTATTCTGGGAGTTTCTTGTGTTTTATTTTTAAACTGTCTGTCAAATACCAATGCTTAACTACCATAATAAAAGGAAATAAACAACATCAATTACTCTAAAAAAAATAATGGGTGTTATGCTGAAAGTTGCATATGCAAATGTATAATATTACTCAACTTTTTAACACATTATACAAAATTCCTCTTTAGCAAAAAGAGGCAAAAAGTACTGCAGCCTTCTGGGCAGTAGCACTATGACATTCCTGTACAGCAGATTTTCCCAACCTCCCAACTCTCTTTAAATGCCTGTACAAAGATTCATGCTTCAGAGGTACTGCAAAACAGTACCACAAAATTCCTAAAAGCATGGGAGGCCACATTTTGTATGAGAGCAGAAATGGTAATCATCATGTCCCCCTGATAACCTCTCAAGGGACACTAAAATGGCAGTCTTCTCTCTCCAGTTTGAAAACTGCTGCTCTCCAGGCAAGGGATTAACTCTAGTTTCCTGGTACACAAAGTAGAGGTGCTATTCATCTTTATTTCTTGGCAATACGGACACCTGATTGTGTGAAGGTAAGTGTAAAGACAATGTTTGTTGGCAGAGAAGTTAGTTCTAAATGATGATATTAGAAACATGAAATGCAGAAAAACATGTACATGGAATGGAGAAGTCAGAGCTGGGAAAACATTGTTTGCATACAGCTCAGATCACTGGTGTTTCTTCTGTTCATGTAGTTCTTAAATTCACTGTTTTATACTGTTTAGTTCTTTGGTCAGTTTTCTGCTTAAATTTAAATTCGAAGTATGTGAAAAAGGACCAGATGGTTATATAGTCAGGATTGGTGGCAGAGAAGTAGCAAATGATTTTATAATATGAACAAACCAGGTTCTAGCTGTTTGATCTCAGTAATTTTTTCCTAGATTGGAAAGCTATCTATTAAATCTCTGTTTCCCATATGGGCACTCATAGGCTGAGATCAAGTCACCTCTTAACCATCTCTTTGATGAGTTAAATAAATTGATCATCTTACATCTCACACTGTGAAGCAAATGCTTTGATCCTTTCATCATTCTTCTTGCTTTTTCCCCTGTAACCGCTCTAGTTTTTCCAAGTCCTTACTGTGAAAGTGAGAGCTTGGACCTCAGCTCCAGTATTGCAAACACTAGAGCCAAGGTGTTGTACTTACTCATCCAGTATCCCCCTTTCATCATATCATAGCCTCTTGAAGCAGTGCTGCACTAAGAATTCATGTTCATCTTGTCATTTAGCCTGACCCTGAGACTTTGTCAGAGGCCCAGCTCAAGGTTGAGCTCACCACCTAGAAAAATGCTATTTCTTATTCCTAGATGAAAGCCTGTGTGCTTTTAAACAGTGCATTGTTTGGTTATATTCATGCATGAGAGAGCACACTGATGTCAACTTTTGAATCAGTGTGATCTGGAGCTCTAGTGAGAGTAAATAGTTTTGCTGTTTTCATTGGAAATAGCATGATTGTAAAATGAATGATTGTATATCTGAAAAAAAAGAAAAATATTTCGAGATGCAGGTGAAATTGGAAAAGGGTCATGGATAGGGTTGGTTTGGTTTTGTGTGAGGTTTTTTAAACTTACCCAGTAATTTTAATAGCCTAATGTGGAATGTTAGTTTCAAAAGTCAGAGTTTAGGCATTATTTAAGATAGTTGTTTTGCATTCCCATGTTTATATAACCGACCTCATGTAACTGAGTATAGAGGGGGGGAAGAAAATCCTTTGATCCTTCAGCAAAATGTTTTTATGTAAGTAGCCTTCTCGTGGTGAGCTCGGGAAGTCTGGACAGATCATTGTCCATCTGCTTTTACAACTTTCTGTGATCACCATCCAGCAAATGCTGTTTAATCTACAGAGAATAAACACTTCCAGGGTTGCCAATGTGCTTCCCAGGTGCTGAGGGGGAGGGTCACGCAGCCAGGCCGTTTGCTGAAATGTAGGAAAACAGTTATCCAGAGAAAACAAATATCCATGGAGACTTTAGGGAAGAATCGCATCTCTTTCATTTTCCTTTCCTTTTAGAAACCAGAGACTCTGTTGGAAGGAAATATAAAGGTACTGGTAACTTGTCTGGTGCTGGATGGGTTAGAGCACAAGAAGGAAGAGAAGCCAAAGATCTTTATAATCGGTAGCTCTTTTTTTTTTTTTTTTTTTAAGATTAAAGGAGTGTGAAGGAAACATGTAATGTTTGCGCAGAAGGCTAATGAAACAAATTCCCCTAACTGTGTTTCCATTTGGAGCACTGCTGATTGCTGGAAGAGGGATTGGAGGCCCAGAACCGCAGCGTGGAAACGAGCCGCTGTGTCTGGATCGTGTCATGGCAAGGAGGCTTAGCAGCTCTGAGGCGCTGCCCTCATTTATGCTGCAGCTTCACATCCCTTCCAACACCTTATGCAGAAGGAAGACAACCAGCCCTCATTGCTGTTCATACCAAGGACTGTGCCTGTCAGAAGTTCTGTGCTGTTTTTCTCACCCCAAAATAAGCTTGCAGGGCTTATGCTCCCTGGCATGGGATTTAAGTGTTGTACACGTTTTTATGTTCTGGTAACAAAAAGGCATATGCCACTGTCACTGGTCCTGCTCTAACTTATTTGTGTCTCACTCTCAGCTTTGTGTGCCTTTGTGAGTGTTTGTATTTCTGTTCACAGGATATTCCTTCATGGAAATCCAAAGGGCATTGCAGAACCGATACACCAGACTTCCTGTGCTGTAATACCTTGCTTCAAGTACTCTGTACTTCTGAAATACCCAGAATATCCGGTGTTCTTTCCTTATCTGTCTGAACAGCTCTTCACTTTGAAGTGTGCAAGACCATGTATTCCTGGAGAATGTATTCCCCAAAATTCTCAGGATACCTCAGCTCCAGACCTCTTTTGTGATTTCTTTTTTGTTGGGTCTCTCTCTCTCTCTCTCTCTCCCTCTCTCTCCCTTTCTCTCTCTCTCAGTAGGTGGTTAGTAAGATGGCTAATATGTGTATGAGCCTAATTTTGGGGCCTAACGAACTTCCCTGGCATCCATCCATCAAGTGCTTCACCTGTGTGTGGTAAGGTTTCAGAAGGGGGAACATGAGAGGGAATTAAGCAATTTGGCTTTTTGACTACTTCTTCATAAGATTTTTGGAAAGAGTGTGACAGGGTTCTACTCTTGATCAGTCCCCAAGTACATAAAAATAAATCTTGTCCAAACACATGCCTTTCTCTAGCTGCAGTGGTTTCAAAAGTTGCCCTCTGAGCTGGGATTCCTTCTGTGTTTTCTCATCCCAAATTTAAGTCTTGGCGGTTTTAAAATGTAAGTAAATGTTTCCCATCTTTGCCTCTAATCCATAAATATCACATATCATCTAAGCTGCTGAAATTAGTAAGTGTAGTGAAGAAACCACATACACACCCTAACTGGCCTTCTCGTGTGGCTGGACTAGGCCAACAGCACTGCCTGCCAGCAGTATCCATCACTGCCAAATGCAAGTCTACTGGATGTGCAGCAGTAGGTTCATGAAGTATTTTGCCACTACAGGTCAAGCAATTGAATATGATTATTGGCAGGATGACATTGCAAGGGTGTTTTTTAATAGAGCTGTTCCTTCTTAGAAAATGATTTTTTAAATGGACTGTGGAACTAGCTCAAGATTGAAAGGTCTTGTGTCTAACTGAAAGGCTGTATAAACAGCAGCCAACAAAAGATGTAAAAGCTGGCAAAACTCCATGCCCAGAACGTGTCTGAGTCAAGTTCAGGGTCAGCACACTTCTATTCTGGACAAGAGAAATCATACCTGTTCCTTACCACCTGGGAACACCAAACAGCTCAGGTTACTGGGATTTGGTTTCCTAATCAAAATGGGACCTTTTTGTTTATCATGACTTAGGCTACTTCAAACAGCATCAGCTGTTTCAATCTTGCTAATTATCTGTAGTAAGAAGTCTAATGAAAATTCTAGAATAATTTCTGCTCTCATTTTATTCATTCTACTCCCATAAGTATTTTTCTAGCCCGTCATGATTTTCTGTTAATCTATTCACCACTATGAAGTGTAAAAACAGCAATGAAGAAAAATAATTCGTGGATTACATCACTTCAGAAGAGACCTCTGAGGTTTAGCTGCAAGGCCAAAGTCACCAGGAACTGGTTTTGACACAAGGTGCTTTATCATCTGCAGAGCTTAAGTTTGGTGGTTCTTTGAAGGCTGGGAGACACCTGCTGAGAACTGGTTTATGTCAGGTTGACCTTACCAGCAAGAGACACTGTGAGCAAAGCTCTTAAAAAGGGGTGTTGATGACACATTTATTTACCTGTTTGTTACTGGCAGTGTATTGAGACATAAACTCCTTGCAGAGCCTCGTTAGGTTCATGTAAAGGAAAGAATAGGGGAAAACGGCTTTATGTTATCAGTACATATTACATTTAATATCTAAATATGTACATATGTGTATGTATATGTATATATACACAGAGTTCTAAAAAGAGGGAGTACTATTTAACCATGTTTTCACTAGATAATTTAAAATGGTAAAATAGTTTGTAGGATTCAGGGCTCTGGCATAGAATATGTTGTCCCCAAAGAACTCTAAAGCATGGCACATAGTACTCATTATAAAAACAATATCTACATCTGCTATTCCTTCACTCTGGGCTGCCAGGGCATGGATGATACAGCAGAGAGTGCCAACCCTCAAGATTAAGAAGTGACAAATTTGGGGTATGCTCTTTCGGTGGATTACTCTGTGGCATTGGTCAACTCATTTCTTCTCACCATCTTTGTTACTCCCTCTAGCTTTTTTCCTTTTGATACCCGTTGCTTTCAGACACTTTCTTACTTTCTGTCTGTGCAGAACATAGACAGTGCAGCCCTGTTCTTGTCACTGTAGCATAAATATTAGTTAGAAGAAGGAAAGAAGTACTTTTCTCTGGTTGTTATTCAGTTTTTCCATTGAACTCTAGGGGATATTGTGGCCAGGTTGACATGAAATTTGGAAATGTATAGAAGGGAAAAGGGCTTTTCTCAAAGTGATCCCCCCACTCCCTCAGGACGGTGTGGATTCTGTTGTTGGGAAACATGGACGTTTGCTTCCTGTGTGTGATGGAGCTGGTGGCTCTGCTGGTAATACACCTGCTTAAGTGGTTTTTGCTGGATCGCAGCCCGAACAAATTGTGAATTCCTTATCCTCTCGTATCCGCATTACTGCATGGTTCAGAGCTGTAGCAAGGAATTTTGGTGTCCAGGGTAACACCTTGTACTTGGCAGCTCTCCTGCTCCCCCCACATGGTCTCCTGAGTGTCAGCACCTGGGATGGGGGAGGCTCAGGAAGCGAGTCCCAGGCGCACGGCGAGCGGCTGCAGCCCACCTGCGCTGCTGCCTGGCTCCCGGCCCTGCTGCCATCACTGGGGCACTCTTCTCCCTTCCATCTTCATTTGCAGATAATGCTTAGGGAGGGCACTGCTTTTGCTGTTTGAAAGGGACCACTCTTTCACCCTATGTAAAATGTTTAAGCAGTGGCCAGAGGCAGGCTGCTGGGTTACTCCCACATCCGGTTTGGATGCTTTTTCTGTCCCTGGCCCTATCTTCTCCCTGAAGGTTTCCCTGCCTTTCCCCAAGCCATGCTTCTGTCAGCATCAAAAACTCTCAATCTGCTTGTATGCAGTCTCTGCTTCTGAAGTTTTACGTGGCGTGATCTTATTTATTGAGACTAGTCCCAAATCCACCATTACAGTTGATCCATTTATGCAGCAGCCCCGTAACTCCTGTAGTTTTGACAGTAAGCCCTTGTAGGTAGGTCTACCTCCAGGAAAGCCTTTGATATGATTGAAATGTAATTAAAAAGTGAAGACCAGATGTTTCTTCCCAGATTATGTTTTCAAGATCACAACAGTCCTTTCAAAAGGGAGGAGAGAAAAGGGAAACAAGAGAAAACCTCTACTACTCTGCTTTAGCAAGGGAATTTCATGAAGTATATACAAGAAAAATCTGGATTTTGTTAATTTTTTTTTTTTTCATTCCACACTGAAGTCTGTAAGCAGCTTGAAATGGTAATAAAATAAAGTGGACTTTCCATTCCATTTTGCAAAGCCAGCAGATTTGTTTTTCCCCAGTGCACCTGCTTTGTTGCTCAGCCTTTCCAGAGTGGGGGGGGGAAAGAAAAAGCTGACTTTTTTTTTCTGGAACAGTGCTTTACTAGTATTTTTTTTCTGTAATTTGCCACAATAAAAATGTTTTCTTGGATATACTTTTGAAAATCCTTCATTCCATTCTATGTAGGCAAATAAAGATGTAGAGGAACTGGGGGAGAAAGTCCACATACATCAAAAGCTAAAGAGAATGTTTGAATAGGTGCAAATCTTTACAGTAAAACTGCCAGGAAACACACAATATTAATATAATTATGGCGTGGAACTGGCAAATTAGAGAAGATATGCTCCTGCCGTCTTTAAAAAGGACGCTTATACAGACAGGATGATTATTTGATAGGTTGATGTTACTTCTCAGTAATTAATTTTATTCTATGATCTGTATATTATGTTGTCTTTGTACTGTCCTTGACAAGAAAAAGTCCTGTCAAACAAAAAAAGGTGTGGGGGGGTCTTTCCCAGGAGAGTATGATAATGCTTTTTGTCTTGTAGACAGCAAAAATGTGGGTAAACTTTACAGGTGTTTGCTTATTATCTTTATGAAAGGTTAGATACAGATGTGTTATTTAACTTACCAATTTAAGCTGACTTTTAAAATCGAAGTACTAGTGAATATCCTGTGAACCTCTTCTGGACATACTAAATTTACTTTATGTCAAAGGAATATGTTTTTCATTGAAAAACAGGCAGCATACATGTTTGCCATGACCATAAAAGAAGATCTTGTTTAATGGTCACTAGGACAACATTGCTGTAAGTTCTGTTTCAAAGTGGGGCCTTTTTTTTCCCCCCCCAAGGTTTTGGCACTTTTCAGGACATGTTCATTGTGGAAAATACGTCCTCATTAATAAAACCAGATTTGGTCATTCCATTTTAAATTTTTTTTTTTAATAAATAGAAATGAATAACCGTTTCAGTTTCACACTACCAGAAGAATATAAATACTTGAGTAATTTTTATGTGAAAGTAGCACTAATACTCCCACAGAAATGATGTAGGAGTTTTTAGGGATCAGTGCAGTGTTTTCTTAAATTGATACTCACTAGCAACATTTCTGTCCAGACCTGAGGAGAGTAGTGGGCAGTCAACCTTTCTATCCTTAATTAGACTCAGTGAAGACTGAAAGGTGTTACTGTGTGTTACCTTCTTGATCATTGCTGCTAAGATTGATGCTGGAGTGACACAAGGGGACCAAAATAATGTCTGATTCTGAACTCCTCATGCACTTGCTTTATCTTTAGATCAGCATAATCCTGGTATATTACTTAACAGAGAGCAAAATGTGTTTGTGGTTTTCAGATGGGCAGTTTGCTGAGCTAAGGTGAGAACTGTAGGTCTTTGCCCAAATCCAGCATTCAGGTTGTGTCTGCAGTGAGGAGCAGTGTGGAGTAATGGGAGCAGGTCTGGGGAGACAAACAGTTCTGCAGAGCTATGTCCACACGATACATTTCAGTGAGGTTTTTTCTCACATGAGTTCTCATCAGGCCCTGGAGGCAGCAGGCTTGGTAGTGGTGGAAGTACATCAGTGGAGTCCTGGAGTGAACTTCTGGGTAAATTTAATCTGAAAAGATCCGAGTTTCCTGTGCTCCACAACCGCTTTGTGATATGAACCAGAACATGTCAAGTGGGAATAATTAGGAAATTTGCATAAAAGACACGTTCCTGATTCACACTGAAATGCAAATGTAGATGCAACCTCAGTGAGCTTCATGCCTGTTTATATTCAGGCTACTTTGCACCTCTTGGAAAATGTGAAGGAAACAAGTGAGAGTAGATTAGGCTATGGAAATAGTTGTACACAGGGTAAGTGGGAATCAAGACTAGTAATTGCCTTAATTTATGTTGTAAATAATTTCATACAGCCATTATCGGAAAAAGAGCCTAATAGAGCAAGTAGATTGCTTTATAAGGTTAAATAGAAATACTGGATTGTCTTTTGCCTGTATTGTTACCTGTTCATAACAGTGCAGACTCTGTTTTTTTGTTACAAGTTTAGTCCCTTGAGCCTTTGGAACAAAATTCCTCCTCAATACAGAATATTGCAACATGTACTGTCAAGAATAAGAGTTATCTAAAAGCATGGAGAAGAAAAAATGCAATGCCTGCTATCATGTTTCTTCAAATACAGTCTGGGCTGAGGAGCCACAAAGTTCAAAAACGTGGTGTGGTACAGCCTGAGCTAAGGCATCGAGTGCTCACATGGAATAGAATTGCAGGCTCGGGGATTCAGACATGCAGGGGATTTAATATACATTTACTAGACGATTGCTGTAAGGGCTTTGTGCCTTATGTTTAAAGGATTTGGGGAGTTTTGTAAAGATGGCTATGTCCAGGTACCCAAAGGCTAGATCCTAAAGTGCAGTGATGTGATCTGTGCAGTGGTAGAGAAGTAGGGAGTTAAGATGCCCTTTTCCTCTGGCCTCTTTTCTTAAATAGACTAAGTTTTTTTGCAAATTGTAGCTATTTATAGAAGATTTTCATCAGAACTGTCTCTCCTTAGATTTGCTATCATGTCAGTCCCCTGGCTCCCAAAAACCTTGCTCTAATCAACCTCATTGACACCTCTATAATTAAATGGAGAGACAGGAGGCTGAAGAAGTGGAAAAGAGATGATAAAATAAAAAGGAAGCCTTCAAAACTGTGCTCAGAAGTCTCTGGAGCCACTTGTGACAGAAGATTGGCAATTCCTGAGTTCTCAGGATTTAAAAGTGGGGGAAAAAAAACCCCAACAGGATATTTGTTTGTTTTATAACGGTTGGCTGCTACATCTGTTCTTCCCCTGGTATTTTATATCAGTGCTGTAGATTAGCGTGGTGGAGCATACTGCTGTAGACCTCTGTGTCATCCAGAGCTTCACATCCTATCTTTGAATGTAAAATATTTTGAAATGTGCAAAACCAATCTGAACCTTCTCCCTCTCAACTCTGGTTGTTTCTGTTCTACCTCCTTATCTCTCTCAGCTTGTTCCTTCCTCCACAGCCTGTTTAAATGCCAGATGCTAAAATACCTGCTGAATAAATTTGGATTGTGGTTTGGAAAAAGAAATGTTTTGCAAAGAGTTGAGGGAGAGGAGAAGGGGTGCCCTTTGTTAAATTTCTGGATGTTTTGAAAAATAACCAGTCCCAGATGCTAATGAAAAAAAGCTTTCAAATGTCCTCAGAGCCACTGGTTTCACTGTACATGACAGTGCTGGTGTGTGTGCATGTGTTTTAAGTCTTCTAGATGCCTTAACTCTGCAGCAAGAAACCTAGAAGAAATCAGAGTTGTAAGAAGATCCCTATCTGCCTTAGCAGTAATACCTTATTTATCTGTAGTAGATCCCTCACAGAGAATCTCTGGAGTCTTCTTTGTACAGAACATGTTGAGAGCTAAGGAACAAAGGGTGGCTTTGGAGGGCTGGTGAGCATGGGTCCTCCTCTCTGGTGCTGCTGTTGAAGCCTGTTGTGTTGCTGTGGCTTCTTGTGTCTGCCTTCCCCTGGCACTGGGACAGCTGTATCTCCCTTTCCTACGTTGCTGCACAGGAGATGTGTCTCCAGTGGGCCTCCCCATAGGAAACCAGCTCTGCTTCATGGCAGCCTACTGTGGCTTCAGAATACTTCACATGGAAAAATTGGATTGTGCCTGACTGTCTGGCCTGATTTCTTTGTTTTCCTTTTTTTCTTTTTTCGTGCTTTTGCTGCAAATTGGGGAACTCTTCAGCAGATCTCCTATTTGCATGCTGCTGGAAAAGGGCACAGGTGCATGGATATTGAATCCCCACCCTGCTCCTGAGGGATTTTTGTGTGCAACTGCAGCTATTTGGAGCAGTGTATCCCTGTAGCCTATCCTCCTGGGGCAGGGATGCTGACTGGAGCTGCCCCAGCTGGGTCACGTTTGTCTCTCTCACTGAAAGCCTGCTGAAACTTTCTTTGCATGGATATATAGGCAGTATCTTCCTATCATTATGTGAAAGTTGATAGAGGTATTTAGGAAAAGAGGATTTGTTCTCTAATTTTAAAATCAGGATTTTAATAGTCTGTGCTACTCGATTCACTTCTGTTGCTTCCTTATTTTCCCCAGTATCCTTTCCAGCCTTCAGCATCCTGGTTGCTGCAAGTCTTGGGACAGGGTTGTGCAATTTTTCTGTAACTGATTTGAAAACCCTGAGCAGGAACACGTGTTGGTGATTATCTCAGCAAGTTTAGTCTGTACTCGGCACCTGCAGCTCTGAGCCCTCTATGAGCACCGTAAATAGTGACCATCATAAATGGCAAAAACCTTGCTTAAACCCAAGTAGCATTCCCTGAGTACCAAAATACTAGAGAAAATTCAGATCTAAACAAAAAGTGCATGCACATGCCTTCTCCTTTGAGTTTTAGGAGAAGGCCAGATACCTTCAGTCTTTCTGTGGTCTCTGCCATGTGTGGTCTTGAACAGCACCTGAAAATTACTTCCTGCTTCCTCTCTCTATTCTACCAAAGCTTTTTAATTGCTGTTCTCCCACTCAATCTCTCAACTTTGAGTGCTTGCTTTTGTGAACTTGTGCTTGCACTGTAGATGAGATACAGTCCCACAGAGCTGATCACACTCCCCTGTATGTCTCAAGATGGCTGGTTTGAATCCTGTCTTGTGTTAGACTTAATCAAGGCAGCCAGGAGGTAATTTTCAATCATTTTCTCTGATTTTACGGTCATCACTGCCCATGTCACGTGTGCTGTTCTCAGCCTTATTCCCCCATGTCTCTCTGCCCACCGTGGACTCAAAACTTTGCCTTCCAGAGCTGTGTACCAATTATTGGATATTTTTTTTCTTGAGGTTAATGATTGTTATCCTGATAGCTGCCAAAGGAGGTTTGTAAAATGAGCATGACCTCTTCTGCAGCCCATGGTCAAATTTTCAGTGGGCTGAGAAACAGAACATTTGTTGTTTATCTTCATGTGCTGTGTTCATTACCTGTGTAATATCGATCACAGAGCACTTCACTGTGCTTTCAGAGAAGTAAAGTTTGCCAGAACAATGACTCAAAGCTTTAGTCTGCTAAGAAACTTTAATGAGTGGATATTTGTTTACTGTGTTAAATTATTATTTGGTAATGGAAGAAAATAGGAAATTACTCAGACTGTAATAAAAAGCATTTTTTTTCCCAATCACAGCAAATGTATTGCATAGCAGTTTGTGGTTTATAAGCAAATAAATAATGAAAGATGCTATTCCAAACAAACCTACTTTATTTCATGTTATTTTCAAAATGTCTGTGGATGTGCATTAATAGGTAGAAGTAAATGCAGAGACCTTACAGAGGTGAAACAGAGGCAAGCTTTGATAATCTCAAATTTTGTTTCTGATTTTTTTTCTTCCTATGCTTTGTAATTTGCCCCTTTCAGAGTTCTTCTCCATTCTCCTTGTTTATGAGGGAATTTTTTTTGTTTGTTTGATTCCCTTGTGTTTGCCTGCAAAACATTACCAGTAAGCAGAAACTAATTGTCTGCACTGTACAGCTCTCCTGGGGCTTTGAGCTCCATGAGGTTCACTTGGTTATATTGCTGGTTTTCTTTCCATTTTCAGAAAATTTGACTGTGATTGCAGAGGATTTGTGTAGTAGCCATAATGCATTTTTATGACAACCAGAATAGTAAGATCTCGAAGCAATACAAAAAACTAAATGGTTGCAAAGGAATATGAGTGGCTGCTTTCTGACATGAAAGATATGAGTGTTATGGCTAGCATATGTCAATATATTAGCAATTAACTCTGACTTCAGTATAACTGAAGATAATCAGCCTGCTTGATTTATTTTGCAGTGTGTTGCGTGAACAAATTATCTTTATCCTGATTGTATATATTAATCTATGGTATCACCTGACTAGTTGCTGTATTCATTGTTGAACTATGTTAAGAGAATTTGTTTTTCATGAAGAAATTCTATTTATCACGACCTTAAACATTCTAATATTGTGATGCACTCCTGAAGTCCTTCCAAGTGCAATTTTCTGAATGAAGAGTCAATAAAACTTCAATTTATCTAGGTTGTTTATCAGTTTTCCGTATTTCTACTCGCTTCCTTCTGGACTTAAAACTTGTACATCTCTCTTATTTTTGTGTAGAACCTTTCATCGTGGGTCTCACTGGACCACTTAACCTCACTTTGCTTTGCCACTTACAACAGTGAATAAATACGATGGTGAAAACGGCAAGGTCTTTTTTGACCTTACCCCCCAGAAGAAGGAAAAGAAAAGAGCTGCAGAAGTTTCATAGTGAAAGAATCCCTTTTCTTTGGAACAGTTAATAATTCAAAGCTTAAAGAACTCAGGTTTTGGTGGCTTGGCCTCAGTCCTGTGTCAGTCTAATTTGCAGCAGGGGCTCTAGAGAGGGTCTCTTATGGCTCTAAGGAGGGTCTCTTACATGCCAGGCAATTGCCCCTCCATCAAATTATTGGCTGTCTTGAAAGAATACATTCTCGTTCTCTCTCACCCAGACCTTTCTCACCTTGTATGAATAATTGAATAATCATTGGGGCAGTGCAAGAGACTGAAGCTGTAGCCTGCCAGGTATCAGGGATGTAGGGCCTTGAACCCAGAGCTTCTGCATCCTGCTGGAGAAGCCCGGAGTCCCTGTGGGACCTCGTGCTGTCAGACTGTATGCAGGGCTTTAATGTTCTTTCCTGATTTGGGCAAAGGCGGGATAATCCACCAGCTCTTCTTCCTGACCTGCATTCTCCTCACTCCCTCAAAGAGATAATGCAGATGGGCTGTGTAGCTATCTCTGTGTAGGTTTTCCTACTAATATTCTGTGTGCTGTAAGACATACTACTTAATCCACGGAGATACCCTGTTGCTCTCCCAGCTCTCAGGTTTTCTTCTTTTGTACAAAGCAAAAAATAGTGTATTCCCATGGTAAACGATGCTTGTTGTTTATCAGTAGCTTTGATTGCCTAAGGCTTTTGCAAAAGCCTACCATCAAGCCCATTTTGTTTACAATTAAACTCAAGCTCATTTGTTGGTCAGGGAGTCTGAGGTTTTGGGTTTTTGTCCTTTTTTTATACTAACTCAGTGATAACAATAATAATAGTAGTAATGGGAATTAATCTGTGCCATCCTCACTGAAACCCACTTAACCAGTGTAGAAGGCAGATACAGAGGTGTCAATGATAAAAACCAGAAATGCTAGAAAGGGGAAATCTGTATGCCCATAATGAGAAGCAGGTGTCAGAGACCCACTGCAGACTTCTTGCTATTCGCCTTGCAACATGAGCTGTGGACATTCGGGGTTAAGTGGTACCTTCACTGAAGGTAGTGGCAAAACTCCTGAACGTTTGTTGCTGTTTTCAGAAAAACTGGCTCTGCACTGTCTTATGTTTTTTTGATCCTGACCTTAATATGGGCACCATGGAGACGCTTTGTTTTTAGAGTAATAATGGATCAGGCCCATGACTCTACTAGATTGTGCACAAATCAAAAGAGAAGAGCAGTCCTCACCCCAGAGAGAGAATGGAAGAAATTCAGGTGGAAGACAGCAGGTGATGAAAGATGCAGGATAATACAATGCATTAGAGGGTTGCCATGTGCCTGGATGTTGTGGCATCTCTGTATGCAGAGAGAGAGCATTGCACAAGTTTGAGGCCATGCAAGGTTTAGGCAGGATTTTTTTTTTTCCCTACCACTTTAGGAAATGTTTTGCCTGGAGGTCATTGCATTCTAAGAAATGAAACTACTGGAACAGTTTAGTAGGAAGAGAAATTCCTGGATTTCCAGGCTTTGTTAACTAGTGCTTTAACATGGCTGTGGCAAATTACTCAGCAAGAAGGCACGAAGGGAAAATGTCAGCAGTTTGTTGCTTGTTTACACAGCATATCCCTGCCAACTCAATTCCTTCCTATATGTCCATTAATAAATAAATGCCCCTCAGAGCTGAAGACATAATAGAAATCAAGCCTGTAAGACAAAACCTGCTGATCTCAGCGTGTTTTGATTCCACTCTGCCATCTCTGTCCTGTAGCTGGCAAGTGCAGTTACAAACCAGAATGTAAAACGAGAAGGTAAAGGGGGCTGTAAAAGAGGCACTGCCAGATCGTATCTACTGCCATACTCCAGCTAAGCTCATGGTACAGCAAGGTTCAGATTGCACTTGGAGGTGGGTTTGAGTGTGGTTGGCTCAGGCTGCCCTGCACCATTTCCCTGAGCCCAGCCTAGCTTGGCCCTCCTGTTTTCACGTCAAGACAGCCTTACTGTACTCATTTGTTCTTACATTATGGAAAGGGCTATTTATTACCACCAGCTCAGGAAATGACCTAATGTGGCCTTGTAAGGCAGAATTAATTTGCAATGACTCCAGCTGAAAGTTGGCCATCTTTTAACTTAATAACTGTAGAACTGTCAGCTTCCTTTGAAGTTAATAGCAGTTGTGATGTTGAAATAGGAATTTTCATAGAGGAAAGCAAACTTGACTTGATTTGGATTTGCAGGATGTAGTGTTTTCCTCAGTGGAATAAAGAGTGAGGGAGAGGAGTGTTTAGCTGTAAAACAAAAAGCATTCCTTTTGTGTTTAAAGAGAACTCTTACTATGCTGTGTCTTTTGAATACAAACTTAGCAATGATATTTTGCAGTGAACATTCAAGCTGGAAATATTTAAAATGTGACTGACTCTTGTAAGTTGTGTGTTTTTTTCACAGCAGGGACCACACACTGCAAATAAATGCGAGCCTACTTTGGCTCTACCACATCTCACTCTGGGATGCAATTTTTGCAAAGGTGTATGAAGGCCTGTTTTAATTAGTTTTTCCTTAATGATCAGAGGAATGGCTCAGCTGTAGGATGAATAAAGGATTTATTACTCTAGATGCAGCGGTTGTTGATTATTATTTTTCCTTTCTAAGTTATGTAAACTTTAATAAATTGGTCATTTTGGGTTATCAGCAAACAGATCGTGTGTACACATGTGAATGTGCAAAATGTAGCTGTTTCTAATTTAAACTACAGTTTATTACTGCCACTGGATCTGCTTCATTGCTGCTAATGAGATTTTAGGGGTCCTCATAATGTAACAGCATGAATAACCTTTTGTTAAAAAAGGCCACCCAAAGTATGTGAAGTGGTGGATACTATTCACGTTATTGGTTTAGTGCATTTAGTTCTCACGAAGGGACTGGATGATAGCCCTTCAAAATGAAGAGTGCTCCCTCCCCAGTGCATGTAAGAATGTGATTAAAACCCTCCTCCTCCTACAGTACTGGCTTTAATCATAATCCCACTCGTTAATAGCCAAAATGTATTAACATCTGATAGTTGTTAGGCACGGTGAAAGGTGTCAGGGGTTTCTGTTCAGCTCATGTTGTACAGGTGTCCAGGGAAGACCTCCATCATAGTGAGCATAAACACACCTGCTCCTGAATGAGCCTGAGGATGAAAATGGAAAATGGAGTTCCCCTGTTGCAACTGCCAGGAAAGGTTTCCTTCAGCTGGCACTATCCAAGCAGCCTCAAAGTGGGAAGAGCTATTGGGCAATTAAGCAAAAGCAAAGTATTTCAAATACTAGGCAAGGTTTTATGAGTGCATGACTGCATGGACATGTATCTATCTGTCTGATAAACAGCATAGACAGGTGAATAATGTATTTGTACTTACAGGGGGATTAGCTTTATATTAATCCATCTCTCACAGGTCATTTTCTGCCGTTCCAAGTCCCTGAGCAACCTTAAACAAGTGCCATTTTACTTCTGTCAAGTAGTCAAAGACATTTGTCTTTCCCTTACTCAGACAAAGAATTCTTTATTAAAAAGTGGCTCCAAACCCTTTTCTGTATTGATTTTAATCCAAGCCCCCTGAGTAGTGATCAGAACACATTTATACCCAGTAGCCCAAAATTATCAGCCCAAGGCTCTGACTCATCAGCAATTTTCTTACCCATAGATTTCTCCCATGATCTGGGATCAAAATGAGTGAGAATATGTCATAAAACATGCACTTGGCAGATAAAAATCAGCCTGGCTCCATTGAAGCAAATGGAGTTTGGAGGTTTTACAACATTTCTCTGTTAGGTGCACAAGGACCCTTAGTTTTCTGTGGCAACTTAGTTTTTTTTAGTTTTCAGAAGACCTATGCAAATACAGAGATCTCTTCAAGGCTCTGTGTTGCTAATCTTATTTCTCAAAATAAATTAGCAAAATAACCTCACAAATAGAGTCAGTTAATATAAATATCTGAGCCTACATTCCCTTTTTTTGCACTTTGATGGAGAGGATCTCACAATATTTACTGTTCATCCCAATCTATGAGATTGGAAAGAGTTAATGTGAACATTTTCATCCAATTCTAGTTCAAGAAATTTGTTGTAATCCCTATTCTGTTTTTCTTAGGTAATGTGTCAGTCACTTCTTATCCAAACTTGCTATTTCATGTTGCTGGGCACTGTATATCAGCCAGTTCATTTTCCCTCCAAGGTGGTTCTGTTTCAGACATAAGTGAAAAAGACAAATGATTGTAATCTAGTTTTATAAGAAACAGAACCTGTGGGTAGAAAAAAAGAGGTTCTCTAGATAAGTATCTCCATGTTGTTAACTTGATTAGCTTTTCTATTCTAACTCTTGTTGCAAGTTCTTAGAACTATTATTCATATAAAATATGATAAACATATATTAGTGTTGTAAATACAAGCCATATAACAGTGGCTTATTTTTTAATGCTAGTTTTTGCTCTCTACATTTATACTTTACTGTTTAAGCTGTTTATCTACTTTCTACTTTGTTGCCATTTTTGTTTATAACTCTACCCCTTCCCCATTTAATGGGAAATGATCTCATCCAAGTGTAAACAACTTTTACAGTTTAAAATAAACAAAAATCTCACAAGCCTTTAGAAGGCAGAAAAAAAAGAAAAAACAAAGAAATGCAGGTACAGATTTACACTTTCTAATGTTTTTGATATTCTGGCATAAATTGTCAGAGATGTTTCACCTTTTCTTTGGCTTCGATCTCTACTGTGCAAACTTCAAAAGATTCATTTTTCATCACATTGCATAAATTTGCCAGTGCTACCAGGTGAACAGAAATCTTCGCCTTTATTAATTAACTGTGGAAATACTTCAAATAAAGCACTATTATGTAATTTAAAACAAGGGGAAGAAATGCTGCAATGTAAACTTTTTTTGCCTTGTTCCAAAGAACAACTTTCTTGAAATATGCAGGAATAAAACAGCAGTGGTGCTGTGATAGCTCATGGGTGCCTCAGTGGGGAGAGTTGTTCTGGTTTTGGGGCAGAGTTAAAATGGGGCAGCAAAGCTCCCAGTGTTAGGAGCCCTTTTTCCCAGGGCTGTTTCTCTGTGCTGTTCAGGACGATGGGAGTCTCACGACTGTTTTCAGCTGGGTTAGGACACTGGCTCAGGCTTGGCATGTGTCTGTTGCTACCTTCCAGAAGACTTTTCCCAGCCAGTGATTACTTCAGGAAGACACACCAAACTTACTGGTCTTGATGAATTTTAAATGTATGGGTTTGAGAATGGTAGCATTATTTGTGTGTTTTGGAACTAGTAATTCAACTTTTCATTCTTGTCAAATCACAGAGTCCATATCAAGCTCTGTCAAAGTCTTCACGGAAGGAAGAGAGGAACTAAATGCCATAAATATACTGATTATTGTTTTAACAGTGCATGGTGCAGTACCACTTACAGGAATTCAGGAATATGAAAAACTTCCACTTCCCACATTAAGCAGATGTGGAAGACCCAAACATACCTGCCAGCTCCTTTCTTGGACTGAACAAATCCCCATTAGGAGCATGTGAATGAGAGACTTGTTTCTCTGTAAGCAGAACTTTGAAATGTTCCTTCTTTATCCCCATTAAAGCATAATTTGATTTTGCCCTTCCATTAAGTAATCTGCCAGATGAGTATTCAAAGCCCTGTGATTCCCATTTATCAAGTCAAATTAAATGTTTCTGACCAGGTTCATCAACTAGGTATGTTTTAATCAAATTTAATGACATTTTCAATGAAATAGTAAGTGCACTGAGCATTTTTCTTTTTGGATGCGTGGGGGTAGAACAGACATTTGCTTCTTCTGAACATGAAGAGACTTGGTGTCAGTCCCTGTTTATTATTGTGAAACATGACAATTATCTGAAGAAAACCAGCAGGATTTAATCTGACAGCCCAGTAAGGGAAGAGTGCCACCAATCTAATTATCCAGTAATCTAGTCAGAATTGGAGTAATTCTAGGCCTTTCTCAAGTCAGTTAATCACATTTCCCATGCATTAGCAGCTGCACATGCAGAGCTTTTAGGGATGAGCTCTTAGCTCAATGTAGCTCATGGTAGACACAAGAGAAGCATCATGTCATTGTCTTTGTTGTAAGGTTGTTTTTTCTAAATTATGATAAAACATTTCTGTTCAGATTTCTTTTCACTCTTTGAGGTAACCTCTTTTGATAGTTTCTCAGTGCACCATAAGTCATTAACTGTGAAATGTACTTTTTACTTTTGGATGTCCCAAGATGTAGGAAAAGGGGTAGCATCCTCCGACATTGATAATATTGTCATAAATTGTCATTCCTCCATCCTTTTTTTCTTTTTTCCTAAAGCCCTATTGTAAACTGAGGGGCATAACAACAACCCAAACAAAACCTTAGTGCTTAGCCAACAATTGTCAAATTATCTTCAGGCCAGGTGTCAAACAACATGACATATCTATGGTATAGAAGGTGGGATTGGGGGGGATTTTTCATAGAGAAAAATTAATTCAGTTTGTGGCAAAAGTTCAGATGTTTGGGGTTTCTGCTTTTGTTGTTCTTTTTTTTTATTTAAGAGTGCTTAAGGCTTGATTCTCTTATTTGCTAGTTATATGACAGGCACATTTATCCTGCCTGTCATTTTTTTCCACCCCATTTTATTGTCAAGCCAGGGGAGAAATTATTTCATAACTCTATCCTCAGAGGTATAACTTGCCAGCCTGAAATATCTACTTTGGATTGTAAGTAGTTGGGTCGAAAAATGCTGATCCCTGAATGTTTCATCATTTTTTTGCAAAGGCAGCAGACCTCGTGCTCTCATATATTTATTTCTGCAGTCCAACTCACGGTTCTCGTGAGTGGGCAGGGTAAGTCTTGCTCTTACTTCAGTAGAAAAAGAAAGATACATTCTAAGTGTGCGCCTTTCCTACACTTGCATTTAAAAGAGGATTTGTGGGAGCTGCCAGAAGATAATGAAATGCTTTATTCTCAACTTTCCTTGTGAAAGCAGAGGGTTTGAACTCACTGAAGGTTTAGGTATGGCCAGATACCTTGTGGCTTAGGTAACTCCCTGCAATGGGGCTGCAATTGTGTGTCTCTGGACAGCATCATTGTACATGAACAAGTTACCTGTACATAAAGCAAGAATATATTTCAAATGGAAGAAGAAAAAAAGAAAGAGAGGAAAAATTCCCAGTCAGTTCCCTTTTCTAAGCCTTTCTTAACTGGAAGTGTTGCCTGAAAAGACTAGCCCAAAAACTGAGACTAGTCAGGAGTAAGGGAATAAAAGGTGGGTATTTATTGGAAAGGCCTTCAAAGGTACATTTAG
>VZRZ01000466.1:634620-706225 GCA_013398175.1 Climacteris rufus
CAGGCAATACAGAATTTGAAAAACATAAGGGTTAAAACCTAAGGCAACAGAAGAGTGCTAAAGCAGCTGACTTGCCTGAAAGACTTCTTGTTCTTGTGTCAGGTCAGAATATCAAGTCTGCTTGGAAAGACAGGTATGGAGTTTTGTCCTATCTCTAGAAAACACCTGATTAATAAAATATTTGAAGCTTGGTGGTCTTCCTATTCAGTGTGCTTTAAACTGGGCCTTTGCTGCTTCCTGAAACTCCTTGTCTCTCTCCCCAAGAGTCACATAAGAAGAACACTTTGGATCCAGATGTTGCAGTTCAATTCAATTTCTGCTTTATCTAAATTCCTTTCATCTTTCTCACCTTGCTCAGATTAAGGAGGTTGAACTGAGTGAAGACAGCTTCTGTGGCAGCAGAACAGATTGGTAGAGTGCATTTTTTCAGCTTTCACATTACTTGTGTAACTCTGGGTGTTGTCAGTGACAAGAGGAGCTGATTTAAATGGAAGAGCTGGTTGTTTTCCATTCCAGTTTGACAGGGAGGTGGTGGAGGTCAGAAGCAGGAGAGCTGCCATCACTGATGTGGATTTTTCAGAAGGGCAAATGGCTCCAATTAAAAATAACAGTAATTCCTTAAGAAGATATACCAATGTCTCCTTTGAAACCCCAGTGACTAAATAGAACTCACCAAGGAGGCATTACACACCAAAAGGGAGAACGGGAATAAGTGACCCTGCAAGATAAATTGAGCTAAACTTCATGCCCCGTTCAGCATTTCACTTGCAAATGAGGAACAGATCTGAGCCGATCTTCAAAAATGCATTTGCAAAGTTTGAAAGAAAAATTATGCAAGAGGCTGCTTTGCAAAAGCATAATTAATTTTTAAATTTTGACTTAGTGGAAACAGCAGTTACAGAGCACTTCTAAGAACTGGAGGTGCTGCCATTACATACCAGGATCTAGTAGAGTCATCTAAGCAAATGTTAGTATGCCCAAAGTAGTTACATTTTTATAGCAAGTAGCAATGAACAGCAATGTATTTAATATGTAAATGTAGTTCTTGTAAACACTGTTTTATATTCAGGAACTTCAGATCCTCCCTTTCTAGTTAATTTTTTTTTCCTGACAAGAAGTCATCTTTAACTTTTGTGAATGTTAGTGAGATTCTCCTTCTGAAGTTCTTCAGGAATCCTCTTTCATTGTTATTCTTTAACAAAATACTAATAAATTAAATTTCTACTCTTGGATGTGCACAATTTACTTATGTGATTGACTTTTTGAGACCATGAAACCAGCGTATTGAAAGAAGCAGGACTTGTTATTGCATTTAGAGATTTGTGCTTTGTTTTGAGTATTCCCTGTGTGGATAAATAAGATACACATTGTTTGCTTGGTGTTTTTTCTTAAAATGTTTTTTCTTTTTTCTTTTTAAGTGAAATTACCTCAATCTTCAGATAGGGGCCTGTGGAACCAACCACATTTAGCAGAAAACATCTTCAGCTCCAAAAGAGAACGGAGAGCTGAAAGGCTTCCTTGTCTTTTGAGGTCCATTTTAATTCATTCTTTAAATTGTGATTAATGAGTGAGATGTTGAGACTCACATCATCAGTTTTATAACTCCTGGTGAGCGGGGCAGCAGCAGCTCATAGGTATGTACAAATCTGAAGGTCCTTTCACAGCTTTATGCCTTGGGTCTTGTGTTTCTCCAGTGATGTTGAGCTGTTTGTCAGCAGACACTTTGATTTCAGTGTTCAAATTAATATCTGCTGAATGAGCAGTGCTTTGCAGAAGTTGAGCTTTGTGTCTTGTTCATTCTTAACAAGAGAGCCTGCTGCTGTCTAAGGAATTTCCCAGTGACAAGAAGGGCTTTGTGTAAAGAATGAGGGGGAAAAAAGACCTTTACTGACGTAAGGGAATTATCAGTCTGCCTTTCTGTACAAGGAAATAACAGTGGACTTTGAACTCTGGATAATGCTGATGGAATTATCATTTCAAATCTTGATATAATATGTAGGGTTATCAATTTTTATCCAATTTTTCCTGTGTTTATTTCACTTTGCTTTTTTTGTGTTAATGAACTGTGGTCAGGTTTGTGACTGATTCTATCAATGTAGTTGCTATAGTCTTTCAATCTCTTTACCCCCATCAAGTGGAAATACCTTGGACTGGAAGTACAGCATTTTTATTTAACCAGACTGTGAATTCTAGCCTCACTGGAGTTTAGTTTTTGTCAGTTTTGCTTAACTTTAGTGCCAGACCATAAATAACAATGCTACCAATTCCAGTGCTGCATGTGAAAATATTCGCTTTCCCTTCCTCCTCAACATCAGCAGTGGACCACTATTTGTCAGCCTGGGTGTCCCTAAAATGGTACAGTGTGAGCAGGCAGTGTTGAGAGACGAAACTCCTTCTGGTCTGTGTAGTATTTATAAGACCATAGGAGGAGAAAGAGGCCTGAAGAACTTAAATCACTTGGTGGAGGCCATTATGTCAGAGCTTGGCATTATAACCCATCGTTTTGCTCCCAGCGTAATACTCAGGTGCCACATCAGTCACAGGCTTACACTTTGCTACATCAATCCTTAAGCTTTTAGTGTCCTAAGAGATGCTGCATATAAAAGTGTTTGTGCCAGCCAGCTTTTCCACACAACACTGGAGCTACCCCAGCAAAGCTCACAGGTTAGGTCTGAGTAGGAGCTCTTATGGCCATGTCCAGAGCCAAAGCTGGAAATTATCTGGAGTGTTATTTTTCATGGGATTTCTTTTTGTTCTGTGTGTGTGGGGGTTTATTTTTACTAGTGCTCTACCTAACGAGACATTAAATCATTGATTCAAAATGTTTAAAGAAAAATATTGAAGAAAAAGAAAATACTACAGTAGACCAACCTAAAAGGTCAGCACATACCACAGAAAATGCTGTGAGTCTTGGAAATATGTGGCAAAGAAACTTATGCAATGAATAGAAAGAATGACCTTTTAAGGGTACCTTTCCTGTGTGCTGTGTGTTTTTCATTTTGACATCTTCTCATCTTCAGGCTGTCCCCTGCCTATGGTTTCCTCTGATATTTATGTTATTTTTCATGTTTTTAAAGGAACATTGAATTTGTTTCTATTCTGTTTAATAATATAGGGGGGTTTTAATTAGTACTCCATTTATTTTGAGGTTTTCTTCCTTCTTTACCAGTTTTTAATAAATAGCTTTCTCCCTGGTGTTTCTAAGTTTCTATATCTGTAATCAACTTTTATCCTTCCCTTCATTTCACTCTACTTCTACCACCTATAAGTATGCTTTTTTCTTTTGCTCTTGTCCTCTCTTAACCTATTCTAAATCTGGGATGAAGGTCTTGCTTGAATTAAAATGCAAATAATGAAAATTTGTGAAGTTGAGAGATTGAGAAAATGAATTGGCAAGTAAACCTCCCAACAGTGAATGAATAAAGACCTAAGAATTTAGATATTTGATACCCATAGGCTGGTGGAAAATGACTTTGCTAAATGTACCCATCTATGGAGTACTCCTTTATAAGCCTACAGATTTTAGTCAATTTTCCATTGGCTGTCTACCATTACATTATTTTAAACTTGATAAATATGTGGAGTGCAAACCTGTCACATTGTGTTTATGAGGCAAAATATTTTATCCTGGTCAAAAACTCTGTAAAAGAAGAGTTTAAAGAAATTGGATCTCTCAGTGAGATGTGAAATCCATGACCTTCAAAACTTGATGGAAGAACAGACCTCAGTAAAAAAGCAATGATGTAAAAATACATGGTCTTCTGTGAATAATAAAATAACATATTTAAAAAAGAGAAATAAATGTTTTTTCCTTAAATTGATTATTTTCATTATTATCCTAATGTGAATCACTCGAATATACTGAAAATTTAAGTAATATGAACACAACTAATCATACCAGTGGTTATCACCCCAGGTTAGCCATATTACATAAATACTGCTTTTGATACAAATTGAGGTGGAGGAACACTATTAAATAGTATTTTGGGGGAAATGCTGTTGATGTCAGCCAAGCTTTACTGGAAGCTCCCTGTGATCAATTAACCAAAGCTCATGTAACTCGTGTTTGGTAGATGTGCTTCTGGTGGGGAAGAGTTCTGCCCTAGCTCGCTCTATTGCTCACTTTTCTCTCAGTGAGGTTCTTCACCAGATTGCAAGAAACTGATGTGATAAGCTGAAACCTGATTTTCCCATGGGACAGTAATAATAATGTAGCTTGAGAAGAAAGATGGAAACTGTGTTGACCCTTGAGACTGTCCTGAATACATCAGTGGTCAAAATAAATGGAGCATTTCCTCTTAAGGATTAAGTGTTGTAAATGTGATGAAAGACTAGACGTGGGTCATAAAGGCAAACAATGACTCTGATCTGACTCAATCATCCTTATTTTACTAGACAGTCAGTCGCCCATGCTGCTCTTTGAGCTCCTGGGGTGTATGAAGCTCCTGGCATTACCCAGTGAATTCAGGCAAAAGGGGAGTGTGTAGGTTGTTTTTGTGGCTTTTCAGCCATTTATTCATTTGGCAATGGCCAGCAGGTTGCTGAAATATCAGAGATCTGAGGGCATCTGTGAATTAAGGGAAGAAAAAAAAAAAAAAGAGAAAAAGAAAGGAAGAAAGACATGTCATGGGTTTGGAGGTCCAGGAGAGACCTATTTGGCATCTTGCACATGGCAGCCTCAGGGATGTGCTTTGCTCCCCTGTTGCTCGTCACAAGAGAGCTGGTGCACTGTAGCCCTACATATATTCATGGCAAGTGTTTTCTGTCATCTCTGTTCAGAAGCCTGCCAAATGGGGAGAGATCCAGTTTGCATAGTAATGCTCCCTCAACCCATCTTCTTAACCTTGGTTTCTCCTCCAGCTCATCCATGTTGCTTATCCAGCACTTGAAATCAATCTTCTGCCCTATAAAGGGGCAATGAGTAACTGTACTTAGCCTTCTGTTGGGTTGGTGGCTCTTGAAGACATTGCTGTACCTCTGTTACCCCTCCTGCCACTGCTTTCACATACTGGCTCATTACTGGGCATCTTTGTGCTAGCTGCAGCGTAAGGAAGAAAAAGCTGTCCTTCCACAGCATTCTTTAGTTATAGTGCTTGACAAAAATATACAAATATTTATTACCAAGCTGGTTTTGATCCAATATATGTCTGGAATATTGAACTGAATATACTGGACCTCTCAGGATCCTTGTTTAAAACAGAAAAGAGGCATCTTGATTTCTGTTTGAAAATGTTTATTACTGCATCAAAGAAAGTGTTATCAATCTGACAAACTCACTCAGTAACAACTTATTTGGATCAGGTGCAAATGCTTCTTTTGCCACAGATTTATATCCAAAGTCAGACTATGAAAAGAGAGAGACTTTTTTTTTCTTTGCCATCATTAGCACAGCCTCCTTCAGGACAAATTGATTTAATATGTGGAGCAGTGGGGTTGTACTCATTTTGGAGCTATTTATCTGCCTTCAGAGAGCACAGGGATACCTGGAAACAGACATGGTGGATCAGTGCATACAAACGCAGCGTCTGCCCCAGCTGAACTGCAAGGCAAGGGATGCCTTCCACAGGCAAATATTTTCATTGCTTGCATGGATGCATCTCTTGGAACACTTTAGTGCAACGTGTTAGGCTACACCATAAATAGAGTTACAGCACACAATCACATCCAAATGACACTTTTCTTAGAACTGAAGAGAGAGATCTGTATTTTCAGGCAGAGCACATGAAAATATTTTCATTCCAAGCATTGTCAATTCTCCCATCTAATTAAAAAGCATACCTCTCAAGGTACAGAAATTTAAATGCCTTTACTTCTTTTAGTTCTTGCCTTTTTTTTTTTCTTTTTTAGTGCCATCAGCATTCAAATAGTAATTTACAGCCCAGTTCTTCCAGCAGATGTCTTTTTCCTGCAGATCTCATTTAAGAAGATGTTCTGCTGGAGGAGATCTAATGGGACCCAGTTCTAATACAAGGATTTAATTGCTCTTGCTTTCAAAGTGATGAGTTGGCTGATTAAGTTATGGATGCTAGATGGGAGAAAATGGGACACTATTGGCCAGAATTTTAAATTTATTTTAGATATCTAAAGACGCACTTATGCTTGCAGGCAGATTTTAAAAAGCGGATAGATACTTAACTCCTAAACATGGAAATTCCATAAAAAAACTAACCCAGAGTGTTTTTTTGGAAAGTCTTAGGCTAATGGAATACTCTGAATATCGTTCTCAGACAATTCAGCCTCTTGTGGGAGTAAAAGGTGTCCAAAACTACAAGTTTTAGTTGTCTTTCTTGGCTCTCTTCACTAGAGCTGTGGGTGTTTTGTTAGGTTCGTAACATCCTTAAGAGCAGTATTTAATCTTGTGTGAGATTTATAAGGTGCATATGTATACTTTCAGGGCCTGTCCAGGCTATCTTTACTGTTGTGGCTTTATAGAGGAATTACCAACCCTTAATCCAGCCCCAAACTATTGAAAACCAGTTTTTATCTAAGCCTACTGTTACCTGCACCTGTGTTTAAAATAATTTTCCCAAAGGCAGTCTAAAAGCAAAATTGAAATCTACAGGAGGCATTTTTATACTACGGATTTAATATTAATTTTTACATGTGTTTCAGACACATTGTCTCAAGATAGCTGTTTATTTAAGAGGTAAACAGGTTAAATCCAAAAATAGTTTTAATTCATTTTGTTTCATTTTTTTAATTTAAAAAAAAACTTAAAACAGGAGATTGGTTTTTTCCAAGCTAAGTTGCAAGAAGGCTCAGAAACATGGTGGTGGAGCAGTGTTCTTGGGTTTTGTTCTTTTTGGAGCCTTTGGATATTGTTTTTTTCATCAGTAGTACCTCAGTGGCACTGTGTTTTGAAAGTGGAATATCAGACTAACGGTTTGCACAGCCTTCTTAACATCTGTGGGGGCGTTTCAGAATATAACTTCTGGCACAGATGAGTTTTGGGCTGTAAGATGTTTGGGCAAAACCCCTGTCTGATGGATTTCAGAGAATCGCCTGGTGATTCACAGAAAGAAGGGTAGCACGTGATTTACAATTTTATTTTATTATTAATTTTTATTTTTTCTCTATTATTTTGTGATTCAGCCGTGCAGAAAGAATACTGTTAGGCTCTGAGGGCAGCACTTGGAAAGGGTCTGGGATGATCAGCCTCAGAGTAGCGCTGTGGAGTGAGAAACTAAAGGCTTATTGTTTGCATTTCCTCCCTTTCGGCCCCAGTGGGCTTCCACACTCTTGGCACAATCTAAGCATTGCATTATTTTTCCTGACATGAAGGCACATTTCTCAGCCTCTTTGCCTTTGGTCAGATATCAGCAACACAAAATGATGTCTTTGTGTAACAGTTTTGTGAGGAGTAGCAGCTCTGGTCAGTATTTCATAGATTCATTTTATTAGTCAAGATCTAAAACCTTCCCTTTTCTCTCCCCATATGAGGGTGGGACACTTGTTCCACAAAAGACTGGTTCTTGCAAACAGTGGGACATTTATTTAAAACCCAGATTTGAATCTCTGAGAACTTTTCTTCCTTCCTTGTTTTGTCTGGGGCTGGAAACAAAAGGAGCAAAATTCTACCCCTCCCCACCAAAAAAGTACAGAGACTTGATGGCCATACCTCTCTCAAAAGCTTTTGACTTCAAACTGCATCTCAGATTTTCCTTACATCCATGGAAACCTTGCTATCTTTACCTGGATGTGCATTGATGCTATTCAGAAAGAATTAGCTCAGTGCTGATGCTACAGAGCCCTTGCACTGGCACAGTGACTTCTTCAGCACTTCAACTTTTTAGTGAGATTGTTTCATGTGCTTTGTATGATCTTCCCATCTGCAACAGTTCAGAATTACACCTGGGCAGGCTGCTGACCCAAACTAGAGTGTCAGAGAACTTTTATGAAGTAGTCTCTTTTCAGCATTTCTCCAATCCACTTCCAAAAATGTGCAATTGTTGTTGTTAGATTTTAAATTCTGTTTTCAGACTAGTATATCTAAATAAATTCTCACCTGGGCAGGACAGGTCGAAAATGGAGAACTAGATGTGTCTGTGGTAGAGAGCAGTGAAATAACACTGGGAAGAAAGCTGAGGTTTTTTGCTTGCCTTTGGAACTTATTTGCAGCATACCTATAAATCCATCTGCAGATGTGGCTGAGATAATTTCTGCCCATCTTTGCTCTGGATGCCAACCTCTGTAACACCCTGGAGCTCCAAAGTAGATCCACGTGGTGGCAAGCTTTCTGTGTAAGCTCTCTTGTACTCATGAAATCAGAGTCCTGCTGAGTTCATTACATGATTGACCATCGATTTCTCTTGCCAACATTTTGACCCTTTAAAACCATAGTGGGATTAATCACCAGCTGATCTGACTTCATGTACTTGTTTTAAGGGGAGGTAAAGGCTCCTGAGGGATATGCTGATCAACTTGAGAATTTGGTGAAGGCAGGTTGTTAAGAAACTAAAAGAAAAGGGTGGATAAAATGGTAAAGCTCTGAAAGTATACTTATTACAAGCTTCCTGTAATGCTTCAGATCACTCTGTGCCTGGTTTGACACAGATCTCTGCATTGGTGACGTGCATCTGTCTTTGTACAGGTGCAGCACAAGGTTTTCATGGCACAGCAGTACCACTCAATGCTTTCAGCAGGTGGAAAACAATACTCAAACGTAAGGTGTGCAGAGATCCAAACTATGAAAACTGAAACTTAGCCATGAGATCAGCTTAGATAGATGTCTGCTTCTCAGAAAATTATCTTTGGAATACCAGTGGCACAGTGTAAACTTGGCTCTGTGAGTCTCTATGTTGCACTTGAATCTTCCCACTCTGCTTAGATGGAAAGATAAGATCACAACCTGGGGTGTTCAAAGCTATGTTGTTGGGCTTTTTTTCAAGTCAGACAAGAAACTCAACCTCCCAAGCAACAATGGGATAGTGATTATAGAAAACAAAACCCAGAAAGAGTAAGGCACTGTGATGTGTGGGCAGAAAAGAGGAGCAGCGCTCAGAGTGTGCTGGCAGCAGGCTTGGTGTGCTGGGAGTGCACTTAAATGCAAGCTGCCTTCCTGGTGGGAATGGTGTGCAGGGATAATGGGAGTCATGGTTTAGTAGAACAAAGATGGAAATGAGGAGGAAATTCCTTTTTAGCACATTTTGCATGCTCAGCCACCTTGCAAGGTAGGACTGCTGGAGACCGGAGCTGGATATTAATAGGTGACATTAAATAATTGCTAAATGTAAATGCAGTTGAATGCCTCTCTCTGCAGCCTCTCTAAGTGTTCATTATGCCATAAAAAGTAGTTGGTTTCCCACCCCTGTGTGTACAGAAAGAGCTCACAGTAGCAAAATTCAATTTACATGAAAGATGAAATAATCTTTAAGTCATTTTTATTCTGTGTAATTTTATTGTGAACAGTTAAACTGTGTACATCTCATTGGTTTTGTCCAAGTTTACACTAGATGTTACATTATTTCAGAAGATGAAAGAGTCAAGGGTAATAATGCAAGTCCCTGTTTATAAATCTGTTTTGTTGATGTCTCTGACATAAATACATGAAAGTGAAAAATCAGAAAATGAAGAAAACAGCACAGACATTCTCATAATAATTGTGATTCACATAAAAATTAATCACTGAAGCATCTAGCTTGGTCACTGGCTGCATTCAAAGTCAAGCATAGCCTGTAGCTTGTCTGTAAAAATCAAATACTCTTTTTCAGAGCATTAATGGAAATCTGTTACTCATGGCTGAAGGTGCACAAGTGATGCTTGTGAATAAGCTTCAGGTTTTCTTCTTTGAGTTGTTTGGGATTTTGAGAAAGCAAAGCACTAGTTCCTGTTTGATAATATTCTACCTCAGTGAGAAGCTTCCTTGGGGCCTCAGCAGAAAATTTATTCTGAAAAGCAATGGTAGTGCATAAATTAGCCCATATCTAAAAAACGTTTTGATTTTCTGACTCCCGTATGAGATGTGATTTCTGGCTTTACCCAATTCTTCCTTCATGGCAGGCTTTTTTCCCCCAGCAGCCTATGTCATTAGCTTATCAGAAAAACTAGGGAAAGGTTAGGAGTATTAACAAAGAATAATGGATAGCCTTTGAAGTAACTTTTTATTTCTCTAATGTAGTTTGGTGTGTCCATACTTAATGTTGATGGTTTCTGGGTTTCCAGTGGAATAATTAATTTGGGTCACTGCTTTGCCGCACTTTGCTTCTCCTGTGTCCTAATGCCTGGAAATTTTTGGACTCTTTTACACATACTGTTTCATGTATACTCGTACTTTAAATCAGATTTCAAGGTTTTAATACATCTTGAGTTTAAATATCCATCCTTGTCTAAAGTGAATTTAATGTATGTCTTACCTGAAATGGGAGAAGAAGTTTCAGGTACTTTTTGTCTAGGGACTGATATATGGAGAAAGATTCAGTGTAAATGGCTGTGCTTGCTTATTTTCCAACAAGGTAGTAGCTCAGCTCTGACTACTTCAGCTCGGTGCACATTGTATTAGGGCTCCATTCATTCTTGCTTCTTTTTTAATTTCCTAAACTGAGTAAAAGTCTTATTGAAATTTAGTGGGTTCATCTGGGGGCTGATGGGGAAAACCAAGACAAAGCTGGACAAAATGAAAGGAAGTACTCAGTTAATAATCTCTGATCAGCAATTTAATGAGACCGGGTGCATTTGAGAGTAGAATCAGCTGAGAACAAGCTGAATATCTCTACTGTTTGGTACATTTGTTATGTGCATCTCCATTTACCAGCATAAATTGTCTTACCCTGTGTGCTGGTGTGGGGCTGAAGAAGAGCATTATGAGGAAGCCAGCTGTTAGTGCAGCAGGGGTGGAGGTGGGCTTGGCATAGGGGGAACAATACCTGCTGAGAGCAGGGCTGAGCCATTGCCTCCACACAGGGCTCAGCAGCCCTCCTTGCCTGCACCAGGGTCTTGCTGCAGAGTATGACTTACACTGTTGGAATACCCTTTTCTGGTGCAAGGAAGAAGCAGGAAATGGTCACACAAAGAGATGGAGAACACATGAGAGAGGCCAAGGGTGGCAGGCATCGTCCCACCACCTGACATGCCTTGGATTTGCAGCCTTTGGGTGCCTTTGCACTAGCAGCAGTGGGTCTGATGGGAGCCACTCTCTGTGGAGCAATGAGGTCCTCAAAGCTGTGGAAAGTGTCTTACAGATGCTCTCTACGAGGCTAAGTGGGCTCAAGAGCTGCAGGCTCGCTCCCTACTTGGCTGCACTCAAGAACTTGCTGCAGTTTCCCCAAAGAAATATTAATATAGCCAAGTTGGAGAGTCCAGCAATACAGAGTTTACATTTGACAGATGTTTATTTTGTTGGGTGAGATGATGATCAGGAAAACTTCCATAAACATATTTGAATTATTTAACAACTTAACATTTGAAAGAAAGTTTCTCAGGGTTTTTCAGAAATTGCTGTGTGGCTCCTCAGGCACTGACATCTTATTGTACGGCATCATTTGGACCTAGTTTTAGAGATGGTAAAGAGCACATAGCAACCAAGTGGCCCATACATTTCCATCACATTGGTAGTACTCTTGTTGGTAAGTGGAGTCCAAAAATAAAAGATCACCGTAAGTCTGATCCTTTCCAGGGAGGCACTTTTCAAAATCAAACTTGAAGGGCAGTTGAGAACTGATGGATGATGTTGATCTATTGCTACCTGTATTGTAGATGTTCTGCTGTGAGATTAGCTTTGGCCTCAGAGCCATTACCTGAGCTGGTAGCTCTTGTAGGTCACCCACGTCCAGGGGTGTCCACCAGTAGTGGACAGGCCAAATCTGCTGGAGGAAGTTTGCTACCCCATCCCTGCTATCCATGGAAGTTTTGTGTTTCTTTGGGAAAAGGCCTGAGCTTGATTAGCAGGTTAAATGTGAAACTCTTGGTGAAGGTGCTGCAAGAGATATCACAGCAGGTCTGATCTGTAAACCAGGGCATCGGGACCAGTGTAGCTTTATAGGGAGACAGAATTGACATTACAGGCAGAAGATCCTCAGTAAATTCTCTGCCCAGTGGCCTCACAACATGGTTCTGGGTCAAAAATATGAACTATTGACTTCACATGCTCTTGAGTGTTGTGCAATTACCTCTGCAAGATCTTGGGAGAAGCTCCCCATCTTTCCCTTGGTCTCTGAGGTGGGTGAGGAGGAGGAGGAGGAGAAGGAGAGCTGTTTCACTCCCTCCTTACTTTCTGGCAGAAGGACACAGCAGAGCTGCAGGCACATGCTGTGCCTTGTAACACCAGCAGGGAGCCCTTGCTGGGCCGTGTTGTCCCCTCTGCCCCATGCAGAGGGAACAGTGCCTGCTGCAGAGGCTCCCCTGCTGCCCTGTGTTCCCTGTGCCTCAGTGCTGGAACAGAGAACTCAGGCTTCCCTCTACCTGCCTTTTTATTATCCAGTTTTCCTTTTATTATCCAGCTTTCCCTTATTTATGTCCCTTGTTAAAAGCCGATTTATTCATTTTAGAGTCCCTGTCTTTTCTTTGTCCCAGCCTTCATTTATTAGTGAGCCTCTTCCATCTTTTTCCTGCCTGACATGAAGTATTTCTAAAAGCCTTTCTTACTCCCCTTAATCCCTTTGGCTAGCGTGAACTCCCCTTGCTTTTCTGTTACTCTCACTTTCCCTGCAAGTCTTAACTGATTCTCTATAGTCTTGTGTGGATCCTCTCTATTTCCAGTATGCCTGCTTTTTTTCTTTAAACCCTCAGAGTAGTCCCTTGTGAAGCCCCACTGGCTGCTCCTTCCTTTTCTTTGAATTTTTCTCCATCACAGGGACTACAACAGACTGCGTTTTCATTAGAGTGCCTGTCAGGATTTTTTTTTGCTGCCTTTTGCACTCATGGCTGCTCAGAAAAGGGGTTGGATTGTAAGCACCCCTTTGGGAGGAACAAGCTACATCCCTCCTGCCCGCAGCTCCCCCTTTCAATTTGCAAATGAACACTAGTAATAAGGGACAGATTAAACAGCATCATGCCTGGGTACACTGCTGAGAGAGGCTTTCGATGTGCTTGTGTCTTGCTTCTGAGGCATGTAGGGGTATGGTATGCAAATACAGACATATTTGTCTGTACTACGACATCCCTGGGTTGCACTGCTTCACACAGATGGGCTCTTTTTTCCCGTACTTACCACTGTGAATGCACATGTCTAAAATGTCCTGTGCCAGTGAGTTCTACAGTTTTATTAATTCTGTGTAATTGTTTTCAACTTCTGATAGTTTCATATGATGTTCTCTGCTTCTTTAGAAAGAAACAGGGCACTACCCTTCTGTAATCATTCTCTCCTTGCTGTTGAAGATTGAATTGAACTTTATCTAGGAGGCCATTCTGTATGACTACTTTAAAAAAACACTTAATATCTTAAAAAAAACCAGCATGGGGTAGTTTGATGTGCACACATTTTACCTAAGCATTCTATAAGGTGAGGTAGCAACACTCCTGTGTTTGATTTCAGACAGAGATGTGTGGCATATATTTTCCTGCTGACAGCAACAGGTATTTTAGAAAAAAGATATCATCTGTCTAATGCTGCAAGTGAAAAACATATTCAGCATTAACTTGGCCAGTATCCACACAAATATCTACTGCAAATGAAGTAATAGGTGAATATTTCAGTGACCCTTGGTGATGAGTAATTCAGTATCCACCCAGTAATGCAGTAATATAGGGGTATGTGAATAAGGCATGAGGCTGTGTCCGTCGCTAGAGTGTCTGTAAGCCCTAGAGCAATGCAGAACAACAGTTGGGAAACCAGAAACACCTTCCAAAAAGAACATGTGTCAGGCCCAGGGTCCCAGCCCCGGAGAATGATTCCAGATGACTTTCAAAAATGAGGTTATTGCATAAGTGCATAAAATGAGATGCCTGCAAATGCATGTGATCACTAGAGCCGTGCGACCAGTCGTTTTGAATCCGTCTCCTGCTAGAGGCAGAGCAGCACTTCTAAAATCATTTTACCTCACTGCAATTGTAAGGGGTAGGAAGGCAGACTCAAGTCACGCTTTGGATTCCAGTAATAAGGAAGCAAAGTGTCACAACCTGCGTTCCCTTTTTATTCCCTCTTGTTCTGAAAAGCCCATGAGTTTATTAGCAGTGCTGTTCTGAAGGGAAAGTGAACACCGGGATCAAAACTGCCTTGTCATGTCCCTGTACATGGTGGGAGCCGAGCACTGCCGTGGGCTTGACAGCAAGACCTGCTGAGCTGCAGCGGTGCCTTTTAGGCTGCTTGTGTGTTAAGAAATAGGTAGCATCCAGTGGCTTGTTGAAATTCATCCTTTGCTCCACATGAGGTACTCTTTTAGCACACGAAGGAATAATTCACGCTCAAGACTTTTTGGCATAGGCATTACTGTCATGGTATTAAGTAAGGTGAATATGTAGGGGGAGGCACTGGGGTAAAAAAAGTTTTACAAAAGAAGAAGGAGAAGCAGGAATCCTTGCATGGATGTAATTTGTTGAAAGGTCAGAAATACTGTAGGTGAGATAGCAATACTAGTGGCATGCAGGGGAGCTGGCTCAAGTGCAAGCAGTGCAGCTACAGTCCTGGTACTATCTGGAAAGGAGGAGATCATTCTTGCTGAGAAAGGAAGCTGCTGAGTAAAGATCCACAAACAAAACTGGGAGTACTATGGTGGTCTAACCTTGTGAAAGCACTTCTGGCTGCAAACAGAGTTGAAAGTGCTTAGTGGGTAAAAATTTTAAGCATAAATAAAAATAGGCTTACGTTTGGACTTTTAGTAATAATTATATTAAAATGACACAATTCATTAAATAATGCAATGCATTCACATCTCTAAATACACAGCAGCTGTTCACTTCTGTCAAACACGATTCCTTTAGGGACTGAATAGAGAAGAGTAACATGCTGGCTGGAATGGTAATGTTCTGATGAGTGCTGGGCTGCAGCCTGCCCCCAGCATTTATTAACAAAGGGTGTCTCTCTGCCAGCACCAGATCCTGAAGGTGCCCCTCGGGCTGGGCAGGAGGTGCCAGCTGGGCAGAGTAGGGTAGGGAATGAGTGGATACAACACAGGCCTTGGAATTGTCCTACTCAGGCTTTGTAGAAACTGAGCATTAAAAGATGTTTCAGCCTAGGGCTATAAGCAGATGAATTTGGCAGGCTGTGATGTTCTAGAGTTGAAGCTCATAAAAAGATTTTATTTTAAAATTAAAAAAAAAAAAATTGAGCTGTGAAAAAAGCCTGCCACGTGATGGGTAGCTAGCTGAGAGAGGAAATTGTCTGAATGTAGTGTCATCCTTGTCAGGCCTTTGGTTATGGAAGTCCTTGGCCAAGCTTCTACTACATAATAATTGATATAAAAAGATGCATTGTTGCACCAATTAGTCAGCCAGTAGTTATATTTTCATTGCTTTCTAAACAGAGGGCCTTATCCTTCACACCAAAACAGAGGTAATGTTCCAAAGGTGTAGAAAACAGACACGTCTTACCAGCAGATGATAGGCACCTGTGAAGAGCCCAGCTGAGAGCAGAATCTGAGTTTCTGTCATTGTTGACGTCATATGGTTCCTTATCAAAGGCAGCGAGCTGCATGTCTCCCTTACACTGCCATGCTTCATTTAGAGACATCCCTGTGCATCAAGGCATATAAGTTGGACCTTAGTTTCTAACCATGGTGAGAAAATCTCTCCATCTTCAACCAGTCTTTACTAACATAAGTGACTCTACAAATCTATTCTATTTGTAATAGAATACTGATCCTGAAGGTATTATCTGTGACTTCTATGTCTTACCCTTTCAATAGATTTATACACGACATTTTACTTTTACTTGTGCCAGATTTAACTTTCATATTGTATTGAATCCAGTATCAGTAGTCCCTCATTTATGCAAGAAGAGAATTCAGGGTTAAAGTTGGCTCTCTGTGCCAACATCTGTAGAGAAAATGACAATAATCTACAAAATTAGAAGCTCAGAGCTTGTAATTTCCTTGCAAATTATTCTTTCCTTGTTCCTTTTATATCACTATACTTGTATAAATAGATCATGATAGTTTATTTTTCTTTCCTGGTGATGGATTTGGAGTGTTTGTCACCTGTGCTCTAATACGATTTGTTGTGATATACTGGAGGTTTTTATCTCGGTAAGGATTTTTCTCTCTTACACTTCATTTGGCTTTTTTTTTTTTTTTCCCCTCTTCACTGTAGTATTATTCAGGCACTAGGTTTTTGTTCAGGATCATAACAGAAGTTTGATAAGAACACTCTAGAGAATGAAATTCTGACATGAGAAAAGGTTTTGAAAAGAAAACCACTATTTTATTAACTGGTAGACTAAATTCTGTGGCCCAACATTTGAAGTTTAAAATGGCTCTATGTATTGGTGAAATTGAGCATAAGCATGATTATGTGGCATTGACAGACTTATCATTTGAGTACTATGTCTTTATCCACTACTGCTTTACACTGAACAGGTGAGCTCACCTGCTCTTTATGCTAATCTGCGTGCTAACTGGGCTGTATTCAGAATCTTCACCTTTCAGCTTACATCCCCAAGAGTCAGTCCCTTAGCTCTGGGCACAAGAAGAGGCAGATACAATATTAATAAAGCTTGCCAAAAGTTCTTTTAATTCTTCATATAATCTGTGTATTCTTTTTTGATCTTTTATCTGTTTTCTTTGTGCCTTTACCTCACACTGAGCTCAAAATGTAATGTGCAGGTGAAATTGCAATGAAGTGCACCTAAATAAACGTATAGCTTTTAAATCCTTCTCTTTTATGAACTGCATAAAGCCAGGCCTCTGGAATGCAGTGGGAAAAAGAAGCAAATCTATCTACAGGTGTCTTCTGGCTTAAAGGAAAGGCAAAAATCCCAGGACATCTGCATTCCCTTTGTGTGTCATCTCAGGATCACAGAGGTTGTCTTTTCTGTTTTGGTGAGATTAAGCATTTGCAGAGGTTACAGGAATAGGGATACTGGGGGTTAGATATTAGCATATTTCCTGTCCGACAAAGAGTTGGCCGTGCAGTAAGACTTTAACTCTTTCTTTTCTAGAGCCACTGATAAACATGGTGTGAATTTTGAGCTTCTATATTTATCAATATTTTCTACACATTTTAGCAGAAGTAAACTAATAGTAACATAATTAAAAAGAAATGGTTAATATTTTATCAGTTCCACTCGGTTTTGTTTGTCCTGTAGAGTTTATTTCAGTTTCTATTTTCTCCCGACTCTGCTCATACTGTTGCCATGCTTTTCCTTGTATCCTTTTTCCACAGAAAACAGCACGGTGCTGTTCTCCGTGCTCAGACAGTTCCTCTCTGACTAAGGAGGTACTTTACCTCCTGCTGCCTCACTTCTGTCTTCACAGATGAAAAAAATGCCACCCAAAACCTCCAGAGAATAGCTCAAGTTCTGTGATACTTTTTCAGTAGGTAATACAATCCTGTGCAGTAAAGGCCAAGTAGCTAAATTCAAGCACCCTCGCTGAAAATGTCCATCTAGCATCTCTCCTGCTACAAGAGTGACAGCCCTTCACATTTTCCTCTTAATTTGTACCCTTTGGTTGACTATAGTATTGATTTGTGCATTAAGTATGATTTAATCTTTCTTTCACCCTCTTATTAAGAGGGTTTGAAACCCTAACTGGAGTCTTTATTAGCTTTTGACATCACAAAGGGAAATGTCAACAGATAATGAGATAAATTTCAACATCACAGAAGACTGGAATACAACTTCCATGAAAGATGGATATAGGCAACACTTACCGAGATAAAAAAAAGCCCAAAAGACAGAACCCTTCCTTTTCAGTATCCATCCATCTTTCTGTTTGTCTGTTGCTGCATTATAGTATTTATTAGAGTTTGTCTTGTTATACAATGGATTGCCAGAATCATGATTAAGAAGCTTATTCAAATGAATTAAAAATGTTTAAATGAAAAAGACCCGGAGAAGTAATTGCCAAAATTTAATCAAGGATTTAATTTGTTGCACAGACCAGCCAAATGGATTCTGCCGTTTTTCACTGCACTGTTTGTACAAGGAAATTAAAAAGTATAAAGAGTCAAAGACTCAGCAATGTAACCCTTTAAGAATATTGCAGTGTGCTCACTTATTCTCATTAGCCTTATTATATCAAACTTGCTCCTGAGGGCTTGTAGTTTGCAAAGCCAGACCACAGACGGGGGAAAAAAAGATGATAGCATTTTTTCCAATGTCATAAATTACTGCCAGCACACATTAGATGATTTCTCCATGCATTGCTGTAAGCAATGGTAGGTTAAATATCCCCCTTCTTAATGCCACTTAGTAATAAATGCCCTCATTTTAGCATGTCATCTTTAGCTGAACTGAAATAACTGAGACTAAAGAGCTGTCGGGGTTTGAAACAGAAACGTTTTGCTTGCGTTTACTGCTGAGAAATACATACATGGCACCATTATGCTGTCTCTGTTTCACTGATGATAATAAGGTATCATCAAGCCTGGCATATCTGTTTGAACATGTTTTGCAGAAGTCTAATCATTAAGTAATATGTATCCCATTTCATCCATCATTTCCACACAAAGAGCCATACAGTGCAATTGAGAGAACAATACTTTATGAGCCATGAATAGCTGGAGCAATGATAACTTCCAAGTAGCATATAACAGACCCAGAACTGTGCTCTGTATTACAGCCCTGAGGAGGTAGGAGGAGAGACAAGAAGTCCCTGCTTGTGAGGAGGAGGCCGAGATCAAGTGTGTGTTTCTTTGCGATTAGTTGTGGTTGAAACAAACATTCAGCAGAGTGCTGAATGCTCAGTCTCTCAGAGGCAGAGAGGGAAGATGGTGCTGCACTGCCAGCGAGATGAGGTGAAAGGGTTCCGGGTCATTCAGGAACTGTGAAGTCCCTTTCTTCCCAAACTGCTGACAAGGATATCTAAAGAAGCCAAATGCAAAAAATATGTGAACCACAAATTGTGAATGGCTTCTAGGTAGCCCAGAAGAGTTTACAGATTCTCTCCTAAGCCTGAAATTTTTTTTAAATGAGAAGAAATAAAAAAAACTTCACATTTAGTACATACCTGAGGTGAATCAGACCAACTGTAACAGCACAGAAAGGCAGACCAGTGTGTAACACTGGGGGCAGGGTGCAGTGCAGTAACTGTTCCCTTATTGCAGGAGGAAGGATTTGGTGTTTGTTTGCAAGTTTAAAGGAAATGGTGTGAAATCAGTAATTCCCATCCCTATGTCTGTCAGAGAGACAAAGATGATGTTTACTATTTCATCTTTATTCTACTGCTGTAGCACCTAGGGGGTATTAGTTTTATAGCAGAGAGGCAGGCTTAGTCTCTCCCAGCAAGAGGTAGTACCTGACACAATAAGGTATTTCTAAAGGTAAGGAACCTGTCTGTGAGCAGGCACAAGAACTGTTTCTTTGCCCCTGCAATCCCTGGGAAATCCTGCTCCCTTCACATAGCTCCTATATGTTGGAAAAGTAGGGAGGTAGAGCTTTTGGAAAAGGAAAACTTTCTCCCCTTGAGATCCTTGTGCTCACGAGCTTGCTTAGCTTGCTCCTAGTCATTTTTGGTTTGCATGATGCTGTTATACAGTTGATCTCTTCACAGAGCATTTTTAATTGAAGGCATCTCTTGCTTGCTCAGTTAAGTGGTTATAATTTTATTTGCACAGCAGAAGAGTTGCTGATAAACAAAGTTAAGACAGTGGAAAAGGAAGGAGTCCAAAATCCCGTGGTAGAGTTCCAAATATTTGGATTTTGTTCCTTATCCAACCTTCTGAGCATTCTAAAGATTGTGGTGGAGTAAGTTATGCAGCTGCTTCTAAGCAGAACTTTAAAAGGTCATTTTGTTACATGAAATCTGAGTTAACTTAATGCATGTTTTTACTTCTTGTCTCCCTTGTAGAGACTTACATTTTTATAAACTGTGGTTGCTACTCCATGTAAAGTTCTTGCTTTTGAAAGAACAACTAAATACTTTTGAAAAATAAGAGCAAAAGCATTATGGTGCGAGATATCAGTGACTATCATCATTCCACACGTGCAACATTATTTTCACAATTTATTCTGAAACCAGTTTTATTTGCCACTGAATTTCATCTGTAACAGATCTTAGCATTTGGCTTGTAGAATTGGCTGTATGTTCATACTGTTTCCAGTTGATGGAGCCCCACTCAGTTTAAGAGTGGTCATAAAGAAAAGCAGCTTAGGTCACTTTTAGATTGTACCTAAACCCATACCTTTTAAATTTTATGCAAAAACCACATTTTCCTTTAATCTTTTTACAGCTTTTTTTGAGTTGTAAAACTAGCAGTTGCTACTTTGTTTTTTTTCATTCTTGGTGGAAATATCTCCTTTACTAGGATGTTTTGAGAATGCAGTTATTTGTTCAGGATTGTTCTGAATATCTGCATTTGAAAATGAGAATGAATAAACGTGCCCCATACTTCTTCATGGGTTTTCCTGAGCAGAAATATCTGTGCATGAGCTATTCAGCCAATGTGTTGCAGGTTTGACACATTGAGGAAAATCTTGGACAAAGGGTCTTTTTTTTTTTTTCCTTTGAAAAAATTTTACTGAACAAAACAGAGAAAGAAGAATCCATGGTAGTTAGTAGTCCTAGTCATTCTGCTCTTAACATGAGAGTCTTTCAAGAAGAGAATACAGTGACTTCTGTGTGAGTTTTGTATCCCCCAAAATATGTTTATTTTAGTTGGTTAGTATAGAGGTAAATATATATATATATATATATAGCTTTGGAACAAAAGGTTGTGCTTTGGGATTTTATTATTATTATTGTTATTATTGTTTTTATTTGGTTTTGGTTTGTTTCATTTTGGTTTGTTTTTTTTTTTCTGGTGGCACTGTAATGGAACAGCATTGTAAAAAACCTTCTCATGTATAGCTTGGCTTTAGCTTCTTCAGGGGTCCTGCTCGGACTGCTGTTGATGTCCCATCCCTGCCAGTTCCTCAGCAAGAAATAAAATAGGGAGTTACTGCCTTGATCCAAATAGACTCACGCAGCATTTCAACAGGAAAACAGAGCTGAAGAGGAATGTTTAGACTGATAAGCTTTTAGAAAATATTTCTGAGAGTGCACTTTTTGAACTGGTGAGCAGAGACAGTCTGTCTGTATTGGTCACTTCTCCTCCTCTTTATCATGGAATTTGCTATTTAAAAAAAGCTACCAGCACCTCCTTGAGCATTGAAAGAACCTTTCAAAATGCCGTTTCTCAGCAGCTGACACTCTGGAGTCATGCTGGATGTAGTAAATGAATAAAGCCATTTAAAAAAAAAAGGTGAATAAAGCTATAGCATCTCAACTATGTTGGAGAATCAATCATAGGCTTGAGCTCATTTGTTCCACTAGAGTGTAGTCTTATAAGAAGAGAACGGCTTGTTCCAGAAAAAAGTGTGAATAATGTGATAAAACAAAATGAACTGCAGAATATATTCTAGCCAGCAGCCAAGAAATTATTCACACTGACAGATATTACAGGTACAGTACATTTTATGTCTAGAATACCACCTTCTACTTTCTCTTAGCATATGCATTATGGTTGCTGTTTTCCTACCTGCACTATAGAAATGCACCCAGCTGTATACATGTGATTGTGAGGCACTTTTTTTTTTTTTGCATACCACACAAAGCAATCTTTACCCAGTTAGAGCAACTGCCCTTGCTTGTATAATTATTCAAAAATATTTGGCTGTTTTGAAAATTTAAATATTTAGTGTTGAAATAGAAGCGTTGTTTCTCTTCTGTTTTTTCCTTGAACTGGTACACATACATGCACATCTATGTCTCAAGAAAGATGAATAGACCCTTGGGCCAAAAGAGTAGATTTGCTGTAGACTGATAATTGTATGGACCACAGTTTTGCTTTAGCTTTGTTAAGGAACTCATGGATTTTTGCCTCATGATTTCTGCTGCATCCCTGTATATGGCACACAGTATAAAATATATGTAGATAAATAAATCCTTATATTTCTTTATCATCATCTTGCATTCTTTAAATTTGTCATCATAGAGTTATATAAAGTAGTTGTGCTGATGTCAAATTAGCTTTGTTGGGTATTGCAGCCTTTACTACCAACTTATGAGTATTGAAATGTGATAAGATTTGCCTAAATTGGGTTTCATTAAATATTAGCGGCCCACAACAATAGGCAAAAAAATTACGTAGAAGGGGGAGGGACAGGGAGGACTTTGAAAGGAAAAATTAGCCTGAAAAATGGGCAGACCTGTGGGAAGAAGCTAAAGGCAATGGGAGGAAGATAAACAGTGATAATGCACATCTAACTATTCTTCTGCTTATGAGCGCTGTGTTTGAAAAATATTGTATTCCATCTACTTCCTTCTCTTATTGTATTTACAACCTGGACCTTCATTCTTATGATTATTTAATATGTGGTAGGCGTTTTAGTGTTGACACAGAGACCTTCAGGCTTTTTTCCTATTGAAACGTTTTTGTCATTTCTATGGATAATACATATTACACATAAACAGCTGCTAATCTTTTACGAAAAGACATTTGAAGCAATATATGAAATATAGGGAGTTTGTCTAAACTCCCTATGAGAATTGAGCTGATTACATGAGTCTTAGAGAAAACATTAGAAAAAACATTGCAAATAGTTTGGTTTTTTTTTCAAGTCACTGACGTGATTAGTATCAGCACCCCCAACCAGTGATCAGGTTTGAATACGTTTGCTTTTGACCCAACGATACCATGGTGGCAAAATCTTTCATGATGCTGGGAAAATGTATTTATACCTGTAGTATGTGGCCAAAAAGGTTGTTACATTGATTACATGTTTGCTATTTGCCTTTCACATTTGGAAGTGAACTAGCAGACATTGGTTTCGTGTTTCACTCCACAAAATGTTTTGTTTGGGTCTGTTTCCCTTCGAGAGTCTGACTGGGGAAGAATGAGGTCATGCATTTTGAAAGTTCATCACTGTGTGAGGATTTTCTTTATGCATAGCTTCTTTCTGAGTCAGAAGCTTATTCTGGCATGAGTAGTTGCTTATGCCATGCCCTATAAACTGTGTCAGCTGAGGACATACCTATGAATAGTAGAAAACAGAGAGAGTGTCGTAACAAAGGACCACAGTGGGTTTAGGTTAGTGTATGGGTAAGCCTCCATTTGAACTCTGAAGCCTATAAAAACCAAGTCAGTGCTTTAACTCATCAGATGAAAATCAGGTTCTGCAAAGCTGCCAATACTCAGCCAATATGTGCTGTGCCATTGACTTTATAGCAGCAGTGCCATCCGCAGGGCTCCTGCGTCAGCCCCGTCCTCCCCATCACACTGAGCTGCATGGGAGTTCGCTTCCAAATGGCAAGGTAGTTGACATATTGTGTCTCAATTTAAGCCCCATTACCATTCATTAGACATGCTCCTAGTTAATTATTTTAAAAAATAAATGTAAATAACGAGTGTTAATTATACCCTCGAGGCCATTGATGTGTACCATGTTGGCTTTTCATGTTAGAGAGGCTGCCTGAAAATAGAATAAAGAGCAGTATAATGCAAGGAGGAGGTTTTGAGAAATATTATTGCTGACATAATATTTTATAATAGCAATTTCATCAATTATAAGTCTTAATATTTAAATAATATTCTACATAGAATCTGTTATGAAGAGCATTTAGGTGATTTCTTGGCTGTTATATTTCCCTGTGCATTTGAAAGGTTTATTTCATTAAAAATGGTTTTCAATCAGCTATAACATCACACTGTTTCTGGAGTGGTCTTTGCACATGTTCACCTGTGGGTTTGTGTCCTGGCACTTTTGAACATGGACAGCTTTCTAGAGAAATGTTATAATGGTCTGCACCTTGCCGGTGTTGTTCCTTCTTGCTGTCTGGTCTGTGATTTCACTGTATCCCCCAAGAAAGCTTTTTAAGCTCTTAGCCAAATATTTCTTCTTACCTCACTACATAGTCAAATAAAGTGAGTTTTGTATGGCAAATTAGTTTGGATTCTTATCCAAATATCTTCTTTTCTGGCATGAAATATCTCAACAACAACAAAAAAAATCCAAAGGAAAGCAACATAAGATGTGCATTTTGTGTCAATTTGTCTCTCTTAAGGTCCTGTACTACACGATGTGCATCAGATTTCATTACTTTTCCTTACAAACGTGATCTTCTCTGTAGGGATGACCAGATGTACACTTCAGATTCTTCTCAAGAATAATTTTCTGTGAAATTACATTTAGGCCTGTTCTGCATAAGAGCCAAGGCAGGCTTTTCTTGGATGCAGAGTTTTGTACCATGGAAGGATAAAAAAAACTCCACACATAGAGACCACAGGAGTGGTCTGGAGTTTGCTCCTGCTGATAACTGCTGGAATCAAGCTGCCGCCCTGTTGTTCCTTCCCCATACTCTTAGGCCAGGCTGCCAATTGTGTTGTCTGTGGCTGTCTCAACACCAAGAAAGGCTCCAGCTAGGCAGTCTTCTGCTCTGGATAGTCTCCAGCCAGTTTGCACTGTGGCAGTAGTTTTTGTGAAGTCAGCAGACACATATTCACAAGTGACTTCTTCACTCAGGGAATCCCTGACAGTACAAGGCAGTTCCACTGTCTGTACTCAGAAGTCACTGGCATTGGGATTTTCTGTTTGTGAAAGCTTCTGCTCCAGCCTGCAAGCAAAAGAAAGTGAAAAGTAATGTCTGTCTTTAGGAGACACATTAATGAGATGAGGAGGGAGAGAGGAGGGTGGAGAGAGAGGAAAAGGGGGAGGAGAGAGAAAGAGAGAGAGAAAGAAAGAGAAAGAAAGAATGAGCTAGCTTTATTATGTGCTTGAGATGGCCATTCATAGTGTCTTTTCTTGAAGCTTCTCCTGATGGCACACACAGTCCTGCAAAAATATATTGCTGCCTTCTCTTGCTGTCCCTACCTCACCAGAAGGCTCTGGGTTAGTGTGAGCTAAAAGGCCTGTCTGCCTTCCAGCTCACACTAACCCAAAGGCTGAGCAGACCACAGGTCAAACCAGAGTGCATTTTGTGGAGCTGTGTAGCTTGTGCTGCATATTGTCCTTGATGCTTCCAAGAACTTGTACATAAATGTGAGGTGTCACATCCCCTGCTGATCCTGCTAGCAGCAGCTTCTCTTTTCCCAGTGCTGCCAGGCTGCCTGCACAACCTGCCACCTTCCTTCACCTCTCTTCAGCCTTGTTCTTACATTCGGACTTGGCAAAATATTCAGGAGGAGTTGCAAGGCTGTCCTCTGTGATTCAGCAGGGCTCCAGCATCGTTTGATTCTTGGAGTGAATGTGAGGACACCCTTCTCCCAATGACTGTAGAAAATGCAGCATTTATCTCCTGAAGTTTTCCATGTCATATAACAGACTGTCTTGGCTTCCTCAAGAGGGGGAGAAAAAAATTTCTTCCCCTTCAAATCACATTGTGATTTTTCTGTGCATAGGGCTGCAGTGGTGCTGATTGGTACCTCTGTGAAATATGCAGATTGTAACTCTGCGAGGCTGAGTCTGTGTGTTGCCAATAGTGCTTTGCTCTCTCTGGGTGAGCTGGTAGATGTGCCAGGGCATGGTGTTGCACCCCATCTCCTGCAAGAAAGTAGACATGAACTTTTTCTCTTGTGTTTGTGGTCAGGGTAATAACAGAGTAAATTGTAGGCTGAAACATATGTGTGTAAACTACATGAAAGCCCATTTTTCTAGTTGACTGATCAGATTTTATATTGTCCTCTGATCTTTCCATGAAAAACAATCACAGGTCAGCTTGTCTGACTTTTGACTGTGTTATTGTTTGTCCTATATTCAGTAATAATATAAGGAAATTCCAAGTAATTTTATCTTGTATTTGTAAGGAAGGGAATGTGGGGGCTGCTCTAGAAATTCGAAGCGTTTTATAAACTGCTTCAGGCTTTTAAATACATTCCTTTTCCTGCCCTAAAACACCCTAAAATTTTAACAATTTGAGGGAGGGGGCTATTAAGATTTGCCCTCATCACTACTTCTGCTGGTTGTCTCTGCATTAAGGTTGAGATTGAAATAATTTAGTTTTTAAATCTATTTTAAAACATGCACAAATGAACTTATGAGAAAATGTTGCCCTAAGCATAATTTTATGACCCATACATTTTGAATATTTAAAGCAGTACTAATAAAAATAAAGCAGTGAATATTCCCAGGGGTTTAATTTTGCTGGTGTGTGTTGATCTGATGGTTTGTGAGTTTTACTACATTTCATTAGGGAAATTTTACCAGAGAAATGGAGTTGAATATACAAAATAGTTTATCCTAAATTGGCAGCATGAATCCTCAGTAGAGCTTGTTTACACATACTGATTCACTTGAACACTTACTTTATGAAGAAACGTTTTGGAAATAATTTTATTTCATGTAGTACTTAAGCAAGAAAGGTAGAAACAGACTTGCTGAAACAATCTTCTTTTGGGTGGGAGTCTTTCAGAGCCTTGCGAATGTTCTATAAATTTATTTGTGTCAGACATTATTTTCCTATCCATCAATATAGCTTGAGATAAGTTCAATAAGCCGGTTTTCAGATAACTGCACTGAATTTTTATTAATATTGAAGTTTGAAATCAAATAAATTCCGTGAAGTCAACAGCACTGAAATTTTACTAGATCTCAGCCTCAAAGGAAAAAATTCTTCTAACATTAAAAACGTTGGAGGCAGGCATGCTCTTTCCTGCCACACTCGATAGTTTGAGTAGACACGCCTCTGAAAGTAAACCACCTAACTTTCTGTTCATAATGCTGTAAGCTAGTAATCTAGCTAGAGGAAAAGCTCACACACTTTGAACAAGCTCAGAGACAAATAACAGATAAAGTGTTTTTAAAAGAAAATTGTCCTAGTGTTGAAAACAGTAAGGAGAAAATTGCCTTTCCTTTCAAAATCAATTTGCATTGCCCCCGGATTTGTAATTTATGCCTTTTTTTTTTTTTTAATTTTGTTTTCATTTTATTTGGAGCTGGTTTTAGTGTTTACTGAATGTTCTCTCCCCCGACCCTCACTCTTAAAATTCAGCAGCAAGTTAGATTACTGTTTACTCTCCCTTGGAGAATACTTGCTTCATATTTCCTTTTTAAGATAATGGAGGTAGTCTTTGAAGTAAAGCATTTCGTTGGAATTAAGTATTCTGTGGGGTGAAAGAGTGATTTCAGCCAGTGAGAGGTGAAAAGGAAAATATATGGTTCTTTTTATTCCAACAATTTATTTTTTTCCTTGATATTCCTAGTCCTTTTTTTCCTGGTGTTTGAAGTCTGACTGCAGACAGGTATGGGAGAAAAACATTTCTGTGTTCACACAAGACTTCTCTTCTTGATACCAAGTCCAGAGAGATTTGGATAGACGTTTAAACTCCAGACATTTCAGGGCTGATTTAGCTTTAATACTTCTGTCACGTTTCTCTACCTCTTCTGTAGTGTTGACTGGTATTTAAATGGTGTTATTAGAGGGTGTTATGCACTGCAGTCTAGCAGTCATGTTTTACAAGTTTAATGAAGACCAGGCAGGATGTATTTCTAACACAGCCTTTTGTATTGAATGGAAGCTTCAATTTCTCTCTTAGTCCCAACATGAGATAACTTTACAATGTGCTGAAACTAAGCACTGCTTGCTGAGGTTGAACCTGCTCCTCATAATGCCCAAGTGAGCTACAAAGCAATCCCAACTTGTCATCTACTACAGTGTTTTCTTTTTCTTTTTTTAGAATTTAGTTCCATTGCATTCAAAATATTATTAAGCTAGTAAAGAGAGATGTATCCTGTTTCTTGTTTGATAAAGGGAACTGACAAGTAGGAGTAAAATAACACTTAGGTAAAAATTTGGATTAAAATGAACAGAAGAAGAACAGCAACCAGAGTTATTTAAACAAACATAATTTATACAAGTATACCTAGGAGTATAATACCAGCTACCAGTAAAGGAAATATTGTGTCTCTACATGTCTGTCTATACATCTGATGGCAGAACAGAACACTTACTTCTGAAGTTGCATTTATAAGGTAAATAAATTTTTTAAAAAAAAAATTAAAAAGAGTATTGAGTACCACTTTGTGTACAAAATGAAATTTGGATGTTTGCACCTGCATACTCTTCTATGTCATCTTTCTTGGAATTTATTTTTCATATTTCAAAGTTTTGAACAGTGTAAAGCAGACATCACTCTGATGATCTGAAAAGGAGGGGGTACTCTTTCTGCTGTGATGTCATTTCCATTTTAAAAAGTATGGAACTTACAAATTTGGACTGGACTGATTCCCACTACAAGGTAAAAGCAGTTGTGCTGAACTTGGCCAAATGCAGTAGCTCATCAGATTGGCTCTTAGTGGAAGCAGAAGCAATAAGCTCAAGCACTGTGAAAGTATAGTAGGATATTTCTCTAAACAGTACAATAATACACTTTTTTGGTAGTTAGGAGGGGAGTTTATTTCTGTAAAATGAAACTAGAAACACCCAATATCTCAGTGATCTAATATTTGTTTTTATCCCTGAATGACTTTAAACTTTTAAATCATAATATTATTGCCAGGGAAAAAAACAATTTTCTGTAAGACTTTAAAACATCTTCAATTCTTGTTATTCTCTGCACTCCTTTTATTGGACACTTTTTAACAAGGGAAATTTATCCACACAGGAAAACAGTGAGCAATAACAAAGACAGATGATATGATTGTTGGAAACACTAACACATTCCTAAAAGAGCCACCCCCTATTTGTGATGCTAAAGTCTATGTCCTTGCATTTGCTCCAGATGTGAGGGGACAATTTGCATTTTCTCCAGATATGAGTAAATGAGAAGGATCCCTATTAATAAATACAGAGGCTATGTGGAAAGATGCCTGTGTCTGTGTCTGCTACCTCTCCTCACACATGGTCTTTCTGAAAGTACCAGGCATTCATATCATTCATAGATGCTGGTGCAACAGATTTTTTTTTTTCCTTCACAAAACTGACCTTAGAACCTCACCTAATTAGTCTGCGTTAACCCCAAAACATCTGGGTGAGTGTAGGGTTTGACTTACCCATGGCAAGTGATGTAGGAAGGGAGAGATTGTATCACCAGTGTGCAAAGAAGGGCTGCTCATACCAGCAAATACGGTCTGAAGTCCAGCAGTTTGTTTCAAAAGGTGCATAAAGTCCCGTTTGCGTTGGAGTGCACTTACAGTGAGAACAAATTTGTTTTCCCCAAAGTTTTCCTACCAAATTCAAAGCTATGATCGTTGATGTAGGGCCTGCAGTGCATGAAGCACTTTGAGATGCAGTGCCCTGAAGTCGTCACATGGGTGCCGCCTGTAGCAGCGCACTTGGCAGAAGCTGCTGCTTTTGAGCTTCAGGTTTTGGTGGGAAGAAAGCCAAGGCAATGCCCTCAGCCTTCTTCCTCCAATATCTGAACCCTCTACCTGAGCTGTGGTGAAGTCCCATATTTCTCTTGTGTTACCTGTACCCATATTTTAGATCCCATATATGGCTATGTCCTGGAAAGATCTCCTCCACTGATCACTTTGAACTACACGGTTTCCCATTGGGTATCCTGGTCCCACCTCTCTTTAAAAGAGCCCTGCAGGGCTTCCTCATGCTCTTTCTTCTGGATTACCCCAGCCACCTGGATATCTCTGGACTCACTTCCTGTACCCTCATAATGCAACACTGGACTCACAATAAACGGCTGTTATCCTGGAGAAGAGCCCTCTGTGCAGCCTTTTATTCTCGTCGGCACTAGCACACCACGCCTGGGGAAACTTGTCCTAGAGGAGCCAGCAGAAACAANCCTGGAGAGCTTCGGGGTTAAGCGCCTTTAGCCGCCATTATGAAGTCCAGCGTTATCAACATTGCCATTGTCTGAAACAATGCTTCTTCCTAGGCAATAGCTATGGGAATTTAAATGAAGTGATAATGTTTCATTAGGCTTTGAGCTACAGAAACAATGACTTAATATTCTTTGGAGTGCTTCCATCCTGTTAACAATAGTGGGAGTGGGGTAAAGAGTGCATTGGACTCCACAGGTCTCAGTTGTTGCAGTGCCTCCGGGGATAGCCGGCGGTCCGGCCCTGCCCTGCTGGCACGTGGGGCTGGACCCCGCGGCCGGGGAGGGGGCCGGGATCGCGTCACAGCTGTTTCTCCGTGCCCGCCATGAGGGTGCTCCTCCCGGGGCCGCCGAAGCGGCGGGGCCAGCTCCTCCCCCCCGCCAATACAGCCGGTGACGGCACATCCCGGGCAGCCGCGAGGCCGCTCCAGCCACGGTGGGGGGGTGGGGGGTGGGACGGTCCCCGCCCACAAGGGCAGCCCATTGGTCGGTTCCGTATCACGGACTCCCGCCTGAGTGGCCATTGCCTCTGTCAGTTTGCTGACTTCACGCGAGCCCTCCGCAGCCATTGGATCTCACACATAACCCCTTCCCCCTGCCCCTGTGAAACAGCCTGCACGAGCCGGCTGGGGTTGTCTTTATCCACTCCCTCTTCGACTCCAGTATTGAAACCTGCTGGTAATAAGTGGAAAAGAACCCTTCCTCATCTCTTTACTTTTGCTGCTTTAATTAAACCATGTGTGTGAACTGAGCAAACACTGCACGGAAGCTCTGAGGCAGCCACGACTCCGATGGAGACTGGGCGAGGCTTAAATCGCTTCTCTCAGGTCACGCGACCACCACCAAAGGCTTCCAGTTACTCACACTTCTTATCTGCGACACTCAGTAGTCTCAAAATCACACTCACTTGGCTGTGATTTTGCTGATCTTTCAAATTCATCTTAGCGGGAGTGTTACAAATAAATGATGACTACTTGATGTAGTCATCTTCTTGTGGGATGACCAGTTTGTGCCCTCTTAAGAATGGGCAAATTTAAGGCAGGTGCTTTTTTTCTTTTGGTAGTAATTAAAAGCAATTATGTTAAAACTCCGAAAGCAAAAAGTTTCTGTGGCTTCCAGGAGACAGTAGGAACAGCCTGGTGCTACTCTCACTCAGCTGCTGACTTTGTGGAGGGATTAGGACTCTATTCTACTTTTAAGGGAGACAGTGCTCTTTTCTTAGAAAATATAACATGTCCTAGTTTCAGCTACTTGCATTATTCTGTCTTTAATCTTTGAGGCAAAAATTCTCCTATAAGCCATTGTTATAGAGGAGACCACTAAATATCACTTAGATTTTTTAACATTGTAGCCAGTCCCTGAAAAAATGGTATAATACTGGTGAGCAGTTAGTCTCCTATTCTTCCCCAAAAGATGGATAAATATGACCATAGTACTTCAGGTAAAAATAATGGCTAAAAAAATAGATGTTAAGTTTTAGATGTCTGATTGTATTTGTTTTGCTGATTTTTTGGTCTGTCCCAGTTATATCTAGTTAGTACAAGAGACTGTTTAAGGTAAGAACTGCTCTTTTTTGTTTTCATTAACTAAAATAATACTTTGTTTCATTATGCTGTATCCTCTTTATAGGAAGTAAAGCTGCATTGCCCATTTTAGATATTAGAAATGTTCTGAACCCTCATTTTGGAGCCCAACCAGCCATAGACCCACTAGAAATTTGTCTGGTAACCATTTACAGATTGGTGTAGTGTATACGTTTGTATACAAGAGTATAGCCTTCCTCTGTTCCTGTCTTTCTCTCAAATATAAACATGGCTGAGTTTTTTTAAACACACAGAAGAAAAGAAGGGGGACATGAGAGAGGTTTTGGTGGAGCATTCAGCAGCAAGAATATTCAATGAAGTTGTCCACTATGAAGCTATAAAATTTAACAGAAATTCCTTGTCATTATAAGTAGCTGATGTCCTAAATTCACAGTGTGAATTCGCATGCATGCTTTGGTTCCTTCAACACTGTCTTTTACCATTGTTCATTGAGGTCTCATCCTCAGGAGAGGCCTTCTCTCTCCTTCCTCTCTCCTTTACAGTAAGGAGACACTAATTAACGTAATAGAGGAACCTCTCAAAGACATTCTTGCTGCCATTTAGCACCTCGTTTTTCAGAAGTGCATAGAGGACCTGTGAGCTTCCAGGGTCCTGTGTTTGTCTGTATATGATGACGGTCCAAGTAGGCAGAGAGAGAGCTCAGAAGCCCAGTGATGCAGGAGTTCAGACTCTCCCCTACCTCTTGTCTTTAGCCTCACAATATAGCCACCACATCAATGCACAGGGAGGTGAGAGGTTGTGGTTTTTTCTTTATTTTTCCTTCTTTAGCCTATCCTTTAAGGTTGCCTTTAAAAAGAAGCTGATGGCAATGGCAGCCTTTCTGATGAAATCTTCATTAGGGAATGGGTTGAGGCCATCCATCATTTTGCAGGAATAACTGAAATGGTGTCTGGCAGCAGCAGCTCTGGCACTCTAGAGCTGGACTGAAACTGCAGCCTCAGGGAAAAATGTACTCTCATCCTTTTTACCCAACAGCTCCCCCAGGCCCCAGTTTCCACACAGCTCTATCAAGCAGCCGATTCACACACTGAGGGGAGTGGATGTTTTATGTGTAGTTGCATATCAACTGTCCCAGGGTTCTTAAGCATTTAACTCATTTTTTTTTTTTCTTTGGGAGGAAAGAGAAGAAAAGCTCAGATGTTTTGAGTTTACTTTTCTGGAATGGGTGCATTGAAAGTAGCTCCTGTGCCTCCCTGTGAAACAAGTAACCACACAAGGAGTCCTCCTGTTTGTGCAATGGTCATCTCTTGATAACCAAGGTATGGAGTGGAGTTCCATAACCTCATTACCCACTTTTTTCCATTAATGTCTTTCTTTTACAAAAAGAATTGTCTGGGGGGATTTTCAAGGCTTTTTATTTGGGCAGTATATGAGACCTTTGTTAAACTCAACTCAACTCCACTTTCACTGCCAACTATCTTAGGGATCCCTGGGGCAACTCTGTAGCCGTATCCACATGGTGCAGATGTTGTGCGGTGTGGTTGAAGTCACTGCTCATGCATGCTTTGCTGTGTCGCAATGCACAGTAAATCCAAAGCACTGAGCCATGAATGTGTCACCCAGATGATTTGTGCGAAACAATAAATCCAGTATTTGTTGTGTTGGGATTTACATGTGGACATGTTGACTGTTTGTAAAGAATATATAGAGTATGATATTTCTAAACAGAGTTTACCAAATATGTGCAATAGTTACAGACATAGATTTCTATTAAAAAAACATTTCTGGATAAAAATTGTTGGAGTTCACACAGGAGGATAATTTTATAAGGTGTGGGTAGAAAAGTAGTGTGGATGTCATTGATATCATATACTGGGTCTCTTTTTTTAAAAAAAAGTGTTTTAATTTGTATTATTAATCTTCTCATCAAGAACTCAAAAAAGGGTTGTCTTGCAAGACTGATATGTGCTCCAGCACCAATAATTTTCTATAGGTAAAACTGTGCTTTGTGGGAAGCATATTCGTTTGGAGCAGAATATTTATTTTTCTGATAAATAAGTCATTTGCTGTCATGCATTCTTATTCTCTATAATTGCTTACAGTTGCAGATAGCACATTTTCCACAGCTTAGCATACTTGATCATACTTGTGGAAACATTTGAGGTGTTTTCCTCAAAATTAATAACTAGTAAAAATGACAAAATAAAATTCCATGCCACTGGAGTTTGTTATGTAGCCCTGAGGAAGGGAAGACACACTCTGGTTTTGCCTGAATCTCTATGAAATTAAATCTCTTTCATTGGACATAGCAATTACTTTAATTATAGCACTGGGGATTTGGATAGAAGGTGGTCTGCAGGGCTCTGCCTCACACCCAGCACTGAACTAACTTCAGCTTCAACTGAGATACAGCCAGAGAGAAACTGCAACTATGAAGTGACCTTCCTAATGACAATTCTTGTCCTCTGGGAGAAAAGAACTGCATGGAGGAAGGAGGGAAAGCAAGGAAGAATGGAAAATGTTATTCCATGTCTAGTTTAGAAGTAAGGAGGAGGATTGTGCCTGGTGCTGAGCCATCCCTGAACTTTTTCTTGTTCGGTGGTCAGCTGTCCTTTGGTTCTCCTCCAGCTTGCCTTGCTTCATGCTGGCGAGGTGGCAAGGAGAGCTGCTTGTACAGGAATGCCTTTGCAAAATGGTGGTGGTGCCATCGGCATTGCATTCAGCTGCCCCCTGTTTCACCATGGTAGGCTTCTCGTTCCTCTTCATTTTGACAGGGAAGGGAGGAAAATTAAGTCTGACTGGTCCCTACTTTGAATGGTCACTGTTCATGTCTGCCACTCATCCCTGCCTTGCTTAGATATGAAAATAGAATGTGAGTGTGTACTAGTAAACCAGGAGGCCAACCACTCCAAACTGGATACCATGTAGTCATCAGAAATGTTTGTAACTGGTCAAAATTCAAAATTATTCAAAATTAAGTTTTAAATTAAATTGACTCTTTTTTTTTAGTTATAGGAAGACAAATATAAAAGACTTGCTTTTTCTGAGTTAAAACCTAAAATGGGGATGCATTTTTTTTTTAATGATTAGCTTTTTCTGAAAAAAAGGGATGCATGTTCACTGTGAGTGCACAGATTTCTGATGTATGTGTCACAGCAGCTCCACTTGTCTCTGAGGGCAGGGTCCTTCAGCCATCCTTTAGAAATGCAGAGCTGATGTGACATGGAGGATGCACAACTGTGTTGTCTCCTCGTGAGCTACCAATTTGCCCCAGCACACTGAGTCCTTCCTTGCACTTCAGGGAGGGGAAGAAAGAGTGCTTGTCCCTACAGGAAATTCCGAGTCTGTAATGCCCACAGTAGAAAATGGCAGACTGGTGTGATGGACTGTGCTCAGAGTCTCCAGGATTTTGTGTGGTGTTCCTGTGTTATAAGGAATCCAGAAGATGGGATATTTGGAGTATGAATTGTTGTTGTTACTGCTATTGCCTTCCTGAAGTAACAGCAGGTGTGTTAATGAAGACTTTGCCTTCTTTTCCATTGTCTGCTGTCTTTTTTATCTGACTGGTCAGTGTTATTGAGCTACAAATGTGCCCAGGACCGGGTGGCATGAGTGCCAGGCTGCCAGGCTGTTGTGACATGATTATGAGCATGTGCCACTGTGGCAAGTGGCATCAATTCTGTGGTTTCTGCCATTCGATGTCTGAACAAAACTGCATGAAGACCATAGTATGATTGAAATTGTCAGGAACATTTAAATTACAGAATCACTGTGCTCCCAGGCTGTAAAATTAAATGTTACTGCTCACTGAAGTAATTGAGTTGAACTGGCTTGCAAGAAAACACTCCAGTAATTGTCATTTGCATAAAATGTTGTCTGTGCTCAAGTTTCCATGTTCACTTTCTGAATGGGGAAGCCAGCCCAGGGCTTCTGTGGTGTCCATCAGGAGTGGTGCATCAGCCAGGCCACAGTGCTGAGCCCAACCTCACCTAAGACATGCCACAGTCAGTGTTAGGGATATAAGGATGAACAATTTAACAGGCTGAAACCCCACATGTATATGAAGTTAAGCATGGGTGCAGATCAATAGGGATGTAAATACAGAGGTAACTGAGGTAGCCTGAATGTTCCTGTAACACAGCCACCCATGGTGCAGGTGTGTCAGAGAGGGGAGCCAAGCAAGGATGCTGCACAGTTAGCTGCAGTGGCATTGTTAGCACATCATTCCCTGAACACCAGGATGAACACAGCTTGGCTGCCTGCAGATTTCTGTTGCAAAGTTGGTTGATAGGGCTGTTTCAGAAGTTTGCGAGATCTGAGTGAAACTTTTTTCATCATGAAGGCATTTGTAAGGCGTCTTTCCTTTGTGGGTATTCTATGTCCAACAAAATGTGAACACATACTATTTTTCTTCAGCTGGGGGATCTTGCTTGGTCTCTCATCTTCCCTTATGACAAAAGACATGTAGAACTATAGTTTATCTTTTAAAACCTTATCCTACTATTGGGTTTGGCAGTCAACTCTCATTATGTTAAGAAATGATGAACACAGACAAACAGCATGTTTGGTCATGGCACAAAACCTGCCAGGGTTCAAGTGTTTGGACAATGCTCTGAGACACATGGTATGTTTTTTGGGGTTATCCTGTGCAGGGCCAGGACTTGGACTTCACGGTTCTTGTGAGTCTCTTCCAACTCAGAATATTCTATGATCCTATGTTTTCCTCTTTTCTGTAGAAACTGGAATAAAACAGCCACTGTTTATTGATATGGGATAGGAATGAAGTCTACTTTTCTGTCTCTAGTCATCTTCCAAACATGGCAGGGTAAAAGAAGACAACTGAAAGTGAATAAGCGTGTGTGTGTGTGTGTGTGGGTGTGTGCACGTGTGGAGTGGAACACATGTTGAGGGGAGACGCCATTCCCATGGCACTATTCCCCCATTCCCTATGGCATTCAGGTAGAAAAAAATGCTCACTCTGAGCCGCAGATTGACTGAAAAAAATATGGAAAATTAGTAGTTGTGGTTCTGAAGAGCTTAGCCAAACAGGAGCAATTGCTCCGTCCAGTTGAGAAATGATGCAATAATTAGGTGAAAAAAGAGCAATTTAGACATAGTTAATGGCTAAGCTAATCATGCTGCGGTGTGGTTCATGAACAGAGGAAGCCTTGAACAGGCACAAGACTGAAAGCAAGTGAAAGAAGCGTTGCAGTCACCTTGTGGAAGAGACTACACTTCCACTTACATTGCATTAGCTAAGCAGGGGGGTTTTGAGAGTGGTATTTTTCTTCCTGTTTCATATCCGCCCAAAGAGCTTATCTGTCTTTATCTCTGAGTATTGATTTCTCTGTGCTCCAAACCCTAAGTAACAGTGAATCTGTCCTTCTAACTTGTGTTGAAGCATTATATTGGAACCTGTGTAAAATCAGGTTTGAAAATGAGCAATACTAGTTCAAGCAGTTTTCTCCCACCAGTTACACTGAGGAGACTGAAATGTTCCAGCTAGCCAAAAGTGAGTAAAGTCTATGAATTCTGCCTCAAAACTGTTTGCAGAGATTTTCTCTAGTACCTTTTATTCCTCTTAACTAGATGGCTCTGTGCTCTCAGTTAAGCAGCGGACACTGATGGAGAGAAAACCATTTTTTCTTATTTTGTAAAGTGCCCTGAAAGATTAAGGGTTAGACTGAAATGCTTGCTGCTTTATGCTACTCCAGTGATGTAAAGCAGCTGCTAACTCACTATAACCATTTGCCTGAACTGGATTTACAATGCTTTGCATTGCTGTGATGATGCAAGGCAGCTGGAAAAGACCAGTGTATCTGTTCATTTAAAAGAAATAAAATACTTTGATAATTAGAAGTACAATGCTACTTTTATCTCTTTGATGTTTGTTTTTTCTTCAACTCCCTGTTTATAAAGACCAGATTGTGCTCATGATTGCCATAATCTGAAATTAAAAGGAATGTTTATGGAAAAGAGTTCTCAAACTGAGGAAGGACAACAGAATTCAGCCCTGGGAGACACGAGAGGAATAGAAACCTTAAAGTGACAAACTTGTTTGAATTAGGATGAAAACTTATTTAACTCTTGCCACAGGACAAGTACACTGGTACTAAACAGCTATTCTGTTCATACTGTCTCTTGGCCAGCAGCTGATTGATACCATTTGCTATCATTAAAATACTTTTTTTCCCTAAAATCTGTGCAACTCTATCAGCAGCCAGTGTTGTAACTAAGGGCCTAATCCTGCTGAGTTTGTTTGGAGCTCGTTGCATCTCCTACACTGGTACAGAGTATTGAGGTTGCAGTCCTCTTGAAGCTTCTTGCAGGATCCATCCCCACAGGACAGCAGAGCCCACCTGGGCTGAACCATGGCTTTCTAAGCATATGCATCTCACTGTATAGCTGTGAGAAAGTTCATCTCTTTTTTGATTTTTTTTCCCTTTCTTTCAACTGCTCAGCCTTCCTAGTGAGATAAATGTGCTGCATTTGGGGAGGTTTGGCGTTTGAGGAAGAGGTGAATAAATTTCTCTCCCGTTAGTTAATGCAACCTGTTTGATTACTGTAAAAAAGGAGACAAGCTAAGGCAGGTCAATGCATTATTTCATATGACCAGGAATAAGTGAAAATGTAAACATTTTCTCCTTTCTTTTTAAAAAGAAACCAATAATCCTGTTTGCTAGTGAGGCATGGTGATGATGGAGCACGCATTGAGGACGCTTCAGGAAAGTCAGACCAAAGTGAGCTGCTGATTAATATAAAAGCCTAAAAAAATACCAAAAGAGGAAGCAGTCATGTTGTGTAGCTGCACAGAGGGGTTGTGTCATGTTGTTTTCTTTTCCTGCTGGCACGGTTTTGCCCCTTGGTTTGCCTGGAAGGGGAGTTGGAATGCGCTGTGATAGGCTGCCCTCTGCGCCAGCGGCGCGGCACAGAAGTGCCTAGCAGCAGGTCTGGCGTAGGGTGATTGATCCATCCATTTAGGAGGCATAATGCCTTCTGAAGCAACGAGCAGATCAAAGACTTTAATGATTGACAGCGATTTATTCTGCTTTTGTTTTTAATTCCTTGACTCCTGACACTTTAAGATGGGACTTTATAAAAGAAGGATGCCGTATCCTAGGGTTACGCCTCCTTCCATAACAGGGAAAGCTGAAGGAGCTGTGGAGACTGATATCCAGATTTCGGATATATTAGTTTTTATTTAAATCTGAGGTTCAGAGGTTTGTGGGCATGCTGTTTCTGTTATTAAATCATTATGCACCTACCTGGGGGGAAAAAAAGCCAACAGTCTTACCAAGAGAGCCTCTATAAACATTTCTTACTCTCCATAGTGTAAGGCTGGTATATTAAAAATTCTTCGAATAGCTGACCTCAACAGGTGTTTTATTTGAACAAACAAAACAATAAATAGTAATATAATCCCTGTGGAGCTGGCATTAGGCTTTGTGGGAAATGCATAATTTCCTTTACTAAATGTAGGAAGCTGCACAAATTTAATTTCTTCATTTTTGTCATTAATACCAAACCATCCTGGAGCTCTTCTCTCCTTGAGGCAGAGTTCCAAAGCCTGTTGCACACAGCTACATGGAGGGGTTTTCTGTGCTTTGTTATGTTTTTCTCTGTTTTTTCTTTGTTATGTTTTCCTTTGTCAGTGCAGATGCTCTTGGGGGTATCCACCAGCCGGGGTGCAGCGGGGATGAGAGCATCCCAGCAGCCCTTTTGCCCTGGGAGAGGGTGTTCTGCCTTTGTGCTCGTGGAAACGGCGAGCGATCTCCTCTCGGAGTGGCGCCGGATGTGCTGCAGTGCTCCGCTCGCGGCCAGCTCTGCTGGCAGTCCCTGCAGTACGCTATAAAGCAATTATTGTACTTTTGGCTTCTTGCTTCTGGAAGGCCTCATAATTTACGGGCTGGTTTGTTTGTTTGTTAGTTTTAATCTAAACCATATGTAGGTTGCAGTTTTACTGGCTGTATTTGACGTGTTCTGGAAGGATGATGTCAACTTAAAAGATGTGCTTTGCTGAAAACATTTTGTCATTTCTCCATGTGGCAGGAGCTGTGGCGTTGTCCTGGGGTCTCCAAAGAGTGGGACATGACAGGCAGCAGAAGGGCCAGGCAGGACCCAGTGTCACAATGTACAGTCTTGGAATTTTCTAACTCAGCCTTTCATGGTAATGGCAAACAAAATGCAGTTGTGGAGAAACTTCAGACCTGAAATGTATCTCAATTTAGACTCTTCTCTATGTGCTACCTAAAGCAGTGATGACTTATATTTGCATTTTCCCTTATATGTGAGTAAACTCTACAGTTATATTAGTAAAAGCTGCTGTTGGTCTTGCATTGAGATGACAAAACTGATGTAAAGGGATGCAATCTCCAGGTTAGGTGGGCCAGCAATCTCACCCAGGATGGCAAATGCTGCCTTTTTATGCTTACTAGAAAGCCTGAGGTCCTACTCATTAAGAGATGATGTCTGAACTGTGGAAGCCATTAGAAAAGCCCATCACTATATTTTATCATTCTCATAAAGTTCATGAATTAAGGTCCACATTTTAAGCATCATTTACTGTTAACTCCTCAATTAACTATTTATGTATGTTCAGAAAGAAGGTTATTTACTGTTAACTCCTCAATTAACTATTTATGTATCTTCAGAAAGAAGGTTCTCTTGTAGTAGTTCTCAGGGGATTTGCACTATGCTTAAATGCTTAAATTTTAACTTGCAAACTCCATTCAGTTTGCTAGGAATGCTTTGAACACATTTTTGTGAGAAGATTTCAACTTATATTGGTCCTCTTCTTGTTGGCAAACTAAAGAATATGTTTAAAATCATGTGAACATGAAAGTTTAGTAGTCCAAGTATAACTACAAGTTTGACATGTTGAAATTTTTTTTTAAAAAATTAACATTTCTTTGTAATAAAGTAGGCACAAACACAGAAGAGTCAAAGCCCAAACCTAAACCCAGAGGACAATATTTTCAAGAGTAATTCAAAAGAGCATTTGGTACATGCCGATGTTGGTTAAGAATCTTCTTTACTTTTAGGTATTCTTTTAGCTTATGAGTTTAGTGATGTGCAGTCTTCTATTGTTTCTGTAGCCTTTTATCTTGGGATTTACAAACAAATATTGTGCTTTAACTTGTACATAACCCATCTTGTTCAGCATAAGTTGGTGTTGAAGCTATTTGGCCAAATTAGTATTTACTCTCCTTTTTTTATTGTCAGTTCATACTTGGGAAATTGACAAACTGCTTCAATGAATTTGGACCAAATTTTGGCTGCTTTGTACCAAAAATATAGGAAGTCTTTCACTTCCAGATTTACTTGTGCCTGTAGTATTTAGAGCAAAAGATAAGGAAAGATACTGCCTGATAACTTAATTTTAGTTCTGTGATTCTGTTCCTTCTAGAGGTTTTCTAATAACTAATGTAAGTTAGATCAGGTGCTTGGCTGATTAAGACATCATTGATTTGTATACTTGAAAACAGCTGAAACAGAAATCCTTTTATGCATAGACTTGTTTCTTTGGTTGGTTTGTTTGGGTTCTTTGATGAGGATTTGTGTTGTTGATCTGGTTTGGAGTTTTTTTTTGTGGTTTGATGGTTTTGGGTTTTTTTTGTTGCTTGCTGTCTGTTTTAGAAATACAGGTTATGGTGTTCCCTGTGTTCCCTGTCTTTTCAGGCCATATCTGCATATTAGGCATTGCTCATGGAAATGAGCTGTTCATTTGCCTCACTCTGAGTCTTACTCATCCTCTTAATGTCATCTGGCAAGGAAAGGCCAGATGCTCAAAACCACAGGGGATTGCAGGGGATAGTACAGAGATCTGTATGAGGATAAGATCTGAAGGGATAGTACCATTTTCAGGTGCCGCAAGCGACTTCTAGGATCAAGCTGGAACTCACTTAAGAGTAAAAGCAAACACAGTCCAACCTCTTAGCCAAAAATTCTTGGTCTGACTTTAGACAGCAAAGTTAAATTTAGACTAGTCATTTAGAATGGCTTCTTCCTCTCATTTCCTTCTCTAAAAGGGCAATCATAGTCAGTGCAAAGAAAAAGCTTTCAAAATTGGACACAGTCCTCAGGCTGGGGTCTTCTTCGGATGTGGATTTTGGCACTAGGGTCAGGTGCTAAAGCAGAGCAGTTTTGCTTTAGGACAACAGCTTAAGCCAAAACATCTCTTAAATATCTCTCACATATGCTGGAGAGAAACTATTTATGATGAGGTACCTACTCCCAACTCCAAAGCCACATACTCTAAATACTGCACATAAATACTAATATTTCATTCGTGCACCTTTAGTAAATGCTTTTCTTTCCATACTGTGCAGTCTGTACAACAGATTTTCTGGCAGATTTTCTTTTTTTTTTTTCTGGAAAGAGCATCCCACATTAAGGGTCAAAGCATAATTGATGAAGAAAGTAAATAATTCAAACCATTCTTAAAAGTCAGTTTGAAAAATAAAAAATATTTAATGCTTGAAGACACTATGTTTAAAATCAGGGAAGTCTTTTTCTCTTTATTTGCAGAGCCAGGATGAGATATGCAAAGCCAGGTGCATAGTGCACATCTGAACCTCCATGGTGTGGGCACACAGACACTTGAGCTCATACCTCTGCCTTTGTGTGCAGTTCAGTCATTATTAGCAAGTAACTTTAAGTGCAACCATATGCTTTCAGCTCTAAATGCCCAGCATTATTCAACTGAAATGTTGATGCAAAAATAGATGATGCAAAATAGAAAGTGTTGATTTGTAGTTTTAAAATAATTCTGGGAAAATCTCTGCAAGTCAGATCTCCTCTCCAGAGGGAAACTTATTGTGTAAAAATACGTGCCCATTATCTAGAATGAATAATATTACTGTAGCTCTTAAGGTGTACTTGATCACACTGGAGAAGGAGAGATGCTTAATTGTACCACTTGGATGTAAGCATGGTTGTGTTATTTTCCCACAGAACAAAATCTTAGGCTAAATAAATTAAGATTGTTTATAAAATTGTGATAGAAGGTTACCATTCTATTCTATGTTTGCAAAACACAAGATGGCAAAGTTCAATCAATCTAAATTATTGGACAAGGAAAGCCTTGAGTTTTCTGTGTAAGAAAACTTTTACAGTGTGATTTCAAGGTGGAAGATTTATCTATGTTTGACTCATCAAGGGGAATGAATTCCACAGTGACCCCTTCCCTTTTGTTGCAATGAAATGATCCAATAGAAAGAGTAAGATGGATTCAGGAGGGAAAGCCAAAACACTGAAGGATAAAAAGTTGTTCAAAATGCTTCTCTTTCTGCTGGGCAAGGTTTCCTGTTCAGATGTAAAAATTTGCTATCAAAGTCGTGTTGAAAAACTTAGAGGTCTCCCTTCCTTCTTTTTATTGTCTCCATGTGAGCATCAATCAGTGCCCCAAACAACTGGCCAGATGAAACTGGTACAGCCCCTTTCTTACTGGGTCTGTTTTCAGGAAAAAGTTGGGATTTGCCAGTGCTGTGTCTCTTGCTGTGTTTGACATGAAGACAGACACCTCCTTTGCCCACCGTGCTGTTGGCCACGGTCCCAAGTCCCCGTGGCTGGGAAGCAGTTGAGGAATGTGATCCTGGTGGGGATATGGAGGGGTATGCAGGCACCTGTGGGTGCTCCTGTGGTGGTCAGCAGGCAAGCTCCCTTGCTCTCCTCACTTGGGATGAGTTAGATATTCCCAGTCGAACATATGGAGCCAGAACCATGTGCCAATGGTGTTGTTTTGTCAAGAACCATAGGGCTGGGGTAGTACTTTTCAGCTAAGCTTTGAAAGCTACATTTTTTTTTGTTGCTGGTAACAAAACCACCTCAGCTTGTACACTATCAAAGCATCTTTTCTTTAACCACATGCCTTGTTTTTGTCATACTGTAATCCTCCCTCATAATGTTGCTTTCTTTGAGTTTGTTTGATCTAGAAGGGAACACCCACGCAGAACCCTACCCCCTCTTTTTCTGTAATTGATTTTGTGATCTTTATTGTGAATATCTCTTGTTGAATCTTTCAAACCCACTTCTGAAATAGATAATCTTTTCACCAGTTTGGCATTGTAGTTTCCTCCATTCCTTTCAAAAATGTTTAGAGGAGAAAAAGGAGCAATTTCCCCCTCTCAGGGAGACAATCCATTTGTTGCTTTGGGGAATAGTTTGAAATAAACAGACAGAATTTGCACGTAGTATTTAGCAAGCTAAATAATAGTCTCTGACTTTTTCTTTTAGTTTTGTCCAGCACCAAGATTAAGATGAATCTTGTGAAATCTTTAGAGTAGTCACTATTCCTGTAGTTCTTACTCGCTCCTAATTTTTGGTCAGTTGCTGACTGTTTTTTCTTCTGTTTCTCAAATACCAAAGGAAGCGCGGTAGGTGGCCCAATGGAAATTTGCTTAGAAACAAATCCTTCAGCTGAAGAAATTGGACTGTTGTACACTAGTGTTGATAAGAACTGTGCTTCTTTGCCGTGGGGCTGGTGAGACCTGTGGATATTAGAGGCCCAGTTGTGACACTCCTGACTGAGGAGGAGGCAAAACATGCAGTTCCCAGATCAAAGGGAAGGATTGTTTTCAAGTGCCTCTTGCAATCACTCGATATGCCAAGTGGCTGGCTGCTGCCTGAGAAGGGCTGGGCACTGGTTACCTTAATGCAGTTGAAGAAAGATGTAATTTTGCTGAATCTCAGAAAGGTTCTGTATTCTGATCATCAGGACCAGCACCATGTGTCTGCTGGGAAATGTGTAGGAATGTGTATGGGGCATCCACAAGTTTTCTGAGTACTTGAGTTGTTTGTTCTGGTACCCCTTTGGAGGCACAAAATCCAGCCCCTCATCGATCAGGGCAGGAGGACATTTTGGCACGCAGAGTGACCATATCCAGCCAGTGTTAGTGGGAACACCCACCAAAATGCTGATTCCTGTGCTTTGGGTTCACAAAATAACACCCAAGGAAACAAAGTCTACTTGGCATGGTTTGGTGGATGGCTTCGGAGAACAACGTGGATTGACTCTGAAGGTGGTTTGTTTCTTGTTGATAGAGAAAATTGAATTACATTCTAACAAAGACACAGCAATACCTGAGGTTTTTGTGTTGGGGGAGGGTTAGTACAGTATGCTTGTACATTTTGCTTTTCTGTGCAGAATATTAGTGTTATTGTGGCTTTTTGTTTCTTACTTTCAATGAAAGAGGTTGACGGAGAGGTTAGATACCAGTTCTGCCTCAGTGATTCATTAAAGCGGAGCTGGAGGAGAGGAAGTCGCCCTGTTCAAAGGTGTGGGGAGTGTTTTATTGTTCTGCATGGTGCTGTGAATGCCAACGATTTTGCAGCTGTGAAAAGGGCTCTTAATGAGTTTCAGCATTTTAATGTACTTCAAGTTCCCAATTGTACAAATTTAAGAAGCTTAGCAATTCAGTATCTCCTGAATAATAGCTTTTATTTTATACTCTAAATACACTTGGGGAAGTCTCAACAATATTGCAGGAAGTCTTGGTAATATTGTGGCTCCTTCCCGATGTAATAGCTTTAGAGGACCTAATTGACTTGAACAGTGGAATTGGTCCTTTAAAAAACATGCACACACAATTTTTGATTAATGAGCCTCATAATAAATCATTAATCATTTTTGGCTCAAAAATTGTCTGAATAGTTTTCAAAGTAGAAGTAGTTGTGCATGTTTTCCTAAACTGTCTTTGTGATATGGTGCTTGCATTTCAAATCTATCACCTTAAATTTACAGAAGAAATAATCTAACATAATTTAATTTTAGAATTTTCTAGGAAAACAAGTCCAAATTCTGAACTACTTGGTTACTAAGTGGCATGTGAAACAACATCTAGATAGGAGTATTTCCTCTTAGAATAATAAAAGCACTGTAAAATGACCATGTAATAAGTGTCCTTCTTCCTGAAGGATCCCAAAGTGCTTTTACACATTTTCTATAGTCAATGTGGGTTATTCACCCATCACTTGAATGAAACCAGTCTTTACTGGCTGTGCTAAACAACACTTTTTATAGGAAGGAAATCACAAATAACTCTTGCATTTGAAACTCTGGGGAGAATTTGAGGTAGGCAGATTGTAATTGCCCAATTTGGAAACGGGCCAGAAGACTGTGATTAATATACCCAGGCTGCACTTTAATTGTCCCAGAGTACTCAGGGCCTTGGTTTCAAGTGGGCTTTGTCTCTGAATAGTATTTATTTTTCTTCATGTTAATTTTGGAGCTTATAGAATGGATAGCAGGTTTAAAAGGATTGAAAAGTGGGGAAATTTGTTACCTACATGGGGATTAGCAACACTGGGACAGTGCAACACCATTTTCTACTTGTATCTCAAGTGACAGAAGCTGGCTGTGTATTTTGTTTCTCCTTATTATTTCACTGCATGACCTTAGATTTAGTTTACTCCCTCAAAATATTTTTCCCATACTTGACTATTTTGAACTCTTTAAATATTATTATTTAAGGTCTTGGAATTAATAGTACAGTAAATGCAAATAGCTCTACTCCTTAGCTACTCACTTTCTCTGGGAATTGCTTGATCTTTTGAAACAGTGTAATATCTCATGAACCTGTGAAAGGCAGCCTAGCAGGTTAAGTTGATTGATCTTTAAAAATAGCGTCATGTAACTTCAGACTATTTCCCATAAAAAACAAACAAGCTGCAGAGGTTGTTGATGCTTTTCTCAGCAGAGCCAGCCTCATCCGCTCCCTGGCGTGGTAAGGCTGGGAAACATCTGAGTATCAGATCTCATCCCGAGGCTGCTGGATGTGCAATCCATCTGTGGCAGTCACCAATCTGCAGGTCCACAACTGAGTCAACATCAGACTGAGACTTAACTCAGTGGGGTCCAGTGGATATTTATTTTCCTCTTGGACAACCTGAGAGTTTTTAAGAGTTTTTTTGTAGATTTGGGGGTTTGTGACCAACTCCGTATTTAGAACATAGATGTGGTTTTTTGTGATTTATTTTTTTCTTTTTAAGTAGGCCACAGAATGCACATAATGTTAGCTTGATCTGTTGACAAAGTTGAGCTGAGCACAGCTTTCTCAGGACTGCATAATATCAGGTTTGGTCCCTTACGTTTAAAGTGTTTACACAGCTAGTAAAGAAAGCTCACACACCCACAGCTGTTTTACCATGTGCCACCAGGAATTGCTACAGTCATGATGGGAACTTCGCAATCAGACTCTGGAATTTCACAGGCATCCTTTCAGTCCTGCCTCCTTTAGAAACCACTGCATTTTACCTCCTCAAAAAAAGGTTGAAGTTGGGGTTTTTTGCTTCTGTCATCAACTGCTGCTATCAATATCAGCAAGGATAAGCACTGACATAACAAGTGCACCTCTGATAAAGCACTCCTAATTTACCTGATAAAGTGGCTCTATCTCATTCTACTTCTTTGCACTAGTGTAATAGTAGAGAGCTGAGAGTTTAAGATGTTCCACTTTTAAGCCTTCAGCTTTTCTTTTCACTAAAACTACTCTGAAAACAAGTTATGAATACATCGTGTGAGAGAGGTAATCCAGAAGACTAAAGTGTTCAGTAGTTCAAGTTCTCTTCTTTAATGCTGTCTTTGTCATCATAAAAAAGATTCTAAAGATGGAGAAAAATCATAAAATCTTAGAATGGTTTGGGTTGGAAGGGACCTTAAAGATCATCTAGTTCCAGTCCCATGGGCAGGGACACCTTCCACTAGATCAGGTTGCTCAGGGTCCCTACCAACCTGGCCTTGAACACTTCCAGGGATGAGGCATCCACAACTTCTCTGAGCAACCTGTTCCAGTGCCTCAACACCCTCAGAGTAAAGTATTTCTTCCTGGTATTTAGTCTAAACCTCTCTTGTTTCAGTTTGAACCCATTCCCCCTTATCCTGATGACTCAAATCATTTAAGGACCAACACAAGACCCAGGTCCAGCATTCAGCATCCTAGGAGGAGACCGCACCACTCTCTCTATACCTTACTGCATATTCCCCTTTGTGTTTAATTCCCAGCCATCCACTACATCCAAAACGCCTAATTTTAATTCCTTTCCAGTCTGGGACTCAAGGAATGCCTGTGCATCTTCTCTCACAGTTTTTTACTGCAGAAGTTCTTAGAGTTGTTTATGATTTATAAGTGAGAAAGAAAATAATAACATCCTTTATTTGTTGAATCGATGCAGCCATCACTTTTTATATGAAGAGTTTATACACATATACAAGTAAAATATGATTACATGCAGATATATTTAATCACACACAAGGACACTACCAGCTAAGCCCATTAAGTGACTGTATGGGAATACCTACTTTTCATACACAGTCACTCACACATACGGTGCATAACTGCAAATGTGCATCCTTTTTTTGGAAGTCTGGATGTAGTCTTACATGTTTTTACACACAGGCATCTGTTTCCTCAGATCTTCAAAACTGAAAGCATACATAAACTGGAATGCACTTCTATGTGTATATTTTGTTACATATGTAATATAGCACTATATTTATGTACTTAAAGACATTCTTCCATCATTGATGGAGAGAGACTATTTACAAGAGCATGTAGTGACAGAACAAAGAAAAAGGGCTTAAAACTGAAAGTAAGTAGATTTAGATTAGATATTAGGAAGACATTTTTCACTGTGAGGGTGGTGAGGCACTGGCACAGGTTGCCCAGAGAAGTTGTGAAGACCCCATCCCTGAAAGTGTTCCAGGACTGGTTGGATGGGACTCTGAGTAACCTGGTCTAGTGGAAAGTGTCCCTGCCCACAGCAGGGATGTAACTAGATGCTCTCTAAGGTCCCTTCCAACCCAGGCCATTCTATGAGTCTATAATTCCCATGAGCACACACACAGGCTCACACATATACAGATATACATTAACCACAGCTGAAATACTGTATAGACATAAGAACAGACAAACATGCACCTCAGAGAGCTTACTATTGGAATTCTAGTGCATTTTCTCACAGACCAGTTTAGTACAACCTAGCAAATCATGTGAGCCATCACAGCCAGCCAAGTCCAGATTTCTGGAAACAGAAGAAAAGACAGAGTTACAGTGTTTGGACCATTTGCTTCTTCCATTTCTACTCCTCACAGGGACTGGTCATGTGTACTCGGGCTCAAGTGTTGTTCTCTGTTTGAATTTCAACTTGTAGCACCTTTCAATCTCTGCTACCCTGTTCTCTTGTGTCCTCTTGTGCCCTCACTGTGCAGTTTGCCTCCTGGTCGCTTGGTTACAAAGGCAATGAACTGCATGAGCTTTGTGCAGCAGCACCTTGGAGCTTGCCCTTGCCACCCTGTGAGCAGCCCTGTGCTGCACAGCCCCTGTCCAGCTGCCCCAGCCCTGCTGCATCTCACCAGCTGACTGCAGACAGCTGCATCTGTTATTTCATGTTGGATGCCACACACCTTTGCTGAAGGGCCTTCTCAAAGCTCTTCATTTCTGCCACAAGAACAGCACGTGTCCTTTCACATCAGTTTCTTGAGCAGAGGGAAATTCTTTTTCCTCTCCACTGTAGAACCAGGCTATGGCTCCTCATGGTTCAACAAAATTTGCTTTATAACTCTGTCTTGACCTTTCATAGAACTGGCCATGTTGTCCACCTAGGTAAATGTATTCTAATTTCAGAGTGGTTTTCTGCTTCCTTCTGCAGATAATTGTTAGTTTGTCTTTTTCTCTGAGAATGTGCAGCTGGGAACATTCATTGACTTAGAAAAGTTGAGTCAGCATTCATTGATCAGAAAACTGCATTCTTCTAGCAGATATGAAAGGTGGAAGGAATTAATGAAAGGTTTGTAGGAAAACTCATAAAGAACTTGTGCTTTGCCTGGTGTTGGGAAGTAATAGAGTTCATAGACTCCTTTCTGCTTAACTGCCCCCCAACCCCCAATCTTGCACTATGTTCTTTATGGATGGAAAAGTAAAGTAAAATCCCCTTTCCTCTCTGCTTTTATCAACTGCCAAGACAAGAGCAATGGTTCTCGTACTGCTCTATCCTTCCTTTTTCCCCCAGTACAGTAGAGATACAGTAATGTTTACTACTCTCTCCTGACTTCCCCAAACCTCCAGGTAACGCATTGAACCACTCAGATCCCTATTTTCTGCCTACACAAGACATAATATACCCTTGAATAATGTCTTCTTCCCCATGGTGCTGGGTTTTTGTGTCAGCAAAGGGAAGCTTTGACACTTAGCCCATCTTCTTCTCCCAAGCAGGCTATGAGGAATGACAGACACCTGGCCCCTCGTCCTTGGCCATCATGGGTTATGGATTTGTTTCCTGCCATTGCTGTGCTTTTCTTGTTCGTTAGTTGTGGCCTCTGCAGCTCCCCTGGAGCTGCTCACAGCCCCTGGTTAGCTGAGGCCAGAGCAGTGAGGGAAATGGTCTCACACCCCCAGTACTCCCTTCAGCCCCCTGCTATCTAGGCTCTGCTTTTTGACATTGGCTGCAGCTGGGGAGCAGTGGACTCCTCTGGCAGAAAAAGCCTAATGGGACAGTGCCAGCACTGCTAAGGCTCCAGGCTGGATAGCATGGGACCATGTCTGCTTGATTTGGCAAAGAGGCAGGATTTTAACCCCTTTCTTAACCCTTTCATGTTGCTTTCCTAACGTTGGCAGCTAATCTCAACTGCTTTTACCAGGGCAATCTCATCACATGGAGCAAGACTTACTCTGATGGGTGCTGAGGAGAGCACAGACAGCTCAGCTGCTCTGTTTAATGGGATTCAGCAGTGTTCATCACAGCAACTCAACCCTTCCTTTCTGTTCTATTTTAGTATGTTATGTTTTAAATAAATAAGTTTCATTTTCTTCTATTACTCATCATATTTCCTCATTTTCTTCAGTGGGGGTGGAAACTGAGTATTCCAAGGCCTTTTTGCTAACCCTCTGCTGTGACTTGCTGACTGAGCATTGGAAATTCCACAAATAGGGAAAATGTGGTAATGTTGCGTCTGTCATGCTTCTGAGTGATAACCATCCTTTGTTGCACTTGAAACATGACTTGGTTGGTTTTTCATATCTGATACATTTAGATATAGTACAAGCATTTCTGCAGATATATTTTGTGAGCTGAGCCTGATCTTAAATGGAAATGGTATTTTTGCCTGTGTTAAATACAGATTTCTCAAAATAAAACTGTCAAGGCAGTGTTTTATGATGGATTTTGGTTTCCTTAAGCAGTGTCTATGTAGGTTTTTTTTTTTTTCTTAGGTTTCTGTAGTAGTTAAAAAAATCCAGACTCTCTGAAAATTGATGCATCCTCAAGGACTAGTAGGTTTCTATTTCTGGCATGTGCATCAAGATGAATAACTGTTCTCTAGCAGTTTGTATAGACTCAGGCTAAGTAGGCCTCAACCTTTATCCCAACAGGAATTCCCAGACTAGAAAATTCTGACTTCATTTATGGTTTATAGGAAGTAACACAAAGCATGACAAAAGAAAGCCTTCCATTTTCTTCACAAGCAATCACATGGGACATGTGTGCTGCTTGAATTCACCTTTGGGTCAGTAGGTCAAATATTAAAATACCTTGTACTGTCCCAAAATGTCCTCTTAAAGCTTTTAATGCTGTCCCAGTGCTGTTAATTCACTACCGTTAATACCTATGGTCTTTTTCCAGTCCAAGTGTAGACAGTTAAATATTAAGCCTTTGAATTTTACATGAAGAAATCTGAGTTTCCTTAGATTCCTCAAACTTAGCCCCAAAGCTAGAGAAGTTCCTCAAGACAAAGACATCAGTTCCTATTGATCTACAGGTGGATGCAATATTGATAATAATTTAACCCCATGTGTAAGTCTGTGTTGTCTTTATTTTTGCGGCAGCTTTGAAATGAAATATCAAAGGCAAACAAAAATTGCATGATAATCATCAGAAGAAATGCATCCACTGCGTTATTTGCATCTTTTTTAATCTGAATGTAGTTCTGAAAATATTTTCCAAGCACAGATCCTGATACTGCCAATTAAACCAAAGAAAATTTTGCCATAGAATTCAGTTAGAGAAGAATCAGGCCATGACAGAGCAAATACTCTGTCCTTAGGAAGAACAACTGCTAGAAATAGTGGACAGAAAGTCCTAAAGTCACTCTGGACAAGTACCGGTTTATGTGTGCATGAAAACATCTGTCACTTGTGGCTCTGCTGCTTTTTTATGATGTCCTATAGTCACTGGAAAATCCAACAGCAAAGCCCTCACCTTTTCTATGCTCCTGTTATTTAAGAAGTCCAATTGCTTCCTTTGCTGAGCTTGAGGAGGAGCATGCAACCTCTGTTCTAACATGTGCTGCAGTTTCCACAAGGTACATATGAGGAGTTAATCCATAGGCTGATCTAAATGCTTTGTATCCACAGTTTGAGGAACCCAAGTTTGCCCTGTCCAATGCCAGATTCTGTCTGCACTGAGAAAGTGGTATTGTATCCTGAGGCAGATTAGGGAGAAAACTATTTGTTTCCATTGCCATCTGTAATCCTTTTAGTCCTATGTTACTGTTATGAGAACAGAGACGTTTGAAGAAAGGAAGTAGCACAACCCAGTGATCTCCAGGACTCAGCACTCTGGAGAGTTGCCACCTTGACGGAGGTAGATAAAAAAAAGCAAGATCTAGAAATTCTGTAATAATTTTAACCTTTTACTCTAGAATCTGCATTGCTTTGTGCACAAATCTAGCTTTTCAGGATCCTTTATTACTTTCAATATTTCAGCTTATGCAAAGTAGAACTGTAGAATTCTTGGAAGAGTTATATTTTCTGAGTTCCATCTTGAAATGCTTGGTGTTTATGTCAGGTGTTTGGAAGTATTATGATTTTAAGTAGAGCAAAAATAATTGTTTCTTTTTCAGATATTATTGCAATCAGACTTTTTTTCACTGAGAATTTTACATACTTGAAAAAAAACCATTTCAACTCATTAGTGTCACTGACACTGCACATATTGTTTTAAGAATTGACGTAAGCAGCTAAATAATTATTTATTGTATCATGTTTTTCAAAATGACAGTCACAAGAATCCATGACAATAGGATATTTCAGTGCATACTTCCAAGCATTTTTGTTTTGTTTTTTTTTTTAAAGCACTCTAAGTTAAGCTGTTAATTTGATGTTATTGATGTAGTGCCTATGGAAATTTAGGTCGAATTAGTTTTCTTTCCTCCCTTATTGATAGTGGAAAGTTTATACTGTGGCCTGATTTCATGTTATGTCCTCTGCAAAGCAAGTAATCTCTTTTGTGACCTCTTTGTTCTCTGTTGCACATCACAAATGCACCCTTTCTGTTGGACAGTATCATGTAAAACACAATTCAGAGAGAAAGTGAGCAGCAGTTAAATGGCAAGATTCATTAACTCTCTGCAGGGGAAAAGGACTTGACTCTTGTCTAAATATCAGTAAGAGAATCCTGCAAAATATACATCAATCAGCATGTCTTAACCCAGTATAACATAAAGCAAACATACTTGAGGCAGTATTGTGTGATGGGCAATAGGAAACCATGCCGTAAGTTCACTGGCACACTGTTGATGACAAATCAAAATAAATAGATAAGGTGTTCAACTTAATTGCAGCTCATCTGGCAAATTAGCCTTTTGCTGCTGGAGGTCATCAGTGAGTTTCTGATTTTGGGTTCATGGGTAGGGGATCGTGTAGCATTTTCAGAAATTGGTATAGACAGCCATCAGATCATCTGAGGTAATGAATTGATTCTTAAGAAGGGAAATAAAAATAGGAAAATAATCATTAAAACAGTGTGAAAGAGAATATGGAGAGTCGAACAGGTTCAAAGCTAAAATGACACAATTTTTGCAGAGTTGATCTGCCTTTTTGGCTGCACTGCACTGTGCAAGTTAGAATCTGGAAATCTATTTCTAGGAAGACTAAGAAGTAAGGAGTTTTAAAAATCTCACCTTGTAATAACAAAAGTATGAATAAGAGGTTCTTATATCAGACTTTGATAGTTCCGGTTACAGTGGAAATGAAAGGAGGTACCATGTATCTTACAGAATGTTCTGAAGGCAGCAACCATAGTGACTCAAGCCCATGTTTCCCACACAAGACAAAGGGTAAATGAAATCACCACTGGCAGGTGAATTTCATGATGGAAGGTTCTGCAGCAGCTCTGTGCTGAACAGACCAATAACAATTTAGTTCCAGCAATATTTAGCTTTAGCAAATGCTGTGCTGTCCATGAACAAACTTAATTAAAAGAAAGTTGAGTCCAGCTTACACAGGAGGCACAGCACTCTGATAGTTTGCACAGAGAGAAGAAATCCTGAGCATATATAAACTGTGAACTCTTTTAAAGTTCATGGTTTTAATTAAAACAGTGCTTATAAATATTACTGTGGAGCTGATACAGGTATTTGTGACAAATAAGTTCCTGCAATATGTTTTGCTTTTTCTCTTGATAGGTCATTGGGTTTAGGAATTTGCTTGTTTGCAATTTTTTGACAAAATTTGGTAGAGCAAATTTTAACCTAGGCCTTGTTTAAGCAGTAACTGCAAAGACTCTTTCAGTGATGGCACAGAATTGCTGGGAACATCTCTTTTCTGATTAGATGATCCCAAGCAAAGGATTTCAAATGGCACGAGTTCTTTTCTTCAGTCATTATAAACCTCAAACGTGCTTAAGTTTACTTATGGAAATAATAATAAACTAGTTTTGAAAATCACTGAGAAAATGCTTTTCTTCAGAGTTGCACTTAGGAGTGGTTTCTGTGTTCATGTGCAGAACCACTGTGTCTTTTCAGTCCTTGTAGTTAACAGACTTTTGACATGACTTGGTGACAATCAAGGTTATATAGAAAATGGATGCTGCAGGTTTAGTTCTTGCTGTATTTATAGTATTTGATGGATTTGGCTTAATTAGTACTGTATGGTGGTTGCATAATTGTTCTGAGGTCAAATCTCCTGCGACTCTTTGGAAACACCATATTCTTAATAAATTTTGAAGCATTGTAGTGTAAAAGTCAGGTAGGGCTGGGCACAGAAGAAAGACCATTTATGAAACGTAGTCAGCACTAAGTCTAAAAAGGCACAGTGACTACTGTGAAGTCGATCTGTCAGTGTGAGATTTAATATCTCAGGATGTTAAATCTTTATGTATTGGAGCCTTTGGAAGACCATCAAACAACAGAGATTCTTTTGAAGGTACGTAAAACAAAATAATCTGCTTTGAATAACCAAATATCCTCTGTTCTTCAGTATTTTCCCTATGAAACCATCCATGTTTAGACAGTCTTGGCTAAGGAGATAGCTCATGCTTCTGACAATGCCTAATGCAAAAAATTTGAAGTGGAAAAGGGATAAAACCAGTCTCAGTAGAGATAAGCCTGGGGGCATCATGCCAGTGTTTGAGGGACAGTGTGCTAGCAAGATCTGCTGTCTCAGTGGAGATAGGGGATGGAGATCCATGCAGCAGCAAGCATACCGGGGTTATTGATGTGTTAGAAACCACAGACTCACCAAGAATGGTCATGTAATAATTAGGCCTTCTCCCTGCAAAAGCATTTTGAGATCAATAACCCAACTAGAGCTTAATCTGGCTACTGCCATAAAAGACAGTAAAAATTGACAGCAACAAAAGGAGAGTTAAGGAAAATTTCTATCCCTTATTGGATGTGGAGGGAAACAGTGGCAAAGGATGAGGAAAAGGCTGATGTACTTAATGCCTTCTTTGCCTCAGTCTTTAATAAGGCGACCAGCAGTTGTTCAGGTGATATGGAAGATGGGGATGGCATCAGAATGAAGCCCACATAATCCCGGGGCAGATGGTTAGTGACCTGCTATACAAGTTCATGGGGCCAGACAGGATCCACCCAAGAATACTGAGGGAGATGACATAGTGCTCATCGAGCCACTTTCAATCATTTCCCACCAGTCCTGGGTAACCAGAAAGATCCCAGCTGACTGGAAGTTAGCAAATGTGATGCATCTCTAAAGGGACAGAAGGAAGATCCAGGGAACTAGAGGCCTGTCAGTCTGACCTCTGTGTCTGGAAAGGTTATGGAGCAGATCATCTTGTGTGCCATCACGATATTTACAGGACAACCAAGGGATCAGGCCCAGCCAGGATGGGTTTAGGGAAGGCAGGTCCTGTTTGACCAACCTGATCTCCTTCTATGACAAGCTGACCCACTTAGTGGATGAGGGAAACAATGTGGATGCTGTCTACCTCGACTTTACTGAAGCCTTTGACACCATTTCCAACAGCATTCTCTTGGAGAAACTGTCTGCTCATGGTTTGGATGCATGTGTTTTCACTGGGTAAAAATCTGTCTGGATGGCTGAGCTGAAAGAGTGGTGGTGAATGGAGTTGCATCCACCTGGCAGCTGGTCACTGGTGGTGTTCCTCAGGGATCAGTGTTGGGGCCAGTCCTGTCCAATATCTTTATCAATGATCTGGATGAGGGGATCGAGTGACCCCCCAGTCAGTTTGCAGATGGCACTAAGTTGGGTGGGAGTGTTGATCTGCTGGAGGGTGGGGAGGCTCTATAGACAGGATCAGGACAGGCTGGAATGATGGGCTGAGGCCAACAGTATGAGGTTCAACAAGGTGAAGTGCCAGGCCCTGCACTTGGGCCACACCAACTCCATTCAACACTGCAGGCTTGGGGAAGAGTGGCTGGAAAGCTGCCCAGTGGAAAAGGACCCAGGGATGCTGGCTGACAGCCAGTTGAATATGAGCCAGCAGTGTGCCCAGGTGGCCAGGAAGGCCAATGGCATCCTGGCCTGTATCAGTAATAGTGTGGCCAGCAGGACCAGGGCAGGCATCATCCCTCTGTGCTCAGCACTGGTGAGGGCATATCTTGAATCCAGTGTTCAGTTTGGGACCTGTCACTGCAAAAAGGACATTGAGGTGCTGGAGTGTATTGAGAGAAGGGCAATGGAGCTGGTGAAGGGCCTGGAGCACAAGTCTGATTAGGAGCAACTGAAGGAGCTGGAGTTGTTTAGCCTGGAGAAGAGGAGGCTCAGTGGGGACCTTACTGCTTCTACAACTCCCTGAAAGAAGGTTGTAGCCAGGTGGGGATTGGTCTCCTATGTAACAACTGATAGGACAAGAGAAAATTTCCTTTCCTTCTAAAACTCCAGTGGAATTTTAGATTGGATATTAGGAAAAAAATATTCAGCAAAAGGATTGTCAAGCATTGGAACACACTGTCCTGGGAAGTGGTGGAGTCCCCATCCCTGAAGTGATTTAAAAGACAAGTACATGTGGCAGTTAGGGACATGGTTTAAGGGTGAACTTGGCAGTGCTGTGTTAGGGATGGACTCGATGATAAATCATCTTTTCCAACCTAAACAATTCTGTGATTCTATGAAAGTGCTTTGGAAGGACTCTTGACACGGAGGCCAGCATTACTTTAAGTTTCCTTCAAATGTAACTGTTGGACTATTTAATACATAGTGAACTAATAAAATCCATGTGAAGTTTAGGCTTTCTGTACAGTATTGTCAGCCTTTTGGTGTGGTGCTCAACAATAGAGTGAAACCTGCCAGGGATCAATAGTTAACTGGCCATTGATTTAGCTGTCTACATTGTTAAAAATGTGCCCACACAAAGGAAAGCAAATAAGCAAGGAAAAAGTAAAAGGAAACTCTGGCAGCTGCACTTCATTCATTTTGTTATCCTCGTGTTAATACGATGATGGCTCAAAATATGTCATTGACAATTTTGGAAGGCTGTGTTGTCTGGACCATAGCTATAGCAAATGTTTCATGTGAGTTTGTTTGTTCCTTCTTTTTATCCAGCAAATACATAATGTAAAAAATCTCTGAAAGCAGGACTGATATCAGTTCAAATCAGTGTATCTTTACTGAATGTAAAGGCACCACATGAATGTACTTGGGCAAAATCTCCATCCCCAACCTCTACACTGTACCCATCACTCCCATCCTTACTGAGAAAGAGGAAAAGGGCTTCCTGCCATCTCTTCTGTGATACCAGGAGGTGGTGGAGCTTGGGGTGACTTTCTTTCAACTTTCACATTACTGGCCCATATTCATCCTATCTAATAGTGATAACTAAGTTAGGAGCATCCTGCCATGCCTGGATAGGTCAGTGAAGAGAGAACCTTTCTAATTGTTACTTAAGGACATTAGGTATTAGAGCTGAAGTTAAACACCTGGATTATAAATTCAGTAGCTTACTTTGGCTGAAAACCAGGCATCTTTTGCATATGTGAAAAAATATGCCACATAAATATGGAAAAGCAGCAAGAATAAATGGAGTAACAATAGAAAACTTTGGAAAAAGTCTTTTCATTCAGAGTTTTGGTGTGTGAATCCAATCAAATGCACATAAAATCAGCTTTTAAATGAATGTCTGTTTCAGATTTCCTGGAAAATTCTCATGCTTTGCAGTACTAAGAAAATAAATATTACAAAATAAAACAAGAAGAGATATTGAGCGTGAATCTACTGAAAGTATTAGGTGCTTTCTCTACATTTCATTTAAGCTTAGTGGCTATAAAATTTTGAAATAATCTAATAAACTTAAGATGAGACTGATGCTACCCTACAACTGCAGTTTTCAAAACAGTGAGCAAACTTTAGAAGATTTATGAAATGGCACATACATGTTTCTGTATAAATGATCTGGTTTCATATAAATGGTTCTACATAAATGGCTTTTTCTACAAAAAGCATGACTATTTTTATCCTGAGGGGAGACAGAAATTCAACCCAGATCTTTAAAGGACACAAGGAGTCCAATGCATAGGCTGAAGATCTAGGCAGCAGGTATAAGGCAAAGATGAACTAATTTGGGGAAAATAGTGATTGAGGGTGTTTTGAACCTAGGTCTAAAATGTTCAGAAAGGTAGGATTGTACTTCTGAAGGTGAGCTGTAATATTGACCTGTGTCAAAGTTAATATTATGAAGTCTCAATTTATTAAAGACAAGAAAATAATGTGATCTATTTGTATAAATATTGATTATATCTTTTAAAAGAGTCCAGAATCTCGTATTGCTCTACATACAAAGTTATATTCCCAGAATAAGTTTGGAAGATGGAAAAAGAAATCGTTTGAACTCATAATCAGTGCTTAGTTTCCTGGAGCAAGCTGCTCTAAGGAGAAATAAATTAGGTTCAATAAAAGGAATTGGTAAATAAGGTTTCCAGATAAACTAAACACACTCAGTTTCCAGTCCTACTGAGATTACAGATTAGAAGAGGTTTGAGTTTCTTTTGGGAAAAAAATAACATTGCCAAAAACTGCCTGCCCCTCCCTACACGTGTCTTTAAAGAATGCATTACTAAATGGACTGCGTAAAGAGGCTCAGCCTCAGCTCGTACAAGCAGGAATTGTTCTTTCAGCTTTTCACACGTTGCTTCCAAACATTATCTCAAGATGGGAGGGAAAATCCCATCTGAACGTTTTCCTTCCTTCCAAAAGTGTCTGGGAGGGCCCAGCAAAGCAAACAGCAAACTTGGAGTTGCAGCACACCCTCCGCTAGGTTGTTTGGTTTTGTTTCTTTTCTATTTGAAATGCTGCTCGTGTAGTGCATTTCAAATTCTCTTCATTACAAACTTCTTTTGCCTCCTTGGCACAGGCCTCAGGAACTGAGTGACTGGCCCAGTTCTTGCTAAAAGGCAGTGACAGTATTTTTGGTTGTTTCCCCAGTACAACTACTCCTGAGTTCTGAACTCCAGAGCCATGCAGCAGGACGCCTGCTGCTGACTGCTGGAGTTGGTCTGAGCTAATAAAAAACATAGACTTGACCTTCCGTTAGTTTGTAGTATTCACAATTTTAAACATTCCAATTTTAAAATTGAATTTTTGTTTTAATTGGAATTTAAAAATTTTTAAACCTTCAATATTTTAAACCTTCCTAGCTGTGGTTTTGTCCACCTTGAGAGTGTCTATCATATACATCCCCAGCCAGAATAGCCCAACTGCAACATTGCATGCAACTAAAGCCCCTGGAGCCCACAGGTCAGAGCAACTGGTATTTGGGCTCATACAGTGATGGTGAAACAGGCTGGGGTGGGAGCAAAGGGAGTTGCAAAAAGTCATGCACTTCCCTGGAGAGAAGATTAAATTTTCTTAATTTATTTTTTTTGTTGTTGTTGGCTCATTCTCTGGCACTCTGTGTACCCACACAGACTGGCACACACCAGGACCCCATAATGAGCTTAGCCTAAAGTGTGAGGCTGTGCCAGAATTTCACAGGGTTGAGACTGACTGGATGAGTTCATCCCTGCTTCTTTGCGGCTGCAATGCGAGTGCAAACTGTACTTGGAAAATCTTTGAGCTGTCAAATGGGAGATCTGGGCTAAAATTGATATCAGTGAGGATAGCCAGGAGCAGGCTTTTGATCGTGCCTTGAGACTGCACTTGCAAGTCTGCATGTCTTGAGCATGATGCTTCTGCAGCTGGCATACACAGCAGGCTCTGTAGTGGCTTCACCACTCTCTTAGAGAAGCAGCAACTTGGTCTGGTGTTATACCCATGTTTATCCAAGTTTGGCACAAAGGCCCTGGGAAAGGCAGAGGAGCTGTGCTGCAGCACTGCAGAGAGCCCTCCCTGCTGCCAGCAGCCCCCTGCTCCTGTGAGCCTCCAGGATGGCAGTCGGCTGCAGTGGCCGGCCCTGGTTCCCCTGGGGAGGCCCTCCTTACACGCAGGGGGGAAGCCGAGAGACTGGTGTCATTTGGGAAGACTGTGTCAGCAGTCCCTTGCAGTGTAGGGCCAGCGTGGTGTCTCTTGTGTGGGCTGGAGGGGTAAATTTCTTCATTGAAAGGATGGTCAAGGATTGGAACAGGCTGCTCAGGGAAGTGGTAGAATTGCTGTCCCTGGAAGTTTCCAAAAAATATGTGGACGTAGTGCTTAGAGACATGGCTTAGTGATGGGCCTGGTTGTTGCCTCATTTTACTGTTAAAAATAGCTAGCTGTCTACTAGATAGTTTTCAAGGACTAGTGTTCTATAAACATAGCTATGTTATTGTAGAATTATCTTGTTATTGCATTCCTTTCCCATGGACACAAATATTTGATGGACATTTCTTTTGACCACTGTAGTTAAAGACGGAAGTGTTAATTTTCTCCAATGAACAGTGATTTCAAAAAGTGTATATAAGAATTAAAAGAAGGTGGGTTCCCCCCCCGCTTCCTTCCTTTGCTCTGAACGTGAACACAGCTGGCTCCGTCTCTTTTCTTCAGCGTCTCCAGCCTTCCCGCGGTGATAAGCGGCGATACCTGGTAATGTTAGGTTAGTGCTTGGACTTGATGATCTTGGATGTCTTTTCCAACTTTAGTGATTCTGTGAAATCAGGACCAGCAAAGGCATGGCTCTGCTTGGCTGGTGGCCCCACTGTGGTGGCTCCAAGTCACCAGCTTCAGGGCATCCAAGGCACAGTGCAGTTGGAGTTGTTTGTGGTGAGCATGTGGCTTTCTGCCACCACACCCCTTTGGTTCCAGTCCAAACTATTGGGAGTAGAAGAGGAAAACACTGTTCTGATGCAACCTTGAGTATCAAGAAAATGACTTTCAGCTTTCTCTCTGATGACTGATCAGTCAGTGCTGTTTGGGACTAGAGACAATAATAAATGGTATTTTAGCATCCCAAGGTGGAAAGTAGCGATTCTTTTTATGTCTACTGAAAAATCTGAGAAAAAATTAAACAAACCAGAGGGAGCCTGAGCCACACTGTGTGGATCCAGACATTGCCATCACCACAAGTCCTGCAACCCTGAGAGGTGTTCCTTCACTAAAGGCAGAAACCAAGCTGTCAACCGTTAGGATTATGAAATGAAGTAGTTCATCGAGTCCTTGGACTTACAGTTGTGGTTAGGCTTATCTTGTCAACAAACAGGCACATTTTGAACAGCAGGACACTTACCTTTGACAGTGAAAAGCTCAGCAGTGGCACTGGGATGGGGAAGAGAATATCTCACACAGGAGTTTGGGGGAATTTGGGATGAAAAGATTTTGGCAAAATGAGAAGTGTGTGTCAGCACCTCCACACTGAAGAGGGCATCTCTGCACAATTTAAAAAGATCATAAGGAGCCTCAGTGCCAGCTGGGAGTGGGACGAAGCCTGAGAAACAGGGACTTGTGAGGGGAGGTGGCAGTGGGGTCTGGCTGACGGTGACAGGGCAGCTGGGTTCCACACCACTGTTGTAGAACCTGCTCAGCTCCAGACTGCATCACTGTGAAAGTATTTCATCTTGTTTCTGTTTGTTGTGTGATATATGGCTTGTGTGGGGTGATATTTCTCTGTAAGGGAAAGGGGTATTTCTCTAAATGTTATATTTGTATAGTAAGGAAAAATAATGTGGATTTTTTGCCTTTCTTGGAAAACACTATCGTGTTGTGGATGTAGCATGAGTGGCCTCATCTGTCTCTCTCTGTTTGCAGCATTTATTTATCATGTTGATAAAAGATAGGCTTGACAAATCCCTATGAAAGAGTGACTATGGCCTGATAGTCTTTCATTCATCCTCAGCATGTAGCTAACTTTCCATGGATATTTAAAACAACGGCATTTAATCTCTAGCACAGTTAAAAGGCTTATGTGTGCCTGGTTCAGCAGTGAGACACACTGGCAATGGTTCTTATGTATTTTATTTGTTTGCCCCAGCTTGAAAACTGAGTAGTCAAAAGAAGAGTTCTCATTTTAATATTCTGCAGTAGTGAGTTGCTTCAGTGAAAACAGAGGCTGTCATGAAGTTACTGATGCATAACTCTGGTTTTCCACATTAGTCTGGTCTTTGGCTACAGGGATCTCATCAGCATATTTTTTTTTCTAAATATTAGCAAGGGATGTTAGCATAGATTGGTGGATTAATCGAAGTCCTTAACCAATCAATGGCTAGAGGTTTGCATTATAATGGAATTATTTCTGAAGAACCGTACCAATTGGAATTGCAAACCTTTCTACTTCAATTTGCTTCTTGAATGCCTCTGCTTTGCCTGCCTCTATTACTCACACTTTCAAAGTACGTAGTGACAATGAAAGTGCTTCCAAACTTCTACGTCTTTAATTTTTTTTGTATGTCTTCAGGGTGTGGGGAAGGGATGAGGGCGGAAGCAGCAAGCAATAAAACTTTGCACACAGAAAAGGGGAAAAACATTTAAAAAAATAAACCAAAAAAACCAAAACAAAAAAAAAAGAAGAGAAAGAAAATTATTTTCATTCTTGTTTCCTTGCTTTTCCCAAAGCTAGAAATGTGATCTGAAGCTCATATTCCTTTTCTTTTCTTGCCTAGCTTCCCTCTAGGACTGTTTGCATGGTTTCCCTTCCATTGTCAGTGTTGTACCAGTTCTGACCCCTCACTAGCATCTCTTGGTTACTGGAGAGGAACTAGGTTTTGGATCTATATGAATGTAAATTGCTATGAGAGGAAGTGAAAGATAACTGGAGAGGGAAAGAAGGTTTTTCTAGATATGAGGTTTGTAACTTCAGTTGAATTTGCAGTAAGTTCACTGTTCGTGTGTGTGATGTTCCTCTTCTCTGCCTGTTACTGTAAGACATGGCAATAACTGGATATATTTTTATGGACAGCAGCTTGAAAACATGCCTACTTTGCTCTTTTATTTGTGTTTTGTAAAATAGTGGAGAATTCAATGTGCACAGTATTGTGTTGTTTCATGGGGTAATGAGTTGGGAGATGCAAAGCTAGAATGCAGTGGGCATTCAGCAGTACGTCCAAAGAGAAGCTTTCACAGCCCTTAGATCAGAATCCAAATTAAGCAGGACAAAAGTATTACATGCCTTCCTATTTTGGACATTTTGGGATATCCATTTGCAGTTTTTTGCCTTATTCAAAAGGGCTAAAATTTCCCTTGGGCCTGGGGTAAGAGAAGCTAAAAACTTTATTTGACTTCTGATTCTGGTATTTAGCTACATTAGATTTGGCTTAGTGATTCTTGTCCCTGCTAAGATGTGTGAATCACAGCTTGAAACAATTTCTCCTTCCATTTTTGAGGCCTGTAATGTACAAGGCGGGGATGGAACAGACATCTTGGTTCTGTCCTGTCTTCACGCACCTTCTAGAAACAGAATGCATGATTGTGTTTGACAAGGCACATCCTCACTGATTTTAATGGAGTGTAATTTGAAACTAGTTTAGTTAAACCAGGGCAGATGGCTGCAGGACTGTGTGTAATTTCATAACAGTGCAAGGTTGCAGTGCTGCTGCAAGATTATTAATCTGATTTTAGGACAACTCTTAGCAAAAAAAGGGTATTACTGTTGTCAACTCGGAGATTAACAAGTACAAATTAATTCTGCCCATTAAAATATGTAATAAAAAGAATAAAAAAATGTATCTCAGAGAACTTTCTCAGATAAGGTATTGTCTGGATTACTGCTCAGTATAAAGATTGTATCTTATATTATTGATTATTAAACATTAACTGAAATTATGTAATAGTGCTTGATCCTAGTCAGGCTTGTACTGGCAGGTGATCAGATATAATGTAAAACTTGTCTCAATGAAAATTGACAGAGCCATGAAAATTTGCAAGGGCATAACTAAATTGATTTAATGAAATCAAGACCTGCTTTTCTCTAGACAAGGTTTTTATTTACTGCTTCAATACACTTTTTTTACATATGGCATCTATGTCTCTTTCATGTTTCTTTGGAGTAGTTTGGCAAGGAAGAATAGGAGTTGGAGTGGTTGCCAAAGTGGAAAGTTTAGCCTATAATCTGAAATAGAACAAGAAAGCTGCTTTCAAATTTGTTTTCTCAATTATTCATGCTGCAGACTTTGTTTTATAAGATGTTTTAATTCAGTCTCAGAATAAACGTGTGACCTATCTCACCAGGACCATAGGCTGAACTGCAGAACTCCCCTTCCTGCCCTCCACTCAGTTAGGTCTTGTTGCTTATTAATAAGAAAGACATTTTTGACTGGAAAAATGGGAAAAGATACAATGAAAAGTGTTCTGTGTTTTCAACCAACCTTGTTCATGATGAATAGGCTGAATGGGAAGACTTCGGGCCGGAAAGCACATCTGCTTAAAATATGTGTTGAGTTTTTGTTCTTTATTTATATTAATGTTAGTACATTTGTGGAAATCACATTTTCTTCACAATCTTTTTTCTAAATTAGGACACAAATCCAAGAACACTTGTGCATGAGAGTAATTTTCTATAAATGAGTAGTGTCACTGGGTTCAATAAGAGCAATCATACACAGAATTAAGCACATGCATGAGAGTTTGCAGAAATCTGGCAAATATGTTGCTGTCATGAAAAGATTACCTAGCTTTGCTTCTAATGCAACTATACATTCTTGGCTTTGTCCTATTTTGAGTAGCCCTTGTTGTATGAGCCATAAGCTTTTCTATTGCACTCTGTCTAACTGAGGATATTTCTCTTCTTTTGTCATAGCAACAAGAACAAGATCCCACAAATCTATACATCTCAAATTTACCCGTGTCCATGGATGAGCAGGAACTGGAGAATATGCTAAAACCCTTTGGACATGTCATTTCCACCAGAATATTAAGAGATGCTAATGGAGTCAGCAGAGGAGTCGGCTTTGCCAGGTGAAACCCCTACTCTTATTTTGATTCATGCACATTTATTCATCTTTGATCCTTTGCAAATTCTGTCTGTTCTGTACCTCTGATGTCTCACAGCTACAGAAAACGCAGAGTGGCACCTTTATCAGAGTGTATTTCTGTTCTTTCCACCGAACTGAAGGATGCCAAATGCAGGAGGATGTAGGATGCAGGATTGCTCTAAAAACCAGTTCGTTCTATGTAGGTATATGTAAATAAAAATTGCTAGGAATAGTGAGCTATCCATGCAGTATCAAGCTTGGATAATAATAAATGTCCTGCAACAAAAAGCACACACTTGGTAAAGAAACCAAGGCCTGTGTTTAGGAGGCCCTGGAGTGAACTTATTGTGGTCTTTCAGTACCTGAAGGGGTCCTATAAGAAATCTGAAGAGAGAACAGATGATCTTTAAGGTCCCTTTCAACCCAAACCATTCTATGAAACTGTTTAAATATTTAGCCAAGATTTTGCAACAGGAAAAAGTAAACTTAGCAGTTGGAAGAGCAAAGGGTATGAACTGTGACTGAAGAAACGTGTCTTCCTTGAAAGCTGCAGCTTCCTTGAACTGCAGCTATGAAAAGAGTGTAGGAAAAAATATTTGCATAGAACAAGCCCTGACGGAGTAGTCAGATATTTGAGACAGAATGGGCAACATATTATTACCATGTACTTCATTGTTAGCACAGATAGACAAGGTTCCATGTTTACTCTCAGGGAATATTTACATAGATTCTCTTCAGCTTGAAACATTCTTAAATCAAATAGTTTTCTTTTGAAAAGCCAAGCAATAGAGTGCTATATATAGAAAAGTATTGAAAAAAGAAATAGGAAGAGAAATTTGCAATTCTGCTGTAAATCAGTCTTCTGCTTCAAAAGAAAAGGGAAAAAAAAAATCCCAAATCATTGTTTCTACAGAATATTCATAACATTGTGCTGTGTAGGGGAGGCAAAATGACTTCTTTGCTTTACAGATTTCTCTGAAATCTTGGTATATCATGGCACTCCTGTTAGTGTCATAACACCACTGAGTGAAATGAGGTACTCTGTGATAAAAAGTTAGCTTTCAAGACAAGTGATGTTGTAGCATTACCTTTGGCCTTGATGTGAAAGATCATCATGCACAAAGAATGTTAAGATAATATTGTCTGAATTCAAATGGAAAAAAGCAAAACATTTATGCTGAAAGATGGCACACTGTTCCTTACGCATTCTTGCAGATAATAACATGAATTTTTCTAGCTCACTAAATATAGATTTAACTCATGGATAAACTCACATTTTTAAAAATTGACTTAGTCTGTGAAAATGTATTTAATTATGGAACATATTTCAGGAACCCTTTAATAATCTAGCTTGAAGGTTGTGTAATTTGCCATGCAAATGACAGTGGGGTAAAACCTTCACTCCATCAAAGTATACAGCAGATCTCCCACTGATTTGAGTGAGCCTACACTTAATCCAGGACCTTAGAAACATAGTTGAATGCTACTCTTGTCTTAGCAGAATTATCAGTACAATATTTAATTACATGGCCAGCTGACCTCCTTTTTGTAATGAAGGGCTATTTGATATTTTTTTTCCTGCATGTCAATCCAAATAGATTATTAATTTGTTTAGCTTTACTTGTAGTCATTAAGATTTCACTCTAGTGTACCTACAGTATGAGCTCATGCTGAGTGGGTACCAATGCAGTACAGGCAGAGGAAGAAAGCTGGATTTCCAGTCCAAATAAGATTTTAGAAGTTGAAATCAGCAACCCAGGTGAGGAACTGGCTATCTGGAGCCTTTTATCACAGTATATCTTGCCTGCTTGTGGAATGTGTCATGCTGCTTAGCATAGCTCTAAATTGAGCCACCGAAGCACAGGAGAAAAAGTTAAATTTGCATATGCTAAAATGATGCAGCATCCAGCAATTTTGAAATTTGATGTTTCAAAGTTATTAATTAGTTTTTATGATGATTAAAAGTTTCTTTTTGAGTATGCCCAATTATGGAAATAGTCAATCGTAAAATAAGTGTATTCGTTCAAAAAGCAATCAGAAGTAAAGACTTAAGGTAAGCAGCTATTGTCAGATTTTTCTTCTAAATGGGTATGATTAGCAGTTTTATAGTACTGAAGGTGGCCACTTAATCATTTATAGCCTAGAGAACTTCAAATGTGCTTGGATCAAAATTATCTTAGTAATGTCTGGTGACGTTAACAGCCTCCTTTAAAGTATGTGCGTACAAAACTAGTTCCAAGTGAAAGTTAAGCCATGAAAGTATTTCCTCTCTTTTGCATCCCTCAAAGGCAATTGGACAGATTTTCCTGAAACTTTCCAGAGCATTTCACTGTGGCCTGAGCCAACTGTACTTGGTTATACCACAGGGCAGATTCTGGGGAGGAGAGGTATGAGCAAGGGGCCAGAGAAGGGAAACTTTAGACTTCGCCTGTGGCTTCATAAAAGCCTATCCATGCTGTAACCTCTGGACACCTGCCTCTGCCTCGCCCCTGGCCCATGCTTTGTAGTTCAAGGCCACATTACCTGCCTGCCTTCGGGCTCTCCATGGGTGCTGGCATTCCACAGGACTCGCATTGCTGCCGTCTTTTGGCAGCGTGTGTTTCTGTTGACACTAGCAAGCACGCTGAACACAGCCTATCCTAGAGCAGACAGAGAAATGAGAAGAAATAGGAGAGGGAAGAAATACTTAGTAGAAGTAGGATATTGGAAAAAAGGAGGCACTCCTTTGGATGTCAAGCTTTGAGTTCAGGCTGTTGTAAGATTACCTATCCAAAGAGGGAATGACACAGTGTTGCCCTTGCACAGAATTTCATGACAGGACTTAAATTTGAAGTTGTTTCTCTTAAATCCCTGTAGCTGGGAGTCATCTAATAACTTCAGTATCTGATCTTTCGTTTTAAAACTGTAAGTGTATTCTTTGGAGCATAGAACAAAATCACAGTGCTTCATCCTTAAAAAAAAAATCAGCAAGGTGAAACAAAACCAAAAACCCCCCCCAAAAACAAACAAACAAAAACCAGCAATACAAACAAAACCCAACCCATACAGAAAGAAAGCCACAGAAACTGAATTTGAAGATTTATTTCAAGGTATAATTTTAAAACTGATATCTTAGGAGTTGGCAAACAGAACATTAGTAGTGGTCACAACGGTATGAGTAAAAAGCAGATCAGCGGTAGTAAGAAGGTCTTTGAGGAAGACTGGAATTACTGGGTAGGGGAAGGTACTGAGAGCATGGAGGGAAATATTTATCTTCATCCTGAAGAAGTTTTGCCACTTATAAAGAGGTAACTGTATGTGCTGGAAGACCTGGCTTTCAACAGGCCCACAAAGGATGACTTCCAAATGTTAAGGTGGGAGAAGAAAAAGGAATAACAAAATCACCATGGAGGCAAAGCAGTGGTGCTAAATGAAAGGAGGAATATTTAGAGGGAGATTTCTGAGGATCGGTGATGTTGCCACTTTGGAGACAGAGAAGTGTCAGCAGCACCAAGGAATAAAGAACATCCAGGCAATTTAAGGATGCATTTGCGAAGAGGAAAAATACTTTGTTCTTCCTTATTCAAGGGTTTAATTGAAGGCAGTTGAAAAGGTGCTATAAATTTAGCTTGAACAAATCCATCATCTGGGACAGTACAGGCTTATTATGAGGATCATTCCTACTTTCAGTCAGAAGAATGATCTGTCATATCCCACATCTTATCCAGGAAATTGCTTTATAATTTAATATCTCAGGTGAAACTGGAAAACCCAAATGTGCCCATAAGATTTGGTGTGATATCTGTAAAATATTCCAATCCCTGTGGTGATAAATTTCAATTGAAAGGCCTCCCTGGAAAAGGCTCAGAGCAACTGTGCAGGGTGGTGAGGAGGTTTGTAGGAGGATGTATCTCCAAGACCCTCCTACTTCCATGCAGTGTTACAACCTGGAAAGGTTTTGATAGACTTTGCACATCCCTAAGAAAACTGACAGACATGAAGCTGCACTTTCAGGGAGAAGTAAACTCCAATGAAGGACAGGTGGGTCAGGATCCCTACACAAATATCAGTGTGACTCTATAAGATGAGAATGAATATGAAACTCTGAAAGGTGATGAGGAAGGAAAAAGGAAAGTCAGGAGCCATCAGATAATTTGGCTGAGCAATTTGCATGATCCAAGCCTGAGGTACCACGAGATTAATTGAAGAACTCCCCAGGACCTGGAAAAGTGAGCAATGAGACATTGGTATATACCTTGGGGAGGGACTTAACTGGTACCACTGAATCAATAAAATAAAACTTGCTTTTTATAACCTCACAAAAAAATACCATTCAAGTATTATTTAAGTATCCTCCCTAAAGAGATAGTAGTATTAATAATACCATACATAGGCTTGTCACACTCAGCTGAACAGGAGAACAAGCATTTTATATGTCCTTTTAAATGATAAAGTGCAAAGAAAGAGTTAGAAACCACTAACTTTTTTATTTTGTTTGCTGTCTTGTAACTTAAAACGACCTTGCAAGATTCATCCCCCAAGCGACATTTTACAACGAAGTCATAAGCTTCTGAAAACAGAAATTTATGATGGAAATGCTGACACTCAGACAGTCAAGTATTGCACTGCTGGCGGGCACCAGTATAATACTTAACCTGAGATTGTGAAGACAGTAGCATAAATCAGCCTGGGTCTAGGTGGAAATGACTGTGTGTTCATACTATTCTTTTCCAGTAACAGGAGAAAAATTGTCCGACACAGACTGTCATAAAAGAATGTTATGATGCTGTTCCCAGCAAATGACTGAAGTCAAGAGTTTCTCAATTAGTTGTCACCTCAGAGCAAAGGTGTACACATCAGGGACATGTGTCCATCCCTTCGTGACCTACCTGGCAGGGTCTGTAATGAGCCATTTAAACTCTCTGCTGTTCAGAGTTTGGACTTCCATCACCATCTTTTCCCTATCTTATTCTTCTGGAAGAGCTTCCAATGGGTTTCTTTTCTTTGCCTGCTTATGTTCTTTACTAAACTTATCTCCTGCTTGTCCACATTTTACATGTCTTAAATTTAGTCTCTGAAAACAACATTCAGCTCAGCAACTGAAATGGAGCAACAAAATACAGGAAACAAGATTTTGAGCCATCACAGATCATTATTCTATATATAGAAGTTTTGCATGGATTTCAGTCGAAATGGATGTGCTCCAGATTCCACTGAAGTAAAACAAGAGAGACCAGCCTTTAATTTGTATGTTCTTTTCGTGAAAGGAAGCTGTGCATCTTTCAGGGTTTTTCAGGGTAATGTGGGTGTCATAAAGTTACATTGGATTTCTTCTGAACAGAAGAGGTTTCTCTATGGACAGTACTATAGATACAGATGCTGTAGTGCAGAGATACTCAGGCAGCTCAAAATGGTCACCTTGGCGTAATGGGTGATGCTGCAAGGTTTGGAATAGACCATATCCCCAGAGAAGAAGAGTGGTTTCTGTAGATTTTGTATATTTATCTGAGATAGTAAATAACCTCCTGTTGTTCAAGCAGACAGCTGAAGAATCTACAGGCAAGATATGTTGGAAAAAGACGTAATTTGTGAGCGATGAGGAGAGCTTGTCAAAATAAATCTCTTCTTAGGCTGTGAGTGGCAAAGGGAATAGTTTTTTTTTCAGAATAAAATGGATTCAAACCAAAAAGCTCAAACATCTTGAAGCAATCTCTTACCATCTGAAAAGCTGGGGAGAAAAGATACCTAAATCTGTTATGAGGGAGGAGGAAATCACAGGTTGCTGGCATATCAGGGTCTTCGAAGGCCCGCAATTAAATTAGCAAAATAAAGTAAAAAGCTAGTGAACATGTTTCTATGGAAGAATGAAGAACATAGGGAGGTGCTAGGAAACCTCATGCTAATCAATATTATCTTGTAGCTTTAGAGTATTTGAGACCTGAAGATAATTTTGCCTCCCATCTTTTATATCATAGGCAGTTGAAATACTCTCAGTTACCTAATATTGAGATAATGCTTGCATTTCACTAAAACAAGACTTTCAGAAGTGATTTGAAGACATCAACCAGAAAAAAAAGAGCCACCTCTTTCCTATCTAATGTCTGCTGGTGGATCATCTTTGTTGCAGTTAATGTTTCTGCCTAATTTCTCTTTCAAATTTATCTGCTTCTTGTCATGACTTTCTCAGGAAGATTAAAGAACTATTTACTACCTAGTTTATTCTCCCCACAAAGGTACTTAGGCACTGCTATCTGGCTGCCCCTCTAGTAATCTTTTTGATATGGTAAAGAAATTGGGTTCTCTGGTATGTATTCTAACAGGTCTCAGTTCTTTAGAATTCCTCAGTGTATAATAAATACCTATCTTCTTCCATCTTTGCAAAATGCCTTAAACAGCAAGGAAACTTTCTCCAAGATTTATTATTCCTGCTCTTGTAAATATAAACAATATTCATATGTTGATCAAACATAAATGTGGTAGTAACAATTTCATCTTTAAATATTTACTCTGGATATTAAAAAAATATATACTTCTGATTCTCATTTGCATTATTATTGTTAAGCAAAGTGACTATAGGGTATATGTAAAACAAACCCACATATTTCCACTAACTGGTAATTACATGGTACTGAATATTTCTCAGGTAATAATTATGTAATCATCATGTTATTCCTTATATAAAACTGTTTATTAGGTTGTTTCTTGACACTGCATCAATCTTTATAATAAGCATGTATAAGAGCTTGAGAGTTTTTTAAATCCTCTCCTCTCCTCTCCTCTCCTCTCCTCTCCTCTCCTCTCCTCT
>VZRZ01000466.1:706311-821977 GCA_013398175.1 Climacteris rufus
TCCCTCTCCCTCTCCTCTTTTTTTTTCATTTCCCTTTTATTTTCTTTTTAAATGTTCCTTACTACTTCTAGCAATATATAATGACTACTTTGATGCCACTGTGGTCTGTAATATAAAGTTTTTAAATTATCTAAAAGAAATATTTAATAGTGAGATGTGAACATCAAATTATTTGGTTTGGACACTTTTTTAAGCACCCACTGTTTTTTTTTTTTTTTGGGGGGGGGGTTGTTCTTTTGTTTATCACATTGAAATATCTTTAGTTTACAAACTATGGCTAGAAAAGAAGATCATGAAAACACTCCTAAGGTTGTTTTAAAATTAACTTCCTTTCCAATTGGATAGAATATAGACAGTCTCATTTCTGACATTGTATTTGGGAACTTTAGAGAACTGGGAGATCTATAGACAAAGGTAAAAATAAATTCTCATGGTTTTTTTAGTTCCTTTGGGTTTATATCATTATCTGTACCTTTAAAAAAATTATCAAAGCCTATATAATTTTTTTTTCTGCAATGCATTTCCTCGTTCAAAATATTCCTCCAATGCATTATAGTTATGTCCAAATTGCATTTGAACATTAATTATCATCTTAGATCCTCTTAGGAACAACACCAAAAATATACAGTCGAAAGGAATTGGAAAATGATCATACTTCACAAATGGTCTAATCAGAAGCAAATTTCTATTGTCATGTGAAGCTGCTTTCCTTCCCTTTCCAGCAAGTGTTGAATATCTGTATCTTTCAATAGAAGGTTTTGAAGCATCCAAGATCTTTATCTTTTATCCAGAATATTATATTTTGTCATATTTTTGTTCTATCAATTACAAAAAGAACCCCAGTATCAAAAGAAAAAAGTATTCCAGTGTTCCTCCCGCAAGTTTACCTGTGCTCTGCCGACGTTCTTTATAGCAAACCTGGCCCCTAGAAGCTAACTTTTAACATGTAACAATTCTGTTAGTGACACTTTTATTAAATAGCAGTCTCAAGCAACATTTTGAAACATTTCTTTCTCAGATGAGAAGAATAATTCCAAGCGCATTCTACTGTAGGGGAGTGCATCAGCTTTTTGACAAAATAGTAGGAGGAATTTATTAATGTGGACCTAAGAGAAGTATATTTTTGGGGCATCTGCCCAGATATGGCTTGTCTTTATGGATATAACAAAAAGAAAAGGAGTAATGTCTGAATCAATAAGTATAAATAGGTTCAACTCATGTGTAGGTGCCTCTCATAGACATTGCCACCTCAGTGGTTGATGGTGATCAGAATTTTAACTAAACTAAAACCAGAGTCTTGTTATGGCAAGTATCAGACAACTTTGCTAAAATATCCGGTTGCTCTATACCCCTAATTTGTCCCAGGCGGTCAGTGAGCCGATCGTCCCGAAGAGCACAATTTAAAAGTGTTATTTCCAATAATAAGGGGTATTGCGGACAAGTGTAAATTATAATTCCTATTTTGGTGGCCCTGGGATAGGTGCCATCCTGATCAGTGAGCGGCTGCCTGGCCAGCCTCGGCACGGCTGGGAGGAACATCCACCCCACAGGCACAAGTTGCAGAAAGCACGGGAGGACTCAGGTAGGGTGGGCGAGGGATGGATGAGTTGTTACTCAGCAACACATCTGAAGGGAACGTGTATGGAGGGCTTTGTCTATTGTGCTGCCTTTTCAGGCTGAGTCGATAATGCCAGTGTCGGTTTCAAGCGAAGCGTGTGCCAGATTACAGATAACCAGCAATGGCATTTGAGAGCGTTAATTGTGAAACTTGAGAGGAAAATGTGCACATTCTTTTTCAGAGTGCTAGTCGAATGATGGCCTTTTTATCCCACAACACTGTGGGTTTCACTTTTATTCTCTTCCCACATAAAACGCATGAAGTGCAGTGAGTCTCTTTCATTTGGCAGCTTATATATTGCATTCTTTGCAGGGACTGCTTTGGCTTGTTAAAATGTACCCCATGTATTAAAATGAAATTGTCATTGCTGTGTGGTGCAACATAACATGGTTTGACACCAAGTGCCTGCAGCTACAGAAAACAGACTTTTATTGCATTTATTCTTTCAGAGACAAGAGTCTCTAAAGGCTCAGTGCAGACATTCGCTCAGTTAAATCTGAATGAAGCCAAAGTGAACAATCTAAGCCACTGTCTTTGTGCTTGTAGAAATAGCCCAGCCCACTTGATACGCAGTGATACAGCCTGGAAGGGGAAAGTTTTAATGACTCCAGCTGAAACAACTGGACAATATTATTTTTATTTTTTTTCTTTTTTTCTTTTTTTTTTTTTTTTTGTGTGTGTGCGTGTGGTGTGGTGTGGTGTGGTCCTTTGGACTCTGGCAAAATTGTATCCTGGGAGACAAACTGTCACTGTATTGTGAGCCACTCTTTCCCCAAGCCATGTGCTGGGAAGGGTAGTGAATAAAATCATTTTAAAATGATCTGGACTGGTGAGAAGTAAGCAATATATATGTCAGTGGAGTTATTTTGTGGAGAGTACCTGGACGTAAGCACTGGTGTATTGAAGGAACACTGAACATGGTTTTTAAACACAACTTTTCTAGGAAATTACTAGCTTTCCATTTCTCTCTTTCCTCTTTTCAGAGTTTCTATACCCACTCTGCAGCAAAGTCAACTGTTGTCTGTACTAGTAGGCTGTTGATTTACAAGATCTGAAAGAATGGTGAATTCCCGGATGTGGTATAACTATGGTTTGGGATTTGACTAGTAGCTTTGTATTCCTAACATTTCTTCAGAAATACGTGTACCAATTCACTGTTAATGCTTAAATTTCTCAATGCTGAAAGTTATCCCAAGGTCATAGGAGATGAAGGGTAAGGTGTTTCCCCTGCCGGTGTTACATGTAAATTACTGTCTTCACCCAGAATTGGCTTTATGTTGTAATAGGCATATATGTGTTGTCTTTGGTTTTGCTATAAAGTATGTCTTTGCAGGTTGTTTTTCTAGCATTGTAATCCTTAGTAATTGTTATTTAATCCTCCATGTTCTTCTCCAAATCCTGTAATTCATTTCTTTATGCCATTTGAAGTTATTTTGGGTGCCCAAGAAATCTAGAAACATGTCCTTTGCCACGTGAGAGGATAAAGAATGTCCTTGTTCAGGGTGATGCCCCAGAGCCAAGAGGGGACTGTTCATTGACAGCCGGGAGTGCAGCTGCAGATGGGGAGGGTGGCAGGTCCTGCTCGCCAGCCACGCTCTGTCTTAATGAGCTCAGCCACTTTCTCTGCAGAAATCAGCAAGAACAGCTTTGAAGATTTCTCTCAGCATCTGTGGTTGTCCTTTTTTCTCCTTTCGCTGTTTATTTTTGCTGACTGAGCGATTCCGTAACAGTCTAGTAACACATATTGCCTCTACCCATATCCCATTCTCTTCTCTTTTCCAGAATGGAGTCTACAGAAAAATGTGAAGTAGTAATTCAACATTTTAATGGCAAATATCTGAAAACCCCACCTGGTCTACCAGGTAAGTCTAGCCATCATTATGAAATTTAAAATTCACTGAAGAGTTTGGAATACAGAAATACTGGAATTTATATGGAGACTGGCTTAAATTAATGCCTCTGCTAAGAAGGCATATAACTTCCCTGGTTGAAGCCTATCCTTTATGACCCAAAGCAACTTCTTCCTTGTCCAGGTTTGTATGTTTCAAGCATTTATTTGTGACAGCAGTAAATTTAAGAACATATAAAATTCATGTTCTCTTACTGTGTTTTTCCCTTTCAAATGTTGGGGTTTTTTTGGTTTTTTTTTGTTTTTTTTTTTTTCTAGTTAGACTATAGGCCACATAACTAAATGCTGATGTTTTTCTAACAAACTAGGAATATACCTATATCAGCAACTTCGTTAGATTATTTAATATCCAGGATTTCAGGTTGGAGTAGCTTTATATTCATTACTGTTACTACTTAGTTTTGCTAGTTACTGTTACCAGTATTAACAGCAGTAGCTGTTAATACTGAGGATATTGCAAATATTAAATTATTTTATATCATTTGTACTTGCTGTAACTTAATGAAATCCTGACGTTTACCCATAGAACACATTCACTGATGTGTCTGTGACACATTGAAAGCCAACTTCCAGCTATTATTTAGCTTTTCAAATCTTCAGCTATCGTCTGGGTGTCCNACCCACAATACCCATAGAACACATTCACTGATGTGTCTGTGCCACACTGAAAGCCAACTTCCAGCTATTATTTAGCTTTTCAAATCTTCAGCTATCGTCTGGGTGTCCATCAGCTGTGCAAAGTTTAGTGATCAGTTGCTTAATACTTGCTGCTTGACGAGACCTCTCTCAGCCCACAAATCTGCAAAGATTTCTCCTCTGGATTGTGTGAAGATCTGCATTCAACGAGCAGGAAATACTTGCAAAAATTGTGTCCTAAGTTATTATCTCCCTATTTTTTTTTCCCCCTAGCTTCCTTTAAACTATTTCCTTTTTTGGTTACTTTCATTAAATTTCTTCTTATTCATTGCCTGGTTCTTCATGCAGAAGATGTGCTAAATACTCTAATTAAAAGAAAGCCATCTGCACAGCTACTGTGTACAGTAATTGAATGCTGCAATGTACATATAAATTTTAGTCAGATCACCTTCATGAAAGAATATAAAGCTTTTAGTACAAGCTGCAAAACTCCATTGTAAGATTTTTCAAAAGTAGCCACTGACAATTTTTCTCAGCAGCAGTTAATGAATTACACCACCAACTTTGTGAAGTACAACAGACTTGGCCTGTGTAGAACAACGGGCAAAGCAACATGGGCAGAGAACTTTAACCTTTGGCATGCCTTTCTGTATGCACACACTGAGTCCCAGGAGTAATCTGTTTAATATCATAGCAACACCCAATGGAAAGAGTGTGAATAGCAAGGAATCAGTAAGCCCAGCTTCGTCTTTATAAGCCTGTGTGCTCCATGGTCACATTCCCAGTTCTCTCAGAGAGGATACATGATTAGATCCAGAAATAAAGCAGAATGTTCTTACAGAGCCTGCTTGAGACAGAAAGCTGCATGGTAAAGAAATGAAAGCTATAAAATGAAAATAATTTTGTTTTCTTCCTTTAAAAAAAACTTTAAATTAATCAAGAATGTACTGAGTATTCAACATGAACAGTGTCAGACATCAAAGTAGTCTTGATAAGATAGCATGATTATTTACTTCTGTTCCAAGAGGTACACTGAAATGAGATTAATGGCTTTAACTTTTGATGCTTTCTTAAAGGACATGAATCAGCTCTTAGTTTCTTGAAGAAGGTGTCCATGTGAAAAGATTGTCTTCTGTGTTTCTCTCTTGACTGTTGTTGTCAGATGGCATTTAGTTGCAAGGATTATTTGGGAAGTGACTATATTAAGAGTTTTAATTTACTCGAGTACTGTTCAGATGCAGAGACAGCATAATGCAGCTTGGGACAGAGTCACTGAACCACTAAGTGAACTCACTCAACTATGCATGAGGTATCTGTAAGATCCCATTTTGTCCTCAAGTTTTGGGAGACAGAGTTTTTGTCTCCAAACACAGATAATTAGAACTTGTCACAGGGTATTTGATCCACATAAAATAGACTATTTGTGCCTTGTTATTAGAGTAGGGCACTCTTTAAATCCATAATTAAAAGATTTGTTGTATTCATTCCTCTTCTTAAGAAGCCAGGGCACAAACATGGTCACCTTAGCAGTTCGGTCGATTCAAGGCATCATTTACCTTTGGCGCAGCACAAAAACATATTCTCTCCTAGTTTCTTCTTCTTGATGTAGATTTCTGTTGAGGTTTGTACTCAGTTTATACATCTGTTCTATGAACCTGTATTTAAGCCTCTCAGAAACAAAACAGAAGTGTCTTGCTTTATTTCCCTCCTGGCAGTTGCTTACCTTCCTGCATGAAGCAAGAGGAAAATCAAGTCACCTAGTCTACTTGGAAAATCACAATTAGAGTTGGAAAAGGATCCTCCCAGCATCTCAGTAATTGGCATAGCAGGGGAATCATCTCTACTTATTGCTGTGACCTCTTTATGGGTATCAAAGTTAAAAATTTAAAAATTAAGAACCAGAGAACATTAGCAGAACTATGCAACACTATCTGTTATTAACCTCTGCTGCTCAAAAGCCTGATCTTACTGAGAGGGAAAATGGATCAATCCTTTACATTGATTTTGGATTTTCAGCTGGATTTTTTTCAGGTATAGCAGTGAACTGGAAGGGTTTTGCATTTTTGTCCACACTTCTCATCCAAGCTCTAATGTTCTGGTTCAGGTTTGCCAGCTAATAGAAGGTTGCATGAAGCCCATCAAGAAAGAAATCAGCCTGGCTGCTGGCCATGTAGTGCTGGCCTGAGGTAATGGGATTATGGACCAGACAAATCATTTTGGCAGCTCTCTTCCATCCACACTGTCTTTCCCAGCTGGGTTCCCTGAGATGTGATCCTGGTGACGTGTCGCCAGACATTCTGTAGGATGTATGTTTGTAAGATTAGCATGTACAGAGGATAAAATGTTCATGTGTGGCAGAGGCAGTTTTGCTTGGTTACTGAGTCACGATAGAAGAACTGGAGTAGGTAGCCTTTCACACAATGCTGAACAGCCTGTCAGAAAGACTGGGCACCATGGCTCTGGCTTTCATGCCAGAATAAACTATGGACCATGACTTAGTTGTATCTTCCCAAAGAGTTATCTCAAACATCAATTTTGAATAGAGAGCTTTTTTTGACTAGTTTTTTTCTTGGCAAATGAGATGTAAATGGAGTTGGATTTTAAAATTTGTTTTGTTGTTTACGTTGTGCGTGGGGTTGTTTTTTGATGTTGTTGTTGATGTAAGTTAGAAAAAAGTTACAAGAGAGTAACTGTTGTGTATCTGCATGTTTGAATCCAGCCAAGAGTCACACATCTAAGCTGACCCAGGCCAACAATACAGCAGGAAATCAGTGTTACAGCTGCAAGGAAAGAAGGGCACACAGGGCACTCCGAAGGCTCTGTTCTCTGAATGTTCCTAAGCAAAAACACATCAATCCTTCTTTGACTTTATAACTTCAATTACTGTCTGTTGTTTCTTAAAAGTTGTAGAACTGAGCTCTTGCTGGTCCAGACCCTTCTGCTTCAACCCAGTCACAACGTAAAAGTTATTTTCTGTCTCTTGAAACATTTTGCTGGCCAGTTGTGTAGTGCCTAAGTAAAGCAAGCATCCCTGTGTCTGTGTTAGTGAATTATTCTCATTAAGGGGCCTCCTCTGTCCAACTCCTTGCCTTCATTCCATTCCAAAAGGAATTGCTCCACTGTCTTCCTTGCTCAACTAATAAGAATTTCATGATGTTCGGTCATAGGTGTACAGTACAAAATAATTGGTTGTCCCATAAATAATCAGTTAATATCTTTGCATTTCTTTCAGACTGAGCAAGTACAGTTGTCTCCAGAAATCTGCAAAATCTCAATGCTTGGCAGATTTCTTGTGAGCTTCATAAATATTCTGAGTAGCTTGGAGTGATTATTATTTTAGTGGGTTTTATTTGTGAGGATTTTTTTGTTTTCCCTATATTAGCACTGCTTTTCGGAGATAAATAGACCTGGGCCTACTGGGTATATCTTCATCCTATAGAGAGTGCAGCCCTATGTGAAACTAATTGTATAGGCCCTGTATAGCCATGCTGAAAGTCAGCAAGTGACTTCTGTAGCGCTCTACATCTCCATCCAGGTGTGAAGACCACTACTAATTATGTAGGTAGCTCACTTTCAGTCTTTCTGTACTGCATCAATTTTTGTTGGTGAATAGGAGACTATGAAATCCTGCTAATCTATGATATTTTGCAATCACTGAATTCAATTAAAAATTCCTGGCTTGTCTCTCAGTAACAAATTGGCTTCTCTTGGATGGGCAAGTTTAGGGTATGATGTTTACCTGGAGTTTTTGTTCGTCTCCCAGGTATTCCTGGATGTTGTCAGGTAACTTCATTTACTCTTTCTGAATACATGCAAAGATTTAACAAGTTCTTACTTTTCTCTCTGGAATTTCACATGAACACACCTCAACTGCGAAAATTATCCTCTGCTGATATGTCCATTATGCTCCCTCACAGCATTTTCTAGTCTAGTACTTCCTCAATTTCATTTGCTTTGTAAATACTTTGAGTTGTCAGAGGACATTAGGCCAGTTCCTATCTCAGAGAAAATTCACATGAATGCTACATTACATGGTCAAGAATCTTCTTTTTCTTATTGCTAATTTAATTACAGATATCTGACAAAAAGAAAGAAGAGGGAACTATTATCCTTGTGTAGGTTAACAGAAGTAACAAATTACTGTGGCATTTTGATACTGACTTTTGCTACAGTAAAAACTCTTTAATAGAAAGGAATTACCTGCAGCAATACAGATGTATTTGCAAATACCTCATATCTTGCTTTTATCATTAATGGTCACGCTTTTTTTTTTTTCTTGAAAGAGTCCCAAGCATTACATTTTAATGGACTCATTTCACCAAAATGAATGGATATTTTCTACCTCTCTCCTTAGTTTAAATATTTCTCTTAGGACATCTCTCAGGTTCTTCCACCATGGAGAGTAAATTCAAATAGTTAAACTTTGCTTCAGAGAAGTAGACTTAGAACTTGGAATATTCTATTTAGAGCAATATGTTGTTAATATTGTGGCTAAAATCGTAATGAGAGAACAGTATGTTAGTTGAGGGTTAACTGTGAAATGGATATTAACAACATTTTCCACTGTTTTTCTCAGTGGAGGAACAAATGCTGTCTTGTCATTAGTGATGCTGTAAATTGTTTTTCTGAGTGAACAAACTTAAAATGTTTTGTTTGATAGCTTTTTAGCCTCTGTCTCTTGGTGCTATCTCTTTTTGTTTAATTCTGTGTTCATTTATATGCATAAAGCACTGAAAAACTCTTCCAAATATTTATTCTTGGGTCATTTACCTAGCTGTCTGTATATATGTATATGTTTTTGACATTTTAAAGTAGATGAAACAGCAGCCAAAACTATAAACTAAGTATTGGTTTGTAGTTATCTTAAAATTGTTGTTAAATGCTACAGAGAACTTAGAATAAAGGGGATTCTGCCACGTTTGGTACTAGTAATACTCAGTGAAGCTAGTTTTAAAAGGGAATTATCTTTTATGTAATGTAATCCTCAAAAATTGTATTTATTAAAACCTCCCAATTTTCTTCACTTGTATTCTCAGTTCCTTTCATGTATATGATCTTAATGTTACCTGAATCTTTTCTGCTGTCTACCTTCCAAGTTTGTAAATACTTTCATTGTTAGCTGCTGACTGCACTATATAAATTCTTCCTTATTGCATCAGAAAATAAGATCCATGTAAAGACCTTTGTTAAAAAATAACAGTTTAACAAATTTTCTAGTTATTTTTCCTGTTTCCAATTCCTGGCTGTCATTTTATGTGTAATTGCTGTTATATTTCACTTTTCTATGCTCTGTAAATACACATGCTCAGCTCATTAGCAGAAATTTCTTTTACACTGCCAACCCTCTGAACATTCTTTTAACTTCTGTTGGTTTTTCAGTCTTCCTCTTTGACAAACAGTTAAAATCTTTAATTTGTTTTGTCATTGTCCTGATTGACTTGTGGTGATGACCATGAGTCTGCTGTAACCCTGTCCTGCTTTGGACCCCAGGAGCTTCCCTCAGCAATGTGCAGGCTCAGTCCTGAGGTTGGGTCTCTCTAACAAACTTCAGTGAAGAATGGGCTCTGTGGACTTATTGCCTGGGTCATGTTGGATGTTAAGAGGTGCCTGGATGGTATATACAGCTCACAGAAGAGAGTGTCCCTAGGGAAATAGAGTTTTGTTTTTCAAACATCACATAATGGTAAAGTTCACATAGACTTTGCAGAAGACAGACATGAAGATGGAGTTTTAACAAAGAAACTACAGAATGGGTGCTGAGTTAGTGGAAAATATAAAACCTGTTGCTTAGAAAGCAGTTCCCTAGTTAGATCTGTGACTTTGGTTTGTGGCTCACGCAGCCTTCTTTGAAGTGCACAAAACCTCATTGCTGCTCCATGTTCTGCTCTCCCTTTTGGCCCCACAGCTGTCACACTCCACCAGCACAGGCTCCTGCCTCTGCGCTCCCTCCAGTATTTGGCCAAGCATCCTTTGTAATTAATCCAGCCCATACCAACTCTTCAGCAATAGATTTCCCATAGCTTGTGACTTCAACTGAAATCAAGTGTTGCTTGGACTTTCAAAGTTTCCTTCCTTTCAGGGACAGCCTTTAAAATTATGGTGATATTTGTTTTGCTTCATGGCATTCTTGATAATTTCAGATGTGAAGTGTATCATTTTGTACCACTGAACAACACAGGGTTCTCTGTCTTTAGTGCCTTTTTTTTTGTTTTGTTTTCTTCAGAATGCTGTTTATGTAACCTTCAGTTGTCCTTGCTGTGCTGACATTTCTGTAGATGCTTCTGGTTTCATAGCAGACATTTCTGTGTCATGCTGCAAAGATCCATTCCATTTCCTAGATTTCTTGGATCTTGAAGATTATGTATTCTTTATATTCTTTAAAGGCAAGGGATATTTTTCTAAAAAGCAACAACAACCAAAAAAAATTCCTATCTACTCAAGATTTTATCTCATTTCCATTTAGCTCGCCAAAGACTCCCTTTTATTTAGGAGGATACAGAATTAGTTGTTTAGTCAGTAAACCCCAGTAGTTGTTATGCACTAATTTCTTGGAGAAATGTGAGCTGAGACAATTTGTATTTAAGATATTAGGTGTGTGTATCAGTGCTAAGTCATGTAATCTGAGCTCATGAGGAAAGTTGTGTGAGAGAAGACAGAGTACTAACATCACCTAAAGCCTGCTTTATCAGAAATATATAAAGTTGTTGATGATGGGGACAGTCTCAAAGATCTGAGGTGCTACATGTTTATGTTGTGTTGTATTTGATCTTGTGCTGGTCTGTAAGTTCCTAGGAAAAGCACCTTATCTTTTTGTATTTCAGAAAGCTATATGATCAAGTATGTCGTTTTGTAATCTAGCTGTATAATTAAGGAGAAAGTCTTTTGCAGTGTTGGGGTTTTTTATTGCTTTGTAACTAGAAGTAACAAAAAATGCATAAGATCAGTTTGTTTGTGATATCACAGTAATTCAGGTCATGATGTATAAAATGGCATTACTAATGTTTGGATTAAAATCTTTCACTTGGTTTATAAGAATGAAAATTAGAAAACGACACAGCATAAAGATGAGAAAAGATTATTCCTTTTTTCTTCCTGACACAGTACCTGTCATATCTCCTAAGATTTCCAAAAGTCTGCAGCATAAACAGAGAATGGCATTCCTTTCTCATTCACAATATCTAGTGGCAATGAACTGTGCCACAGTTTATCTAAACTAATTTCAATACATACTTTTTGTTTCTTTTAACTCACAGGCATTTTTTGCTGTTAAGAATGTGTATGTAAATCTTCTAATTCAGAAAATCCACTCCGTTTATGTGAAATGGTGGATATATTTGTTTATGAACAGAAAAGTCCCTTCTGTATGCTACTGCTGCATAACCAGCACAGCTGAGAGTGTGTGCACTGAATTCTGTCTTGCCTCATACATCAGCGGGAGAAGTGTCGACAAGTTTCTGGTCCAGGGACAGTGCTGTTCCTTGGATGCACTTGTAAAATCCAAGACAAGACAGACGAGTTGCACAGGTGTTATGGCAGGCAAAATTTATGAGCCAGAAAGATTCACAGCTTGAATTTCAGATTGTTTAGGTCTAAAGGGCTGGCAATTTAAAACAAAGCAGTGCAAATAAATAAAAACATGCAAATCAGAGCATAAAACAATGTGGAACGTTGTAAAGTCATTTGTACGTGATTCAGTTTTCAGGGAGGAATTCTGCTTTTGCATCAGCTGTGGCCAGCAGTGGCAAAGCTCCTCCTGTTTCTTCCTCTCCTGCATTACTTTATTAGTCCCTTCAGGATACTTTAAATGATGGAGTACATCTGCTTTGCAGGCCCTACTGCTGCAGTGTAGAGTTGTCACACCTGAGCCAACTAGTTTAAAACTCATTTAAAAAGCTGACTTGAGCAAGGCTGAGCACAGACTAACCACTTGAGCTCATAGTGTGTTATGCTCAATAATAATAATAATACCCAGCAAGTGGTTTACGTGATCTTATTTTTCTTTTTTTAATGAGGAAATTTTTTTCCCATCAAGCCTTTCATAGAAAAAATCTTCCTTTCCTTCTCCCTCCCTCATAATTTTCCACTTGCTTTCACATTGAACACTTAATTTCAAAGTGTAGAGAGGTATATATATCTGAAGTTTCAGTCTGAACCTTTACCCTGTAAATTCCAACTAAGCTGAACAAAAACGTTTTGTTGCAGCTTAACAATGTGTAAATAGATTTTTTTTTTTTACACTCTCCTTTGGGCATCCATATTTCAGCTAGAAGTGGAAGCCTCTAGGATGGACTTTTCAGATGTCCTGATAAAATTGGAGTATTGATTTTTCACATGTTTTGGAACTGCTGTAAACCAACAGGCATCCAGGCGAGGTGCCTTCAAGTATCCTTGGGTGGCAGACAGCCTCACGGGGGCTCTCAGGTGGCTTTGTCCCATCAGGGCTGGTACAGAGGGTTTTCTACACTCACAATTTTACTAGCAGAGGTTATGAAAAATTTAGTGGCTTGAAAGAGAGGGTGTGAATCTGAACTTCTGAATGTTTTTGGGAACAGAAGACATCCTATGGGTGGTTGGTGTGTCCTTAAGCATTTTGGGAGTAATTTGGTGTTGATGGCTTTAGGAGGGACTTTGTAGTAAGAAAGGGAATGTCACAAGAGAGGGAAGGCACATATAATGGGAAAAAAGTACACAGGGTCTGTCCTCCCTTCCTAGTCTTGCCTTCCTGCCTCCTTCCCTTCCTCCAAATGTAAACCTGTTCCTGGCACCAGAGGAGCATTGAAGACTCTTCAGCAGGCCTTCCCCCTGAGCACGAAGTGACATGAAGTGTCTGAAGTAGCGTGTGAAGATCTTTTTCTTTGAGGTTCATCCAGACAAAGGAAGATGAGTGATATCACAACAGCAGTTTCCATCTGTTTTGAGTACCAGGAGCCTCTTGCTTAATTGAAGCCTCTCTCCTCTTTTTCCATATGTTTTGAATACCAGGAGCCTCTTGTGTACTTGAAGTCTCTCTCTCCCCCTTCTCCTCCTTGAATGGTACAGTATAACAGAGAAAAGCAATTCAGCCTGAAAGCACTGGGAAAGCAGGAGGCTAAGATTCTATTTGATTTTTTTTTTTTGTTTGTCACAGCAACAATGTCATTATGCTGGTCAGCAGTCCTTAGCAGCTGTAAAAGCCCCACTTCTTAGCCATTTCTGCTAGCCTTTCTTGTTTGAATGGCAGCATTTGATCACAAGATCATAGAAAGGTCTTTCCCAGGTTCAATCACAGGAACTTGAAAGAGGGGCAAAGCAGCCTACATTTTACTAGGATTGCTTCAGTGTCTGTGATGTGTCTGCAATTTATCTTCTACAATGTAAGAGACATCAAGAGGGAGGGGAAAGGTGATGGATATCTGATTTTAAATTTGTCCTTTTTGTTAAACCTCATTAAAACAACATTTTATATGTAGCTTTACCCTACCACCCAGTATATAATCCTCCAGTATATTTTTGGAATTGCTGCTGTTCAGCAAAGAAAAAGAAACCAAAAAGATGAGAGAGAAAGGGCAAAGGAGTAATTTAACTTTTAGATTGCACAGATATGGTATGAAAAAATACTTTTCAAATGCCAAGTTTTGCAATCCTTACTTCACATAACACTTTTACATATAAAAAAATGTAAATTTTAACCACAAAAGAAATAGTAAAAAAAACCCAAACCAAACCAAACCAAAACCAAAAAAAACCAAACCAAACAAACAAACAAACAAAAAAACCAAACCCAAACAAACAAACAAACAAAAAAACCAAAACCAAACAAACAAACAAAAAAAACCCACCACAACAACTTACAAAACTTATTCCAGTTGTCATGGCCAGCTCTTCAGTTACGGTATTATATTACTGAGTATGATCAGCATCCTTCTCAATTAGGTTACTGATTACACTATGAAATCACTGAATCTGAGCCTTTTTTCCTCTGTCTTTTCCCTTCCCTTCCCTTTCCCTCTTCCCTCTTCTTTTTCATTTTCTTTATTCCTTTCTTTTTTCCCTCTTCTCTCTCTCCCTTCTTCCCCTCCTTCTCACCCATCCCCCTTTCAGTAAATACTTTGTAGTATTTACTGCTATTCAGTAAATAACTTTGTAATCATTTATGAAGTTTTGTAGTTCAGAGCTGATACTATAAATATTTGAAATATGTATTCAAATTAAGAAAATATGACCCAGCAGCCTCCTAACTGTATTCTTGTCTGGATTTCCCTCTCCATCCTCACCCATGATAACAGCACCATGAGCAAGCACCTGCCCTTCAAAGTGCTCTCCTTCAAATTCTTCATCAGCTGAATTTTACATTACAGTGCTATGAAAGCCTCAGCATTTGGAATTTTCAAAAGAAGCCAGGTTGCACAGAAGTAAATATATTGTGGGAATCTGCATGCCACTGATTAGGAGTTGATGTCATTGGTTATTTTCATCTCTAATTTATCTTATTTCAGACTAGCCCTAGAGGGTGGCTTTAATAGAAACCAGGGAAAAGTGGGCTGGATTCTTTAAAAGCAGAATGTGAGCAGTAGCACTAAGAAACTTGTCTTAGCATTAAAAGCCTGTAATTCCAGCAGGTGTGTGGTGTGTTGTGGATACAAGTTTAGGTTGAGCACTTTTCCATGTGAGTTATCCTTACTTCAGCATACTGCACGTAATGTAAGAAGAAATAGTCATTAAAAAGCTTAAATGCCTTTTTTTTTTTTTGTGCTTAAGGTGTTGCTAGGCAGTTTTTCATGTACATGTGTTTTGCCTGCCTGTGTAGTCTTTTTGTGTATCTCATGACCCAGGCTGCTGGTTTTAGCATTGCATACTAGGAATTTCGTCCAAAGTGGGATTTAATTTGAGAATTAGAATAAGAAAATAAAAGATCTGGATGGAAAGTTATAATGGAAGGTGGAAAATATTGAAGATATTTGGGTTGAAGTGTGTCTTAAATTCAATGTTAAAGCTTTTTTTTCCCAAGATGTTGCTTGTTTGCTGGCTATGGAAAAGTTAGAAATGTTCAGCACCCCCAAAAATGTACATAAGGAGAGGTCTGACTCAGGATTCTGCTATTGGGATCATTCCAGAAGGTTTCTCTGGATGTCAGAGTAGTGACATAAAGGAGGCTTATTTAGCAAGTGGGCTCCATATTAATCCTTCCGTTAGTAATGTACCATTTTTGGCATTTTTAAACTAGTTTGAGTGAGAGGTATGTCAGTTCTATTAATTTGCATGGATACTTAAGTACTGAAGTCTTTTAGGCTTAATTGAAACTATTGACAATTAATCAACATTAATTTAACCAAGTATATGAAAATTAATAGATGGAGCCAGACTGTCAGTCTTGGGAAATAAAACTGTTTCTTTATCCAACAAAAACAACTTGGAAGCTGAAAGCTTCTATTTGTCACGCAAGAAAGACCAACTCAGGATCAGGAAAAAGGTCCACCCTTCCTTTAAGTCAAGAGTTTGAAAAAGATGTTAATTATATTGATTTTGATAGTGGGTTTTGTTCAACAGATGTTCTTCTCCTAGGAAATACATGAGGACCACCAACATACTTCAAACAGACCCCCAGAAAAGAGCAGTCACCACATAATGGCTTTCAGTCATCACTGATGTGTCTGAATCAATGGCTAATTTGTTATTTCATTACCATTTCTCATGCATCAGATCCTGTACCTAGCAGTGAACATGAAAACCCTTCCTCCTGATTGCTGTGTATCTTCTAATAACAAACACAAATTTAATTCTATTTATTTTCATGTTTCTAATCTTCTGCAGGGAAAAAGCAATACAGGCAGAGACAAGTGATAACTGCTGTGCAAGATTGCCATTGTAATTAGCCCTTTTTCCAGGAATACAATGATTCCCAAGGAGTCCAGTCTCAATCTGAAACCTGTAATAGTTCCCTGAGGTGGTGTCATGAAAGGGTTTAGCCAGCACAAGTACATTTAATAAAACTGGATGTGGCTGTCAGAACTTACAAACACTATTTAAGAAAGCAAAGTAACTCAGTTATCTAACACAGCTGATGGATTCCAGATTGGGATCCATGGACAGTTTATGTAGAGCATCTCAGAGGAGTGTGGCAGGGAAAGATTAGTCAGGGGAATGCCAGATTTTTTGGGTATCAGTCCTTCTGCTACACCTATGAGCAGAGAGACCTTTATCAGGTATCACAGTGGAAACTGCACACATCATGCTTTATGTGAGGGAGTGAAGCTGTTAGAAATACCATACGTTTGGTCTTTGTTTCAATCCTCATTTTGTTATTCTTTTAGTGTTTCTTAAACTGCTACTTGCTTGGTAAGAACCAGCTTAACCTGCACAGGCAGCTTCTTGGAGAACAGCTGACTGCTTCTCACTTTCCATACCACTGAGCACCTTGGAGGTAGTATCTTGATTAATAAAATGATTGTCCATCACTCTTTCCTATTCCTGGCAGGCATAGTGCAGTGTGTCTTCCCTGCAGCTAGCATTGCCTTGCTGTCACCATCTCTTTTATGCCAGCATTTCAAAAATTTCCTTCGTGGGTTTTGAGCAGCCTCAGCTGCACTGAGCCTCTTGTAAATACAATCCTGCATCTACATGTCCTGTGCCTGCAGCATTATATCAGACACTGTCTGCATCTTGTCACTTCTCCACTCCTGAAGGAAGGGTTTTGCTGGATGATGATACAGCACAGATTCCTCCAGTCTTGGTAGACAGACTGGGAACTGGTGACTTCGACCTAGAGCCTGTCTGTTGTGTCCTTTTCTCAATGCAGAGTCAAATTTGCTTAATGTTTTAGCCTGTGACAGATTAGACAGGAGAAACCTTCTGTTTTCTGATAAACTCTTTTGATAACAAGTTTATTTCATTGGAGCTAAATCCATAGGACAGTTACTCGTGTTGGTATATCTATTTTGCTTGGGCTTTTTGAGCTTTAATACACGTGGCATATGCTCACTTGAATGTGCCTTGCATTGTGTGTTTTCATAGATGAAGATACAGTCCAACAACCTGGGAAAACTTGAGTTGTGGTCCCACCTGTCATGCTAGAAGGGTGGCATTGTTGACAAGGCCATTTTCCATCAAAGCTGGTTCTCATAGGATTGTGTGTATGTGTATAAATATGTATATATATGTTTGGGGTTTATTTTACCCCTGAAATGTTATTGATGACCTTGATTGAGAAAGGTTTCTTAGCACATACTTAAATAACCCCTACTCAAATTTTAAATAAATGCTTGATTTTTTTTACCTGTATAGCAATGGTCTTCTGAGTCTGAAGCTGGGAGAGTGAGTAAAGTTCATTTTTTTAACATCTGCCAGGATTTTGAGTTATGGTTTTTATCTTTTTCTTGAAGACAAATGAAAGTCAAAAATTTTGGATAGATCAAAATCAATTTACCTGAATTGGTTGAGCAAGCCAAGAAGTCCTCTGAATTGCCAAATCTATAGAGGCATATTGACATTCACTTACAGTAAAAACATTTCTGTTCTCTTTATACTTGGAATGCTTTGGACATTTTTGTTTGTTCAATATGCATATCTATTTACATTCCATTCAATGTCCTGAGTTTTTGACTGTCTTACAAATGAATTAGCTCACAGAATAATATACAGAAAAATCTTTGGCAATTCTTTGGCAGCAAAGGTGAGACTAAAGAAAAGAAGATATCATGTAGGAAGTTTGGAGTGGTAAGAATAATAAGAATAATTAATGCATAGCTGTTCATATACTTTTTCACTAGCGGAGCTCAAAGAAATCTGGTTTTTAATCGTATATCTTAGTTCAAGCTCATTAACTCTTCTTAAAGTCAGGTTGTGTTCATTTTGATGGTTTTGATGGATTTTATTTTGGTTTTAGTGATTATAAATCTGTTTTCCTACATAATCCAGTTTAAGGAATTAAGTTTCCTGATACTTTACCATTGTGTGCTGATTTTTGAGACCACTGCTGCCTGCAGCTTCCATCTGCATACTGCTTTTATTTTGTTGACATATGCTTTTGTGCTGAAATACCTGTCTCTTGGAATTAGATCTCAGCTGAGCTGAATGGGGAATTGAGCCGTGAATGTTAACATTCACTTGCCTTGGTTCGTTTTTACAGGCTTCTGCAATTGAGCTTAGCTTTTAGAAAAGGACTTGTGTTTCTTTCAAAGAGGATATCCGTTTGCTCTTGTGGCACTTTAAAGGTCTGTCCCTAATATCTGCCAAAACCAAAATAACAATTCCTTAGGTATTTCCTGTTTTCTCTTGCTAAGAACTCAGAAGCATCTATCAACTTAAAACAGTTCCTTCTCTTCCGTGGTAGCTTTTAAAAGTAGCGTCAGTCTTAAAAACATCCAGTTTTCAGCACATCCCTGACTTCAACATCCTGATAGATTTTTCTTTTAATATTTACTCTTCAATTTCATTCTTATTGCTGTGTATTGAATTTTTTTCACTGCTTGTTGCCTGTTTAGAAATATCAAAGCTCTATTCCAGACAAAAAGACAGTCCTTAAGATACTCAGTTTCTTCCTTTGCCAAAATTAGAAACATGCTTAAGGCTTTTGTCAGATCCTGCATTTAATTTCCTGGTTAGAGGACTTCACCTCTTTTTTTTTTCTTCCTAATGCCTTTTATTTTCCCCCACCCTTATTTGCCTTTAAATTGGTTGCTCGTTTCCATGCGCAGTGAAAGGATAGTTCTGAGAATGTCTTTGGGCTTGTGAGCTCACAGGAAGAGGATGCTGGGGAATAAGCACTTTGTGGCATCATCACTGTTTTCCCATGGCTCTTACTGCTTGGTTGGGAGAAAAGATACTTATCTATTCTATTTATATTCTTTGTTATGATTATTGGTTTTTTTCACTTTACAAAAATAAAAAGGGGAAAGTTTGGAATCTCTGAGCACTAGATATGAAGTACTATCATTTTAACAGTCCACAGAAAACATTTTTCCTCCTGACACTTTAACTGCTTGTCAGAGTTCAATACTCTCTGAGCTGGTTCCTTCAGATATTTCACATGAGAAGAGTTAAATGCTTTAATACCGGGTTTGTTTAAAGATACTTGACATTATGTGGGGTTCTGATTTAGAAGAGCATTACAGCAAGAAGCTGAAACTACAGCACAAGCTGTAGCATTTGTTGATACAAATGATGTGGCATTTGTTTTATGTAGCAGAATCACAATATAAGCATGATTTCCATGGCCAGTCTTATGCTTCACCATCACGATGCTGAACATTCCCAGTCACTGTGAAGAAACATGTGGCTTAAAGCCAGCTCAAACCTATTGCTTCTTTTTTCCAAGTTATGGCAGCGGGACGCAGCGATCCGAATGAGACAGCACATGCCTTGGTTTGCAAGGGTCAAGAGCCAGCCAGTAGCAGCCCATTTATTGTATTGTCCTTTTTATAATAGGAAGCCAGGTATATGATTAGCTGGGTCCTACCCCCCCCCAGTCCAGAACACATAGCAGAAGAACAATAACAACAGGTGCTTATCGTATTGTTTTCATATTTCTCATGTGGGAGAAGGATTTTTCTCACAAGCAGCCCCAGGCAGAAAGCCTTGGGCCACGACAACAAGCTTCTTTTACTAGTTGCCCATATATTATACTTTATATGGGCCTGAAACTTGTAGACATTTCCCTCATGGTTCAGAAGGACTTTCACACTTTTTGGATTAACTCAGGGAACTCCATTTACACAAACAGGTGATAGTTCTGTTATCTAAAACAAAGGCCTCTTTACATGTGGGTGTCCTTTGTATTGAGTTCAATTCAGCTTTCTTTACAAGGCTGTGGTCACTCCATATATTCGTCACTGAACTTCATGAGCACATGCTTCACATGTGCCCATCTCGTCTTCCAGGGAGGATGTGCAGTTGACCAGTGATTTTCTACCCCCATCTCAGACCAACACTAGTGATCATTGATGTTGCACAGTGAGCTTAATCCATTCATCACATGCATGACCATCCCTCTTGCCTGGTCACAGTGAGGGTGGAGACATATGCCTATGGGGAATGCTGATGAGCCCACCTCCCTGGGCTCATTTCTGTCACTTCGCTTCACAGGGTCCACCCCATCATCATTTACAGAAGCATTAATGTACCAAAGATGTCTCTGGTGTACCTTTTCTTAATCTGTTGCTTTTCATTGCCAAGCAAAGTGACCCAGGCCATGGCTCAGTGAAATGCCTCTTTGGCATGCCACCTGAAGGACAGCAGCCCCTGCTTTCCTCGATCCTGCTTGCTCCAGCTATCCTTGGAGATGTGGAGCATCAGAAGACTACTCTGATGGTCATTGAGATGGTTGCCCCTGCATGTGGCCACCAAAACAACCTCTTGAGTTGCCACACTGCCTTACTTCCTGAGCCCCACAGAAATACAGAACCCTCTTGCTGGCCCAGAACTCATCGACCTCCTCGTCCTTGTAGCACTAAGGAAACTTGGTGGCTGCCCTGACCTGCAAACTGTGGTCTCTTCCACAGGTCTGAGGCAGCAGAGTTGTTTGATCTTTTAATTCCAAATTTAGATATGTGAAGTTATTTGATATTACACTGATTTGTGAGATTCATATATATAGATTCATATATATATATTTATGAGATTCATATATATAGATTCATATTCATATTTTCACATGTGGAAATCACAACACAAGCATGATATAGCAATTTTCATACACGATATTGAATCACAATTACAAACCTGATTCCAAATACCAGTACTTGTTTACTCCACCATCATGAAGAGGGAAGTTTTCATTAGAGAAGTCCCAAACACAGATTTAATAAAAAGCAGCCTGCAAGCCTTTAGATGGCCTGCATACTGAGACACTCTTACTATTTCTTTCTTAAGAGTTTGCATTGTGCTGCTTATTTGTAAGAATATATAAGAATTTTTTTTCCTGTACTAAGTCATGGGTCTCATTTTAGCCACTGCCTGTGAAAGAAAAATCTTTGCATTTCACTAAAATTAAGTCCTGAAGTAGATGGGGGAAGAGGAGAGCCTGCACAATGCCAGGAGTTATTTGGAGATTCAGAGTCAAAGACTCTAGGATAATTGCGCATGACATTTCAGATCTGAGATCTGTCTGCTTCAGGAGGGGGACAGCTCACTTGAAACATTTCCCAGGATCAAAACTTTTTCTGAGTCTATCAGGAGTTTCAGGTTTAAATGGCAATTCAGTCAGGTTTATCTTGTGCCATCAGCATGTGGATGCCAGCTCAGCCGTGCAGGGACAGGGTGGCTTTGTGTGCACTGCTGGGAAGTTACAGCAGGATGTAAGCCTGCATCTGGTTTAATAGAATATAAAATACTATATACATATATACTGTTGATTTTTTAGGCATTATGATTGAAGTGCGGCAAAAGCAAAGCCACTAAAGTTTATTTTCAATTTTCCATGCTAGAAAAAAGGGAGAGGGGTTGCAGCATGGATAAGATGTGGATAATACAAACCATATATGCATGAAGCTATCCTAACCTTTGATATACTTGTGAACAGTTTCTGTAGAGAGCAAGGTCAACTTTTAAGAAGCTGCAGCCAGAATGTGGAGAGCAGTGGGCATTGTGCATTCCATTTTCTGTGCCATGGTGTTGGAGCCTGGGGTGTCTGATGAAATCTCGTAATGAAACCTGTGAATGCTTTGAGCAGTTGAACACAGTTCAGCAAAGCAGAGCTGAACTAATGTGGACTACCTGTTTGCCAGTAAACAGATCACTCTCTTGTTTAATTGAATTTTCATGAAAGTAAAATAGATTTTGGTAATGTCTACCATGAAAATGTGTTCTACTTGTTGGTCCTGTGCATAGGGTGTCAAAATATAGGGGAGAGGGAGGGTGTCTATCAGATAAATGAATAAGGCATGAGGTTGAATTGTTACAAAAATAATGCAATTTCCACATATTATGCAATATGTTTTTACCCAGGAGGTTTTCCATTGCTGCTGGTGCTGTTATCGGTAGTGATCTCTTCATAGATGGATTAATGAGGGAATATTATTAGGCCACAAAAATGTTCTTTTGTTTTTGCAGAACAACCTTGACACGTATCATTCATACGTGGTTAGTTTGCATTTCTTGGCTACCAGCCATTCAAAATGGTAAAGAGCATAGTACTGGACAATGTGAGGGTTTGGGGTCTTATTTTTAAGAGGAAAAATAAAAGGATACTTTTGATTCATGTTATTTCTCATGAGGCTATCATTTCAAAGGCTTGGCATGCAAGTTATGTCATCACAACCTCCTCTGTTCTCCTTTGCTTGCCTCATGAACAATTTTCTCAGGGAGAAGAGGCTGGATATCCTCAAGAATATGCTTTCTCTTTGAAAATACGAAACATTTTCTTATTCTCTGAAGAGCTGTTGGCAAGATTAATAATTCCAGTTTGCTATTTCATTCACGATACTGTCTCTATTTGGTATAGGTAAAAGCAGTGGTCCAGAATTTTTTTGGACCAGTGGACAGCCTTGGTCTTCTATTAGCCTGTAAAAGATTTAAAGTTTATCATATCACTGCCTTTTAAATTAGGAACTCTGTTCTGTAAGTTTGCTGTGAAGACTTTGTTCTCTGGTCTCATGGTCCATAAGAGGTGTTACACCATGGTCTGAAAACACACTGTCTGTAAGATATTCCTAAAATATCTAGCTTATTTTAATGGTTGTTCATAGAGTCTGATTCAGATGCTAGCAGCATATTTTCTTTAATAAAATCCTGCCCTTGTAAGGAAGTAATCCATCCCCCAAGTTAATTTTAAAGTTTCTTGTTCACTTTAAATATTTCATTACATTAATTTTTCAAAGCAACAAAACAAACATTCATCAAGTGAAACTAAGCATGTCACCCCTGAATCTGTACATCTGTTGCTCTCCTACTGCTTTTCTGCATAATTTATTTTAATACATTTAAAGTGTACATCTCATTAAAATTCCTTACACACATTTATGTACACAAATTGTATTAAAAAGGAAAAAAGATGGGAAAGAAGTTCATGGCAAGGAGGTTCATCAACGTGACTATTTCACTTTTTTCCTTAGTTTTTTGTCTCTTGAGTGTATATACCTAGGGACTGTCTGTAGCCACCTACCTCAGCACACACTGTCATTTTCCTCTCTGAGTCTCTCTGACGCATTTCTTTAGTGCCGTTAGAAATTTCCTACAGGATATTTTTACTTACTCTTGATGTCTTTGTTGCTCTTTAAGTGTATATATCCTCTTCTCTTCATCCTCTTTTCATCACTTCACATAATTTATGTCCCCAATGTGTTCTGTGCATGTCCTGCTATTGGGCAAGAGAATATCCATCAGATGCCCTAAAGAGTTCTTGTGGGCCATCTGGAGTACTGGAAAGTATTTTTATTTACAAGTTTTATTCTGTTTGTTATTTCTTTTCCTCTATCAGTATTTTCAACCATTGAACAATTTGATTTGGTTTCATTTATTTTAGCATTGTGGAGTTATTTTTGTTTCTTAAACCAGATGTAGAAAACAAGTCAGTCTGGTAGTTTGAGGTGGTGACCTTTTGATGTCAGTGACTTCTTATTTCAGTGACTGCTGAAATTTGTTCTCTGAAATCCCTCATAGGTGTTTAGGATTATGTGTGATTGTTAAAAGCAATCCCAAAGTGTTATCATAACACTTGAAGAACCTTAAGAAAAGCTTATAACTGTATAAGAGGACTCAAAATGCTTTGTCAGGAAAAGAGGCCCATATTTGAAAAGAAAAAATATAAAATGGTCATTTAAGGATTTATCTTCAAGAATCATCCTTTGGCAATATATGACATTTTAGGTAAGTGGTTTATGGTTTCTTTGGAATTTCACATTTAGCTTTTGACATGTATCACTTAGAAACCTCATGAGAGGTATATGCTGAATGAAATTCAGAAGTAACAATTGTCTACTTGAATAACCTTTTTCCATCTTAGAAATAAGAGCTGAAATACCCTTACTGGAAAAGTTTATTCAGAGTTTACAAGGGAAGCTCCTCTTTGGTTCCTGGATGTGATACAACGTCAGTCAGCGAGGAAGAGATTGAAAGCCATATATGAACCCCTTAAAAAGATTAAGTCAAGTGCATTCAGTCACTTTGGTTTCCTTGAAATTGAGTAACAGAAAGTGCAGCAGAAGGGAAAATTGAAAGTTCCCTTCTGTGTAAAAGTTATTTCATTTTATTCCGATTACCTAGTTCCAAATAAGCAGCACAGGTTTAGATTCAGCGGTGTCGAATATAGGTTATGAACTATGGGAAATGAGCTCAGCCCTGGGAGGTGGTGGGTCTGGAGGCAGCTGAGTTCCTGTGCACTAGGAGGCCTCTCCTTGCACTAGAGTGAGAGTTTGGTCTCTTCAGTAGCAGGCAAGCACAATTTTCAGGTGCTGACTGTTGTGAGATTAATTTGTCCATGCTCAGCATCAAGAGGAAGTGAGTTTCATGTAGACTCTAAATCTGTTGTCTGTGTTGCCCCTGTACGGGTATATGTTGCTGGACTTTAGAGTAATACACTTGTATTGTTATGAGGTTTTATCTACTCCAAGCTTTTTCATAAATACAAGAAACATTGCATACTTCAGAATACAATGCTACAGCAACAGAAAAGGTGGAGATTGGGAACAGACTTTGAGAACAGTGGACTGCAATAATTTATCTTCAAAAGGTCTTAGCGTTAGGAATGACTGATGCAAAATTCCTTCTTTGTGCTTTTCCTTCGCAGTTGTATGTGCAGCAAGTTTTTGCATTAAGGGTGAGAACAATACCGTTTGTTTCAAGGTATTTCAGTGACCGGAAGTATCTGAAATTTAAAAGAGCTCGGTTAGGTTCACAGGTTGATTTTTCCCAAGTAGTGCTAGTTAATTTCATATCCCAGTGAGATTAATGAGTGAGAATCCTGCAATATTTTTTAAGAGACTCAGGATGACAGGGCAAATAATGTTTTCTTACCATCCATTTGTTTCACAGATGTCTACAATTTGCTTTCTTGAGTTTTCCTTATATGCACTGGATATGGAGCACTCGGTGGCAGACAGTGCATTGGTCTGATCAGATCATATTTGGTTTACCCCAACAAGAACTCTCTTCTGTCTGGCAGCTGCATTCATTTTGCTGTTCCTTTCTGGCTTACATGGCATTGCATACAATGAAATTGGGACAAAAGCTGCCAAAACTCTTTCTTATTATTTTTGTAAGCTAGAAAACGAAACCAAAATGTTTCTTATTCTGAACTGCTAATTGAAGTCCTAATTAGTCTATGAGCTCAAGTAATTTTGTGCTTTTTGCCCTCTCACTACTCATACTTCCATTCATTCTGTTGCACCAGCTTTATTTAATTTCATCTTAAACTATCTAATACTTTAATCTCTTGATGTCAGAGACTGGATTTGTCTATGTCTTGAAAAGCTCCCAGAAAAATGAGTCTGGGAACCATCAAGTGCTACTGCAGTGCAAGAAATGGTTGATTAGGCTGTGCTCAGGTCAGTGGCTTACTCCTGATCAACAGAGAATTTCATGTCCCCTTGTATTAAACTTCAATGATGTGTAGCATACTTTAGTCAATAAATAGTATTTTACTGTTCATGCCCGTTGGAAATAATACATGACGCTGCAAGTATTGATCAAAGAGCTGTATTCTGCTAATCCCTCTGCTTGTAGCAATGTTAAATATTTACAGATTCTCCCTCAGTCTCCTGAAAAGTGTTTTAGCCCTGCAGAGCATGCTCAGCCTTTCTGCTTCATACATATTTTACAACTGTTACTCCTTTTACTTTTTCTTTCAAGCACACATGCATGACAAAGCATTATGCTATGCTTGCACCAGTTTTGAAGCTTTATTGTGTAAGCATGCTGTGAATGAATACATTGATTGGGATGGTGTACAAATTCAGAATTAAAAGGAGAACGCCTCAGAGAGAAAATCTATCAGTGCCTCGTCTGCAAGTGGCTGAGTTACATTAAGGGAATGGAGAGGCTAACACTGTGCAGCACACTGCTGTATCTTGAGCTGACAGATAGCAAAGACATAGTCATATCAAGTTTATTTATCCAAATTATCTGAAAACTATCAGTGTACTAAAAAAATCAGTTATTTATTTGCTAACTGCTTATTTATTGTATCTGTGGTCTCATCAAAAAGTCTCAGAGGTTTGTAGAAGATACAATGAATCATGTAGGCTTTCTATCTCCTGTACTTGCTCATTGACCTCATGTAAATGTGATCATTTATCCTCAATTTTTTATACTAATATAGCGAAGACAGACTTGATATTGTCAGGCATGCAATGGAATACGCTGCAGGAAACCTTCCTTCCAGTGGTGAGGTGACAAATGAAAAAGAAAATAAAAATGGATTTTGCAATTTAAAACATAGTGTGCTCAGGGAAGAATGCATAGCAAGCTATAATGTGATATGATTCATTTCTATGTATGCAGGGAAGGATTTTACACAAAAGCTTTATGGGGGTTGTACAGGATATTTAAAGTAACATGTAGACTATTCTACGTAATGGTGCTTGCTTTATCTATCACAAAATAGAAGAAAAATTTAAATCCTTGTGTGTGCCCTCTTATCTTTCAGTAAAATGTCACATTATGCCTCATCCCATTGCCTATTTAATCATCCTTTAGACCTGGTTATGTGTTTGGAGGGGAAGGTTGGCAGAGAGAGTAAAACAAAATGCACACACACTTCTCTCACTTAATTGCTGAAGATCTTGTTCATACTATGTAAATAAATTGCCTTTTAGATATCGTCAAGGCTGATGAGAAAGAAGTCAGTGCTTTATGTTGAAAATTTTACATGACTTTGTAGGATTTTCTCTTCTACTAGGTGATCAATGGTGAGTGGATTTTAATGGTTTGAGCTTCTGTGATGCTCATTAAAGATAAAATATCCAGTGATTCAGATTCTTTAAGTGTTCAGTCTTAAATGCCAACATGGTTGTTAGAAGGGACTTGGCACTTTCAAAAGCTCATCTTCGTTTAGGTAACATTGCAGGGTGAAACTGTGTGAAAATCTGGCCATTACTGGTGATAGATTCAGTGGCTGATGGTGCCACCACAGAGTGGCAAAGAATGACTACAGCTGCCTCTTTCTTTCATCATGCCTGAGGATACAAAGTTGTTCATATTTAGGGCCAGCACAGGGATGCTATCTTCTTTCGTAGATAGATAAGAAATAGATTAATTCTTCTCAATAGATTAAGAAATCTGGTTTCTGTCAGCAGTATTCAAAGTAATGTATTACGAATACCAATTTTTTTAGCTTGCTTCAGTTCCTGTATATGAGGAAAACATCCCAGTTTCCCCAGTAAAGATACAGTGAGGTGATGGGTTGAAGTGCCTGATACTTTTTGTACTTGAAAGCAACCTCTTCACATGAGTTGACTTCAACTTCCAAAGACTTCTGCTCTTTCTGTGCAGTGCATGGGGAACTGAAGCCCCTGAATTTTGCCCACTGAATTGCAAAAAGTTTCTGTGTAGTCAGTGTGAAAGTCTCCCAGCAGGAATCTCTGAGGCCTAGACAGAAACAGAGCCCCCATCTCCAGCCTTCTAAACCTGGGTCTTAATTCTGAGACCAGAACATATGTTTGTAATCCTCCTAATCTTTACTGTCTGGCCCTCAAAACAGTATAGATTTGGGATTAGTGAGAACTGATTTTAGTTAAGTGGTTGGGGTCCTATGTTTTGGAGCATTTCTGTTTAAAATGTATTTCACTGATTTCTGATGGTGTGTTTTCATTTGTATCAGACAGCTGTATCTGAATATATGATTTATTGTTTTGTATTAAATTTTTGAGCTGTTTTTTCATCATCTGTATGTAAATAAATTGTGCTGGCAAAGTCGTGAATTGAACTCACAAAGTTTGCATAGCAGTCATGACCAGATGATCCTCTGATGAATCATTAGATGTTCAAGGCCAGGTTGGACGTGGCTTTGAGCAACGTGGTCTAGAGAAAGGTGTCCCTGCCTATGACAGGGGAGTTGGAACTAGATGATCTTTAAGCTCCCTTCCAACCCAGGCCTCTCTATGGTTCTGTGATTGTATTCTTAAGACTAATGACTCCTCAGTCTCCACTCAGAGTAGGAAGTTACTGGCAATACAATGACCTTTTGCATTCTCCCTAACTGCTCATGGGCACACGTCGCTGAGGTGGGCACCCCTGGGTGAGGAAAGCTGTCTCTGCTCTGAGTACAGTGATGCATTTTTCTATACAAAGGATTTGCAACTTGACATTTTTCTTGACATATTTCCTAATGCTCCAGACTGTGACACAAGGAAGGGCCCCCTGCCATACTGTGCTGGGGTTTCCGGGTTTCCACTTTCCCTGCATTTTGTGCTCAAATGATAAAAGTGCTGGCTGCTGTGCTAATAACCTGGGGGGGATAGAAATATAGCACAAGCCAATGCATTTATTTGCATTCCTTGGTTGATATGTTTTCTAAGTTCCAGCAGTGTCAGCAACATGATTGCTCTTAGGATTTAGTGGACTGCTGAAACAATTGCAAACTGGTGAACTCAACTGGTAAAAGAGGAGGCCCTGCAGTGAGTGGCACCTTGTCTACTTCATTGGGAACAGATCAGGCAATGATTGCTCATTCTGGACGGAAAAGGTTCTTTTATTTAAAAACCAAACAAGCAAACAAAAAAAAGTTCTTAAAAATGTAAGGAGTATGCTCACTCATGAAATTCAGAAAAAGTAGAGCTGAGTGGGTGTACGCTGCAGTGGAATGGACTAACAAAATGAAGAAGCATGTGCAGAGCATAAAAGAAAAAGGAATATTATTTTTTAGTTTGGGAATACTTGTATGATCAGAGCTGTGTGATGAAGAGCTTTAACTTTTGTAGGTGGATGTCTAGCAGAGTGTATGTGCTGGAATACGTGTCCTTGTAAGCCCATGTGGCCTGACAGAGGTAGTTTTGTGTCGATGCTGAGTGATTGCATGCTTTCTGGGTCATTCATGTTAACATTTTGATTATAGTGATGAGTTACAAGGGATGAGCTTCAGAGGCTGTGATGCTACATTGGAATGTACTAACTCGGAGAAAAAAATGACATTTATCTAACTGCAACACTAAGACAAAGTGAATCACATAAACAGATGGTCTTTAAAGCAAACTTTCTGCTCTGTGTTCTGATGGTGTTGTCATCTGATGTCCTAATTTTGGTGTCCTTCAGAGTTTACTGTGTTTTACAACAACTGTGACCCTAGGAAGTCTGCATGAAATACTAGGTTGGACAGTGATGGTAAGGTATGAATCCTTATAAGAGCTCGGTTTCCTCGATAATTCTGCCTTGTGTTGGGAAAATATACTTGATCCTGGAGAGAGCAGAGATGGAAATTGTGAGGAAGAGAGATGGGCATAATCCTGCATATATGAAAGCACTTTGCATTATAAGCTCAGTTCTGCCATTTAACCACCACCAGGAGACAAGAGTAAGTACTCTGCTGTTAAGCCTAAGTGTTATATCTTGATTCTTTTCTGCCCAAAGCACTTCAGACTAAGTGCAAAGCTATACATTAGGCTCAAGAATCCCACTTGATTTGGAATTTTTACACTTCAGTGCATCTATATGCTGACTTTGTGTCTGTGCTGGATGACGCAGTCACTTCTCTTTGTTGGTCAGTGTACAGAGCTGCATGATCTGCCTCTAAATAAAATTAATTCAGTGTTCCTTTAAAAGCAATGACAGGTAAAACCCCAGACCTATCTTTGGCTTTCAGTGAATTGTATAAAACCTGAAATAAATCTTCTACCAGTCACACAGGGCAAACTCACCTTCCTTGAACTTGATTTTTAAGACTTATCTACCTCAGGGATCTCTATTGCTCATTCTCTGGCCCTTCTATGCATAGAAGTTTCATTGATCTGAACAGGATTTCTGTGCAATAGGCACTGTCAGGATATACAGCAGAGACCTGTGGTGCAGATAAGAGATGCACAATACTGATTGGAAAGAAAATATGCATCAGAACATTGCCCACCCAGAACATGTAGTTAACTTTTTACGTGGAGAGTGGCACTGAGCTGAATTTATGTGCAGTGTAATTTATGTTTCATACCATTTTCAAGCTTCATTCATCTAATACCTCTCTGAATGTTCCAGGTCCCCCTCTGATGCCTTCAGGTGCAGGCTGCCTGTTTAAACGTTTGTTAAAATGGGTATCTGTGGCTATGAAGTATACATGTGTATGGTACAGTCTGAAATTCTGTTTGGAAGAGGAAAGGGGCATTCTGTGTGTGTTTTAATAGTTATGAGAAGTATTTCTTTGAGGGAGGACTGTATTCTGAAAGTAGTATGAGGTCTGGATTGACCTGCAGCTGCTGTGTACTCTTGCATTGTCCCAGTAGTGCTGTTTGGAAACTTGGAGGATTAGCTTTGCCACAGTGCAAGTGGGGAGATGTTTTTATGTTTCCCATAGGAAATAAGAAAGCATAAAGAAATAACAATAGGGCTGTCTGCTTTGCAAATGGAAAAGAAAAAATGGCTCTCTGTTATTATTTCAGCCTGATAGTTCCTCTTGTACTCTGCAATGCCTGAAGTGTTTTGACCTGATTATTTTATCTCAGCAGGTCAAATTTAGGGGAGAAGCCATTCTCCTTCCATCATCCTTGTCCATGTACAAAAATGTTAATAAAACAAGGTTAGAGGAGCTGTTAAGGATCTTTACCTTGTTTTGATGTTAGTTTCACACTCTTCTCTTATATAGACTTTATCTCTCATTAAGCTCTTTTTTTTTTTAAATTTAAATTGTTTTTATCTCGTGTTGCCAACAAATCAATCAGAGGAGCCATCCCTATGAATACAGAACATCCATGGAGGCCAACATTGATTTCTCCTCAGCTGCTTCTTATTATAAAGTTCCCTGGTGTGAGGAAGACGCTAAATAGAAGCTAATAGACATTACATCTCACATGCATTTTCACATTCTTAAAAATACAGTTTGGGGATTTTTTTTTTCCTTAATTGAGAATTTAGCTTTTCTTTCTTGAGAAAGGCCAAAAAAAAAGGTTCTTTTATTTCCAGTGCTGGAGAGTAGAAACTTGCTCACGTATTGGGATTTATTATTCACCCTGATCAACAATGTGTGGTTGCCTTGGAATGATCACTGGCATGGTAGAAATGTTTATATTTCCTGCTGTGTTAATTGGTGTTACTAGTAAGGCCCAGAAGACAGGAATTTCTCAGCTACCAAGAAATCACTTGCTAGCCAGTCGTATTAGTAAAGAGAGTGAAAGACAGCCAAGTTATTTTGATAGAATTTTTAGCTTTTCCAGAAAAAAATAAAATTGCAGAAACAAAAATAGACCACTTAGAAACCTGCCTCTTTTCTTATGCACACCAGCCTGTTGTGCATAAAGTACCAGGACATTAAATGTTGTGAAGGGCAACTGCATGAAGATAAGGAAACCCAGGACAAGATGAGTAGACCTGACATTCCCTTGTTGACAGAGAAGCTGGACTACTTCTCTAATGTCATCATAAAAAAGTGTCCCACTCCAAGCTTCCAAAAAACCAGCTTACCTCTTTCTCCAAGGAGTGCTCCTTGGTTGGGTGTTCTGCATATGGTGATTCTTACCAGGGGTTGTAGGGGTTAAGTATCTCCTTCCACTCCCACAGTTGCACTTTCCATTGCTTCCTCTGACAGCTGGAGGCCAGAGACACCCACCATGACAGGGGAGTGCCAAAGTGCACAGCTGGCTCTCCTGGTTCAAATTTTGTGCAAATAGGAAAAAAAACCCTGTGCTCAAAGGAGCAGAGCAGTTGACTCACCATCTTTGCCCACCAGAGCTGAAATGCTTGATGCAGCTTCCTATCCAGCGTCTTCTTTACTTCAAAGAAGGGTCAAGAATAGACTTGGGAATGTGAAGACAGCTATTATAGAATCACAGAATGGGTCAGATTGGAAAGGACCACAGAGGGTCACCTGGTCCTACCTTCCTGCTCAGTCAGGGTCATGGTGGAGCACATGGCACAGGATTGTGTCCAGATGGTTCTCAAATATCTCCAGTGAGGGAAAGTCCACACCCCCTCTGGGCAACCTGTTCCAGTGTGTGGTCACCCACACAGTAAAGAAGTTCTTCCTCATATTCAGGTGGAACTTTCTGTGCATCAGTTTCTGCCTGTTGCCTCTTGTCCTATTGCTTGCCACCACCGAGCCAGAGCCTGGCTCCGTCCTCTTGGCTTTTTCCCTTTAGATACTTATAGACGTGGATTAAGTCCCCTCTCCATTGTCTCTTCTTGATACAGAACAGGCCCAACTCCCTCAACCTTTTCTCATAAGAGAGTTGCTGCAATCCCTTAATCATCTTTGTTACCTACCACTGAACCTGCTCTAGTAGTTCCATGTCTCTCTTGTACTGAGGACCCTAAAACTGACACACAACTTCAGATGCTGCCTAAAACAGGTCTTTTCACTTTTTTTCCTCTCTCAGTTCTTGTGCTGAAGGTAATTGGTTGTTTTGGTCAAACACCAGAATCAAGCCTGTTGGGTCTAAAAATCTATTCAGAAGTTTTAAGAGGGATTTTTTGGTTTTTTTCCCACTGTAATGCTATCAAGTGGCTCCTTCTCTAAACAGTCTGTAGGCTGTTCACTTCTTTTAATCCCTGTATATGGTGTTTTACCATGATTAAGAGAACCTAAGCATTCTTCAGACGTCTACAGCTTTGGAATTTAAATTTAAATTGCTTCTAGGAGAAACAAATCAAACTTGCATTGCAGACCTACCAAAAATACATTAATATATATTAACCTGAAAGTTCTTGGTGGAATAAATTGAGAGATTCAGCAGTGCCTCTTTCAGCAGTGTCATATCCTGAAACATTTAAATTCATTTTGGTTTTAAATTGAGTTTCCGTCCAAATTCCAGGCCAGACCAGCATTTGTCAGCATACTTAATGAAAGCATCTGCTATGCTGGACTGATGTGACATGCAAGTAAGTGAATGGCTAAGAGAAGTAAGGGACTGAAGACAATAACTGAGCCCAGGATGTGGATCAAATAAGATCAATGTGTCTTCTGTAGGTAGAGAAAATGAGGTGATGATAATTTCTGTCATTATTTTTGTCTTTCATCCATCCACATGCTGAGGACAGTTTTCACAGACAAGTCCAAAAGAGAGAGACACTGCAGTCTTTGCAGTCTTTGCAATTAGGTTCCCATTTTTGTTTTGCACAACAAAGGCTGAAAGGAATCCTTCTCCCTGAACTCATGTTCACATTTGTCCATCACTGTATCAGAAATAAGACCTGTTAAGCTAAAAGATAAATTAGTGTAACAGTAACTTAACACAAAGAAGAAAATGTCCTTGTGCATAAGCAGCTTCACTTGATATTTAAGAGTGCTGATACACACACACTCTCACCAACACACATGCACACGTACTTTTAATATATAAGATCAAGGTTCATTTTTCTGTAGGCTTTGGAGAAGGAATTCTGTTTACAGTAGGGCCACTTCAGTAATACTGCAGCATAAGTTGCCCTCTGTGTTGATATAAATCAATGGCATCAACTCCTGCCATGTCATCAACAAGCAGCCAAGAAACTTAGCTTTTTTTAATCAGAGCCACTAACTTCCATATGTAAAGTTCTACTGCCTACTTTCTTAGCTGATTTGATGATATAACTGTCCTTTTTTTTTCTTTTCTACATAATTTTAACATGATCAGTATATTAAGCATGTTGTTGTTTTTATAGTACTGATAGACATATTAGAAGATATCAAATCCCATTCCATTTTGGCAAGTGCTTCTATGAGTAGCAATTCTAATTTTCAGGCTCAAGAGCCTGTATTTAGCCACCAGAAACTGGATGTAGAAACTTACATCTCACTACGTCATCTGGTCTCCTCTCACAGTTAACAGAAGAAAATAGACATTGTCAATTCCTGTTTCATCTTCTCCTGAAATTGGTTGCATGTCCCAACTTGCAAGTCTGCTCTTTTATCTTTTATTTGATTATAGAGAAACCTCAGGAGGAATAGTTCACATATAGAGGACTATAATGCCCGTATCTGTTTTAAGGAGCAACAATTCCTCCAGAAAAATAGAACTTCAATACCATGAGGGGGTCTTGCTTAGAAACCACAGAGCCGATGTCAAAGGACTTCTTCAGTTGTGATGTGGTTCCACCATTTGCTCTGTCTATGCTTAGTTCCTTATGCTGCATTTTCCCTGCTTCTGGCAAGAGGATGTGTCCTCTATGCAGGGTTTTCACCCAGCAAGTGTGTATGTAAGCTTCACAGGAAACATGATACTACTAGGAGAAAAATATAACAATTGTCCCTCGTAAAACCTGCTGAGTTTGTTTTATTTAGGCAGACTCTGGCAGAAGCAGATAGCCACCATTTCTGTCATGTTAGGTGTTGCTTAGAGAAATCATCCTGAGAAGCCTCCCCCATGAATTCTACTTCATAGAAAAGGAACTCTGATTGTACCTACAGTAAGTGGTGGTGGCTGGTGGTTTAAGTGTGTTTCTATTCAACAGAACAGGAGGAAGAGCAGTAGGTTTTGCCAACTCTCTTAAAAAGTGATTTGTAAAGGTGCTAACCTGTCAGCGAGAGAGAAAAGTAACTTGTTCAATGTTAAAGCTAAATACTGAATGCAGTAAAATATAAAAAAATTACATGAACTGTGGATGGCATGGCACAATCTTTTATTATGGACTTGAATGTAATGACTGTCTCTTACAGTTCATTTTGGCAGAGAGATGAGGCTCCTCCATCTCCTCCCTCAGAAAGCCAGTTTGCAGATGAGCACGCGGAGCGTAGTCTGGTATCACAAGTTATAATTAAATATGCGATAACACAGCATGCTTGGCTTGAAGTTGGTAGTTTGTCTGTAATAAACGTTCTTTACTTTGTTCTGTGAAAACAAAAACCTTGGACTGAGTTGTAATGTGCCACTATGGTAGTAGTGATTGATTCACCAGATGTTGTACTGTAGGCAGTGCCAGTTACCAGTGTCAAATCAATAAATACTGGGTTACCTCACTTACAGCAGGTGAAGTAAAGGAATATTCAGGGTTATTATAACATATGCAAGTTTTCTTCATTTAAGTAGAAAACCAAAATAGTATTTAGCAGCTTGGCTTAAAATGCAAAAGACAAAAGGAGGTCTCAGCCTAATTTTTAAGCAAACTGATTTTTTAATACTAACATTAAATGTACGGGCTTCAAAGAACTCTGTATCTAGCTTAGCCTCGTCATTCTCTCACAATTCTCAGATGCATGCTACAAGCAGAAATAAACACCTACGTAGAATTTTTTTGTGTTAATATCTTTGCAAACTCCGTAGTCATGCTGTAGTGTGGTAAGATGTGTCAATTTAGAGGAGTTAACAAAAAAAGAACAAGAAATGTTTGTATGGAATATGTGTTATTTTCAGTTATGTGCAAATGTGCTGTTCAAAGGCTCTATGTGTTTCTCATTATATTGTCTCCCTAATTTAGAGTGTGTACTCTGATTATCTTGGTATTTTCCAAGGCAGTATGCATACACTGCTACCACCACTTTTAATGATAATTGAATAATCACCTACTGTATCTTTTCTTATTTCTCTGATTTTTACTATATAGATGTGACACGAGTAGTAGTTGATGGTGTTCGGATATATAGATGTGGGATTTAAGTGTGTGCTAACTTTACTTTTGTTGTTTCCAGGGAGAATAGCAAATAGCTTTTTGTTCAACTTTAATTTTAGAGATAGTCCCAAAGTGCCAAAAAATGGAAAATACATTTTGTAAAATGTTTCATAACTTTTTTTTTTTTCATGTGGTCAGTTAAAACACAGATTCAGTGTTTTCAAATCCAAAAGCTGTATAACACAATATATTGCAGATACATAGAAATGAAATGTTTTGATGAAAAAAATGGGAACAACTAAAAGAACTATCTTGGGTGAAAATTGTAGGAGAAAGAATTTACAAAGAAAGTGTCAACAGCAACAATGCTGAACTCCAGCTACTTTGATCTAATTTTCATTTTGTCACTCAAAGCAGGAGAAGCTGAAGTCAAAGTTAAATATCTCTAGACAAGGGCACAAGCTGCAGAATTCAGGGAGAGTTGCCAGCCTCTACTCTAAAAGTGATGAATTTTTCTTCCCCTTTCAAAATGAGAAGGAAACTTTTAAGTTGAAATAACAAAGAAAACCGAGAACAAGGACAGAAAATTTGAAAACAAACAGAAAACTTGGAACCAGACAAAAGTACAGTATTTTATTTTATTCCAAAGTATTTGTTTTTCTCTCCAAAGGGATGTGATTTCATAGCATTTCTCTCCTGAATGAAAATCATAAAAATTTCTTGCATTATGTTCAAACAATGAAACCTCAGATATTTCAATGGTCCTGAATGTGAGTTTGAACTAACTTTCATTTGGGTTGCAACACCTTTTCCTTGGTCCATCTTTCCTGTAAAATGTGCATCATTTTTCCTTTTCTTTTGTGTGTATCTAGAATGTAGAAGCATCTGACAGTCCCTATCACAGTTCTTCTCCTGCTGGTCCATCCTTAATACTCTGTTTGCAAAGCCTCTGTGTACCAGAAGGCTGACGAGTTACATTATTTGTGCATAAAGAACAGTGGCAAATATTGCCTCATGTGTCTTTTGTTTCTAGTTTTGTACTTCAGCAGTAAACACTTTGTTCATTCCTTGTAGGGAAGCTAATACAATAAAATACCTTATGTTCCAGTAATACAAGCCCAGAATAATGGTGAGGGTGATGACAGGATGTTCAGCCCAGTATGCTTTATTATTGTAGTAATTAAATGGTCCATTTATGCCTTTGGGGTGGGTGGGGTTTTTGTCATTGTTGTTTTTCCTTTGCATTATTCTGTGAGTGTAACTAGGGTTATTGAAACATGAATATATTTTTAGTCAAGATTTTTGCTTTTGACTTTTTGAGTGTTATAATACTCAAGTCAACCAAATAGGTAGTCTAGAAGTGTAATGGAAAATACAGTATGGCCAAATATGGAGTCATTCAGTGCAATGAAAGAGAAAACTGGAGTGATAGGGAATTTGGTCAGAAGAATGCCCAACAAGAGCTGATATGAAATGCAGTAGAGCAAGGCTGTAAGAATAAAGGATCATTTTATTAATTTGCCATGTGATAGAGTATTGGAGAGCCCAGAATCTTCAACTGTCTCACTCAGGAGAACTGGAGGAGGGAGTCAGCAGAGAGCATTGAGGTGAATATCTGAATTTTTGGTTTTATGCTTTGAGTTTTGTAAAATACATGTATTTTCATGGTACTCTAAAAATAGGAAGCTTTATTGTATCTAGATATGCATTTATGTTCTGGCTATGTCTAAAATGAAGAATGCACATTTCAGAGAGCCTGTACTTTGGGAATGAGACAAGTACTGGCAAATATCCTTAACTGTATTCTTGATTCCTTGCTTATTTGCCATCCTATATTTGCATCCTTACTAAACAAGGAAGAAAAAATTAAAATGGCAGCTATTGGACGTGAGGAATAGTGAAACTGTTGTACAAATTACCTTGCACACACTTTTGAAATACAAGTCGTAAGTGAAATAGCAGATGACATTATGTAAATTCATTCTTCTATCAGCAATTTCAACCAAGTAATGAAAATATAGTCAGAATGGTGCTTGATGGATTTGCAGAATTGCACATCTGAAAGACTTAAGTAGTAATAACCATTCTTAAATGACTTTGTAATAGCATTTTTTCTAATTTAAACTAAAATTTCAACAACTACTGATTGAAGGGAATTAACTAGGCATGACTATTAAAAACTAACACAAGCCATTGTCAATTTGATCTTAGAACTGAAATCATATTATTTTCCTTGTTTAATTTTACTGGCTTCCAGCTTGTCCACCTTACCTTACGGAGTTACTGGGGCCAATGTTCTCAGGTTCATGTTGATCATCAGAAAAACCACACTAGCTCTTACAAGAAGATCTGATGAGATCCAGCTTTCAAAAAATAATTTTTGGCCACATGTTCTGATGGGATAGGAAATGAAGATTGCATTGTAGTAGTTTTTGCAGCAAGATTGTTATTAGCAGACTGAATAAACCTTGGGATTCTCTCATCAGGCTGGGACACCTTCCCGCTTAGACTGTGTGGGAGCACTTTATGTTGTGATAATCCTGTCCATCTGAACATATGTTTTATATAGGATGCCTCCTTAATTTTGAAGAAATTTTCAAGACTGTAGAAAAAAAAGAAGGTAGGTTTAAAGGAAGGAGCCGTGTGTGGTGTCACCATGCCTGAATCATCTGTCAGACCCCTGGCACAATAATGTGGAACACCCTTCCTTGGGTTGAACCCTATGTCATTTTCCTCTTTTTCTTTAATACAATAATGCAAGAGATGCAAACACCAAGAATGTTGCTACTGGTGGATCATTGAGATCCATGTTGTGGATGTCCATTTGTATAGATAAATACAGCCTGTGTCAAATGATGGTGTTCAGATAGGTCAGAAACCATGGCAATTGCATCACGTATGGAGAGGCCTTACAGATAAATAAACCTCCTTGCACATCAAAGATAGCAGATGTTGCATTTGGGAAAGATAGGACCAAGGAGGGGAAGATTAATAATGGAAAAAAAAAACCCAAACAAACAAACAGCTGGATAAATTTTAAGCTGCTTGAAAAGCACATTTGCAGGATTTTCTTTCTCAAAAATTTTTCATGCAAAATCTACAGTTTTCTTTCTGACAGGAACTTTCAGTTTCTGGGTATAACTTGCATATATTCTGTGGAATGTCCATACAGACAGTAGAGAACTGTAGCCATCCCAGCATGTGGCAAAAATTTGCTTTATGAAATCCAGATTCCTTCAGAACCTCAGACTGCAAAGGCAGGAGCTGGGTGAGTGCGCCATGAGTGCATGCAAAGGAGGAGAAATCACTCCATGTCCATTTATTATTTTAAGAAGATGAGTGGCTAAAGGTAAAGCAGAAAATGGCAAAAGTTTTAGAGCCGTGTTGAGATGTGTGCTCTGCACGATTCTAATTAATTATTCCGATCACATAGCATAGGTTATGTATCTATGAAATATCCCGGCAGACATGGCAATTGAGTTAAACCTATTAACAGTGAATCTTGCAAGAATCCCTACAGCTTCCCATTACTCAGTACCAGGCATTAAGATTGAATATAGGCATCAACATAGAAGATTACAGTCTCTGTAGAACCGACCCCAGAGAATGGAGACAGGCAAGTCATCATCAGGCACAGAATTTTTCTGCTCAGAATAATTGCCTATTTGATCTGCATTCGAGCTCTATTCCTTGAGCTTAGATCTGCTGCACATCCAGTTAGAACTTGCAGAATTAATATCAGGTTTCCTGTCACCTCACTCATTACTTTTGTCAGTAGAATTCAAGAAGAAGAGTCAAAACCATGTTTTTTAGCAGCTATTTCTTAAGGACTTCTGTTTTTCCTTTTTTGTTTAAATAGAAACCTGTCTGTTAGCATGTCAGGTTATTTCTTTTGGTTACACTGGAAAGGACTTCTGAATAAATTGCAATTTTACAATACAGGTATTGTTGCTTGGAGATCATTATTGTGTTATCCTTTCTAGCCAGAGCCACACCTTGTGGAAAAAAAAAAAGGTCTTTAGAATGGGAAAAATAGGTTAAATAGCAGATTGGATGTGTTCTCTGTAGACTTCTCTTTCAGAAGACTTCTTCTGTTCTGAGTCTTAGAGCATGGGAGCAATCTTTTGACTAGTGTAGCAACACAAAAATGCATTTAATTTTTTTAATGTAGTGCTAGGAAATCTTGGTAGGTCTCTGTAAAGAATGATGATGTACAGATGGCATATTGAGAATTCTCACTGGAAAAAAAAATATGTCTCCCTCCTAGTCATGTAGGATTCCAACAAAGGACACAAAAGGCTTTAAACTTTTAAGTAGTTTTCTTTAGAAAAATGACCTGCATTTTCATGCATTTATGAATGGAGTGGTGGGTGGACCTGGAGTGCTCTAAGACAAATAATTGCAAGGTCCCACTGACTTCAACAGATTTATATTGGCTGAGGAAAACCAAAAAAAAAAGCTGTGTAATTCTTCAGACGGATAAAATTTGAGTAAATTAGTACAATACCAAAGATACACAATTGCTATGACAACCTGCTTTGTTCCAAAGAGTGTAAATGCTGTTGTAACAAGTAAATGACTGGACTTGGTTAGTCATTGCCACTGCAATTAGTGAGTGTACTCAAACTCTTACTCACTACTTCTCTTTCCTTAACACTGAGATTTTTTTCATTGTTTTGTGCACACATGTATATCGCTGAGGTTTTAGGTGTTATTTCCTCTTCTGTGTTATAGAAATGTAAACTATATAATTTTCATTTCTCAATGATTATCTGTGATCTCCATAATCATTAATTAGCTAATAAACCATTGCAATACAGCAACAATGCCAGCTAGTAGCTTGACAGGAAAATGTGTTATTATGCTGAACTGTCTTGTTTTGTCCACACTCAACTGTTTTCGTGTGGCTGAATTTTAACATATGCAAAATAATTATTAATTTCCATCATCATTTTGGAACCTTCTTGGAGTGAATGTGTGTGGAGTTCAACATGAAAAGAAAAGTTAAAAATATGGGTTGATTTTTCTTCTCTGCTATCATTGATCTTGGCTTTGTAGTTGTTTTAAAATATCATTCTGTATGTTATTAAAGTGAGGAAGCTTCAGATCATGCAAAAATCTTCTGGAAAACAGATTTTATATTGGAATTGGAAATAAAATGAAAAGTAATGAGAAAAGAAATTAGGTTAAAAGGCCAGAAAACCCATTAGAAACTGTATGTTTGTGTATTATCTAGCAAATCAAATGTCAGGGGAAGACATTTGTGAAATAATTAACAATCATTTAAAACAGAAAGGAAGCAAACAACAGAAGCCTTCATTTTTATATTTCAGAGGCTAAATCCAGGCTGCTAAATCCATCAATAAAGCAATTACATGGCATTATTCTTATTTTAAAAGATGTTGAACAGTCATAGCTTGCTTTGCAGTCGCACTGTCAGAAACTTTGCTGGGAAACTTCACTACCCAAACATTCTTTTCTGTTCAGAGGTAGAACATTATTTTTGAGGTGAGGGGTTCCATTTCACACGCAAAAAAAGAGACCATTGAAATTGTGTCCACCAGAGTTGTCAGAGCCATAGTGTGCAAGTTGAACAATCCTGAGAGTAAATGTGGAGTGAGACCTGGGGATAGAAAAGAAAAGTTAAAAATATGGGTTGATTTTCTTGACAGTAGGAAAACTGGGATTTGCAGCAAGAATATTAATTGTGAAGCAGCAAGGCTATAAACACAGAGAAGAAAATGAATGTTTTGGTTTTGCTTCAAGTTTCTCTTGTGATCAGATTTCTTCATGCTATTCTCTAAGACCTTAGTGTCTTGAATTGTGTCTTTACTTATGCCTTATACTGTTTGAGATAGGGACATAGTAGGAAAATCACAGAGGTTTGTGAAGGTAGATAAGGAGGTAGGGTAGGGATAATCAACTGTACCTTGCTATTCATTAAATCAGTCTTCAAAACTTCTTGAATGTAAACAGTGGGAAATCTATGTTTAATTAAATAAAATTTTATTAAGTCCAGACTTACTTCTGTCTGTCTTTGCAATAGTGTCATCTTTGACTTCATATGAAGATGACAGGGACATGAGCACAACCTCTTAGGTGACATTGCCCTCTAGGGATATAGTTAAGAGTGTGAGCATGGAATAGCTAAATATTACAGTGAATAAACAGGTTTGTTTGAAGCTTTAGATAACTGCACTTTGTTCTGATTTCCTATATTTGATAGCTTTCCACAGATACCTGAAAATATAGATACGTGTATGCATATATGTTACATACAGACACAAACATACACAGAGAAATATGTGTGTGTGTACATCTACAATACATCCAGTTCTTATTGTCATTACAAGCTCAATTTTTATGAGCACTGTAGGTCAAGCTGTCTTCTGGTAAAGCATTTTAGTGAGCTGGTGGTGGCATTGCAAACTTGGATCAGTGAAAGAGATTTTTCCTGACATAGAGTGAAGTGGGAAATGAGGCTGAGAAAATAGCGCAGCTAGGCAGAACTATTTGAGAAGGGTTATCTTGTGAATAAATACTGCCCAGGACCTCAGGAGAGCTGTACTCAGTGACTGTGTGACACTGGACAACTTGCATTATCCCCATGCTGCGTCTCACCTCTTTGTGAGACAAAGGAAATACTTCACTACTTACTGGGAGAATTAAATAATTAGTGCTTGTAAAGTGTTTACAAACAAAATCTGTGATAAGTACTATAAAAACCCTCACCTTATTAGGTATGCAAGAAGTGGCAGCAGAAGTTACCTTGAAGGAGCATGGCATGACACAGCTTGACAACAGCACTGGTATGCTCGTACCCTAAACCTGCAGCACCAGGGCATGTGGCATAATGCAAATATGAATTGTTCAGTTAGTATAAGAAGATTCTCCTATAAGGGTATTACAGAGCAGGAATAAGAGATGCAGAATTAAACCTGGAATAATTCTGTTTTCACTTTACATGTAAACACAGTAAAAACTGATAATAAAAGCAAGCTAGTTTGGTCTAGGTTGAGCATTACAAATAACTGCAGTTTTCTGGTATTGTAAAGCAAGCCTTGCAGGAGCAAACGTGTTTTTGGTTCGGCACACAGGCACTCTAAAAGCAAAAGGTTTTGCACAAATGCACTTTCATCTATACTTATCCACCAGGAAAAGCAGTCTGTTGCAAACAGGCTGGGCTGAGCCCTGGGTCACCGGGATTGCATCTGATGCCACGTGTGCCTGTATTTTAATCCAGGTGATATGTTCTGTCCAGGGTAGTTAAAAACCACAGGCACATACTATGTAGTCGACCAGCAAGTTTCCAGGAAATCGTATATAACTCTGTCCCACTGAATGTACAATTTGATAGATCCACATTGATCCTATGGCATATGTCCAAGTAGTCCAGTTCTCAGGGCACCTCAGACAGAGGTGGGGACAAAAAAATTTTATATTTTCCATCTCTCACTCCACCAATAAGTCCATGCTGGCCTATTCAATACAGCTTTCTCCACCATTGCCATAGAATCTTAGTCACTGGTTATCAGTATTACAGGCATGTCCTTCTCAATTCAGAGCTAAGTTTTAGAGCATGAGACTGTGTTCTTCCCACTGGTAACAACCCAAGTAGAACTGCACTGTATAAGAATAAGAAATGTGGCTTAATGGTAGCTTTTTTAACCATTAGTTGTCATTCCTTTTAAGATCAACAACCAAATAGAATCCTAATGCTGAAAAAATCTAAGGTTCCATTTTTCCTCTCCTCAACGCTTCTGTTAAAGGTATGAATAAAGCTCTTTCTACCATGGTTTATTGTTACAATCAAGTCTCAGAAGGCAGTACAGTATTCTACTGTTGTGTTAATTCGGTAGCATTAATGCTGACATCACTCTGTTGTGGTTCATTAGCTGGAAATTTTATTTCTGTGCAGATCCTTTCTGAAGTATTTGGAGAACATTTAATAATTTGGGTAGTATTCATATTTTTGTTAGTCAGCCTTTACCTTACCCTTCATTTAAACCTCTTTGTTGCTCTTCTGACCATACTCAGGACTGGGATTTTTCTTCTGTCTCTGGGTCTGTGCCAGAAAGCACTCTCGAAAAGGTTTTCTCCCTCTCACTGCAGTTTGTGTGTTTCTCATCAGGTTGCAGGGTTCAGTACTAAGCTGCCTTCTCATGGAAGGAGAAAGCCATGAGGTCTCTGCTAGGCCTGCCACATTCCTAGAAGTAGAAGGTTGTTGCCCTTTAAGTCTTCCTCTGCAGTGTTGTATTCAAGTTTTATTAGCAAACTGTTCTAGACTTTGTTCTCTGTCTCCAGGGAAATACTACATTGTAAGCGATAAAGCTGGCAAAAAGGAAAAAAGAAAAAAAAAAAAAGAAGAAAGAAAGGAAACTGAGAGCCAGATTAGCATCTCTCTTAACAGCAGAGTGAAAAATACGCTCATGTTTGCAATGAACTCTTCTTAAGCTGGTGGAAATTACAACCCAGAGGTCATACACTTCGTCACTGGCAGCGGAATGTTGTCACTCCCTGCTGGCTGATTCATGAAATAATTTGCTGTGAAGAAAATTGCTCTTTCACATCAGCTGGAAATGGCATTTGTCAGACCAGACTTTGATACTGCTATTGAGTTGTAATCATGCTTTGAATAGAGTTGCACACAGACTCATCATGCCAGTGTGGCTGCATCCACGTGCCTGTAAATGAAAGAAGGAGCCCACTCAAATGGGGACAAAACCTTAAAGAATGGTTGGATTTTGGTAGGACTATTACTGTTTCTCATAAGGTAATTTATCTGGAAGAGAGGTCCTTACTTTTTCATCTTTTATGTAGTCATCTCTAATTTTATCTTCTGTGGCATGTAAGTGTTGACTCATCTACAGAGTTTTGAGATAAGCTTTTGAATTGACTTTGATAACAGAGCCTTGGTATTTTTGTGTAGAGGACACTCAATGGTCTCCCCCAGTTTCCCTAGTGATTTGATGCCAAATAGTTGCCCTAAGACCATCCACAGCCTTCGTGGATTCCTCACAGTGCAACAGAACAAGTCTTCATTTTCTGTTTTCAGATAAAATTTTATAAACTGTTATCATTCTGTTTCCTATAGACAGTGACATTTAAGCAGTCGTTTCAGTTAGAATTTTCTTTTTGCTGCAGTCTTCATGAAGTGTTTGTGAAGGCCCCTGTTGTCATCCAGGAATGGAGGACATGAGTTGCATTTGCTTTTCTGTGAAACTAGAATATTTCCAAGGGCAATTCAGAAGCATTCCTCTCCCTTCTTTTCCTGTTTTTACCTTCATTTTCTTAAAGTGTTTTTCACTGCATATTTCTGTACCTTTTTTTCATTTTCACCTATTCTTCCTTGTTGTGCTTGGCTCTCTCCTGTTCTGATGATTCCAGTATTTTTAACTGAAAGAGTAGAGGACTGATTTTTTCTTTGCCAATCTTAGCATTGAATTCCTATTCTTGTTGTAATGTTTGGGTGCATGGCAAAGCAGGATCTCATATGACCTTAATACAATCTCTGAGACATGTATTACAGAGTTAAAGATTAGTCTATCACTCAGTCTCTAGTATGTAAGTGTGCTTCCTTTTCTACAGTCAGCTGAGAGCTATGCAATTGAAAATTTCAGAAGGGTTTAGTGTTATCTGTTTGATATTGTAGAACATTGTCTCAGATGATAATGAAAGATTTTTAAGCTGCAAGGGATAGAATTTTCCTTATGTCATAGCACATTAGATTTAGTGTTGTTATCATCAACACATTTTGAAAAGAGCTAAGAAGTATGAGTAAGATGTTCCATTGTCTTGGGAATAGATTATAATTTCACTTTTTTGTCTTTCACTTGGATAAAGTGCCATCATAAATAAGTGACTTAGTGGAAAATTCCCAGTGAATCCACCATGCAGTTTTCTGTCATGGAAACCACAGGTACAATTGTGCCTTGAAGGCAGAGACTTACTCTGAGCTGGCACAAAGCCTCCACGTGCTGACAGGAGCTCCAGGTGTTCACACGCTACAGGGCCTTTCTGCCTTCTTGCCCTTCAAGGAAATGGGAGTTACTGAGCACTTTTTTCCCAAGGTCTTATCTTCCTTTTGTAGCACAGACATGCCTGTGCCACATTTGCTCCCTCCATTCAGGCACTTGGTGAGAGGAACCGTTGATGTTCAGCACAGTTAGCACCCAAAAAAGTTTGTGTTTCATACTCAGGGCTTGGAAGCTGCCGTGAGGAGCAGCCAGTGCACTGAATTGGAGCTGCAAGGTGTATCAGTGTGTCCCATGGGTGCTGTGTGCAGTCCTTGTTCTGAGCTGTTGCTTGCCCCTTCTTCTGGGGAGGAAAAGGTAAGGACTATCAGCATCCTTACTTAGGTATTGTTTCCAAAGCATTCCCTTCCTCCCTTTGGGCCCATTTACAGAAGAGCACACAGTGAGGTTTTGTGGTACACAAATTATTCTGTCCAAGGTGTTTAGTATGATTTGGTTATTCTCTACCTCAGCAAAATGAACTCTTGACTTTAAGAAACAGTCAGTCACTCTTTTTGTAAATGTTTTTTGCTGTGTAACCTATACCCAACCCTGGTTCTGCCACAGTCAGGGTGAAATCCACTTTTCAAAGTTATTCCTGCATTGAAATAAGGAAGCTGGAAACGCTGTCTGTCAGCTCCTGGCAACTTGCTCATTTTAGGGCATACACATTATACCTTCCAGTGAATGCAGAAGAATAAAATGAAAGAAGGGCAACAACCAAAAAAAGAAAAATTCCCTTCAGCTTTTCCTTCTTTCTCCTTCTAGTGGCAAAATTATGTGGCTCAGCTATGTTTTAGATTATTAGGTTTTGCTGCTGCACCCAGTAATTGTTATTAGAATGTGTGTTAATTAGAACTGATTTGAATAATAGGATTTTCATTAGGCAGTCTGAGAAAAAAGGTCTGAATATTTCTGAATATTCTTAAACTTTTTAACAAATTGATACCTGGTTAAAAATTAGCTTTATTTTACATTGACACAGGAATATTTCATGCATCCACAGTATTCAGTGCTTTTAGGAATAGACTGTTTCAACTCTGATATCAAGAAGGTCCTGTTACTACTTTGACCACGCACAGGGCATCTTTACCCAAACCAAATATTTTTTTCATTGTACATATTTTCTGCTGCTACTCTTTAACAGGCTATGAGTAAAGCTGAAAATAATGTTAGCACTATGTATGGCCACTTTTTATTACAGTGACTTTTCACAAAGACACAACAAATGTGTCTCCCTAACTGGGGGAGAAAAAGTATTATTTAAACAAATAGATGTGAATTAAATAAGCTAATGATCATAACTGAAGCATTTGTTTCCTTAAGCAGTATAACAGTGGGTTGCATAAGCTCTTCTGGACATTAATGTTATACATGTGTTGGAGTGTAAGCAGGGAATGTTAAAACTCAACCTCAATTATAGAAAAAATATATGTGTATGTACAGCAATTATCATTATGCTGGCGGAAAGAAATCATTGTATTGACATGAGACATTTGTCCTGGTTTCCTTGTTTATATTGAAAACATGTTTGAAGAGGTGTTTTTTTTTCTTTAGTGTTAGTTCTAGCAGTGTCACACAGAGAAATATGTGACAGTAATGTTCTGGTTTATCTAAATAAACACAAAATATAAACTAATAAAGAATATAATACAATTAAATTTAAAATAAATAGATTCCATACTAGATATTAAAGTAATGCTTAAATAGCTACATGAAATAACATTTTATGAACAGAACCAGAATTAATTCTTTGTACTGCATAAATTCTAATAATTTTATCTCTGGACTGCCAGTGCAAGTAACTTTTTATTAGCGGGAATAGCAAATTCTCTGTGATCAATAATATTTGTTTATGAGAATAGTAAAAATAGATTTTATAGCAAAAGCATAGAGCTATTGTTTTGGGAAGCAGCTTTGGATAAAAGCTTTGCACTTGTTCTTTTCTCCTGGGACTACTAAAGAGAACACTAAAAAGTAAAATGGGTGACCACAGAAGCAAGTAGGGTCACCCATTACCAGGGATTCATTTTATTTCCATTAGAGAGGAACTAGAAAGCATCTCACACTATTTGTACCTGGTTTTCCATTATAAATTACGGTACATGAAATCATTTAAAAATTGCTCAGCCTTTCAGATTAAGCTGACTCTGTTGCTGTTCCTTAATAATTGAACAGTAAGAAATACAAGATCTCCATTTTCATCCAACCAAAGTAACTTATGAGATGGGAAAGGAGAAAAAGGTATATGAAGTACAATCTTCCTAAAAGCTCATAGGGCAGTCTCAGAGGGGGATTTAAAGAGTGGATTTGAATTCACATTTAGAGGGCCAGGTTTCCTCAGTCAGCTTCTACCTGCAGATTGGAGTCCTGAGACCACACACAGCTGATGTACCGACCACAGCTGGTACAGGAGCACCAGTATGGAGTACATGCACTAAAGTCAGGGTGCTATTTCTTTAAAAGCATGATGCAATTCAGACAGTTCATGCCTCAGTGTATGAACTTTCAGCTTTAATGCTTCTCTGGGGTGAGGAGCAACACAGTCAGACAGCAGAACCTCACTGAGTAACTTTTTTTTCCCCTGAAAACTGGTTCTGAAGACAGGCTAGGCATTGTCTTGACTTTCTTTGCGTGTTGCTGATGTGAAGGGATTGCAGCTTTGTTAGAAGACCAAACAAAAGAGCAACAACAAAGTATGTAAGAGATACTCCAGCGTAACTAATGTCATATTTACTTCCAGTTCAAGTCATAGGCTAGGAGCCAATTTATTGAAGGTATTGAAAGTGTTCTCATCAGTTTCACTGGATCTTGGTATCGTTGGTTGCATATTGTTTGCCTGCTCCATCCTAGTTCCTTGTCACACAGAGCAGAAGTGTGTGCCTGTGTGGCAAGTCATGCATTGTCCAGAGATTTGCAATGAGAAACAGCAAAATGTTTTAAACTGCTTTTTAAATATAGGAATACATTTTAAGTTTGGCATTTTTTCATGTCATTCTGAGATATCAGCTGCTGCCCAAACATGTAGTCCAGTGAGTTAATAAGTAACAGTAAGTTACTGATGCAGTAAGTTAATAGCATAAAAATGGTACAAGCGACCCTTCTGTTCTTTTTCTTTTTTTCCTATTTAATCATGTAAGTCGGAAAAAACAGACAGTAATTAATATTTTCAAAATCTTTACAAAACCATAAAAAATACATTTTTGTTTTTGTTGTTTTGTTTGGTCTGTTTTGAAAAACTGTTCCCACGTGTCAACTCTTGTCAATGGGAAGAAACTCTTGATAGGAGACCATTGTATTATCATAAGCCTTTATTCTACTAATTATTTTCATAGTTTCCAGAAGAGCTCCATGGACTCTTCTATCTTAAGTGTCTTACTTAGTTACTCTGGCATGATAGAAATACAGGGAAGTCGTGGCACATAAGTTCCACACAAAAATTCTTCAAAGAGGGGAAGGTGCATGGATTTCTTAAACATTCACCTTTTAAAAGTGATGATTGAGCAAGCGAGAGGCTTTGCTTATTTAATATAAATTAACATTTCAATATTATTTATTATCTGTCTCACAGACAATATGCGATTTCAATTACTTGTAACAAATGCTTCTCTTCAAAACATGATACCATCTCATTTCTATTGTAAATGAGGCAGGAATCTAAGGTAGTCTATCAAAGTGTTTTTTGGAGGGGATATTAACCCAGCTGAATTCCATGCTTTACAGTTAGAATTGGCACATTACAAGAATGTACCCTAAATTTCAGTTTGTAACAGATCCTGTCCGAACATCATAGGAAAAAACCACTGGGTCCAAGCATGGGTCCATGTGTGAAATGATTTCTGCAAACTGATGTACATATTTAGTTGGTTTGGTTACACAGTTGTTTGGTAAGAGGATCTGCTCTTTTGCTGGAAAGGCTGCTGGAGAAATTTTAAAACTGCAAAATAAATCACACCTTCTACTTCCTTTTCACCCAGTGGTTAAAGGTTGTGAAGAGCTGTCATAGCACTGGGTACACAGGATGAACTACAGCTGGTATTTTTCAGCATTACACTGGGGACCTCCAATAGCGCAGAACTTTGCTGTATTATCAAGTCTGAGGAAGCTGATTTCTCTGGCAAAACTCATGGGCTGGAGTCTGCTCTTGCTCACACTTACTTCAAATTAAAATTTGGGTTCAGTAGAGTGGCTTTGGATTGAGTGAGAATGTCTAATTTCTGTGAGCTCTGATTCAGGCCTTTTGTTTAAAATAAAGGCAGAATCCAATCTTCAAGTGCAGTGTGTTATATAATTATTTAATAGTTAATAAAGTTAATTAATAAAATTCTTAATTCTGTTCTGGATTTCCTTGCCATGCACTTGTTCTCTCCAACAGAGACCAGCACTAGAGTTGTTTGAGAAATGAAGTTTGGTAAAATGAAAATAGACCATCATATGACAGTGTTTCAGCACAATTTTAATACTGCATCTCAGTTTTGCTATTTTGATTGATTTAACTTTCCATACCATATTGAAGCATCTGTTTCTCTAACCTTTGCAACAGTTTCTCCTTACCAGCAGCATTGGAATGGAGCACTTTAATAGGCCTGAATCAGGCACTCCCAGTGTGCTCTTCTGTTGAAAATTTAGAAAGGAAAGTGGTTTTTTGAACAAAATCAGACTGCAAAATGAATGTTGCAGTTTCTCACAGAAAGGCGACTCTAGTTTCTGCTCTGCTCTAACAAACATTTATGGATGTTGCGGCGACAATATGATTAAGCAGAACTTTTCTGTGTAGTGGCTTCAATGTTTGGATCAACTGCAACAAGATCTGGACCACACTTCCAAGTTGTCATGCTGTTTCCTCAACATACACATACTGTCACCTCTTCCACCTGCTTCAAGCAGTTTCTGTTTCACAGGATTGGAGTCATAACTTTATGATTAACACATTATTTCTCTTCTAAGATTTACTTTTCTAATATGTTCTTGCTCTTTAGAAATAATTATTAAACAAAAAATGAAAGGATTGCTTCCCATTTCTTAAAACAGAGGTGAACTAGAGATAATTACTTAAGCTGTGATACAGTTTATCAGAAGTAAATCACTTCTTTTTCTTGCTTACCCAAATAGATGTCTGCTTTATATTTTTTTGCTTTGGTGTCCTTTTCTCTTACGTAAAGCTGTTACTCAAATTTCTATAATTATCTTGTTAAAGTGATATGTTGTAGAAACTAAAATGCAATGGTAACTCATTGTTTTGCTTTCATAATCATTGGTACAAATCCAGTGAATATCATGGAGTTCAGTTTAACTGTAAGATACTGGCCCAGAGAAGAGGAGAGGAGAGGAGAGGAGAGATCTCACTGTAGTCTACAATTCCTTGTGAGGGGAAGAGGAGGGACAGGCACTGAGCTCTGCACTGTGGGGTCCAGTGACAGGACCTGGCCTGAAATTGTGTCAGGGGAGGTCTAGGCTGGGTGTTAGGAAAAGATTTTTCACTCTGAGCGTGGATGGGCACTGGAACAGGCTCCTCAAGGAAGTGGTCACAGCACCAACCAGACAGAGTTCAAGAAGCAATTGAACAGTGCTCTCAGGCTCATGGTGGGACTCTTGGGGCTGTTCTGTGCAGGACCAGGAGCTGGACTTTAATCCTTGTGGGTTCCTTCCAAATCAGAATATTCTGTGATTCTATGAATTACGCTGTATATCACTTGACCTGTATTAAAAGCACTAACTCTTGTATACATTAGGATCTGTTCTGTGACATCACATTCTGTATCATGGACTTCTGGGACAAAATCTGTCCTGTAACAACTGCATGCAGGATAGGATGAAGTGTTTATTTGCCACATTATTTATGGTTTCCTTACTCTGCTAACACTTTGTCCTTACGTGTCCTTTTATGTCATGTACCATCTTTTGTAATTCTTCATCTTCATTTCCCAAGAGCAGAATAGCTATGGTTTTGTTTTATAATCTTCTCGAAGTTTGAGTTTTGTTTATTTATGACTTTGGGATGAAAAAGCATTGCATGACAGAACTTTCCTAGAAGCCAGTGGACTCACTAGAGCAGAGAGAGTAACTCTGCTGGTGGAGTCCTGAAACTTCTACATTTTCAAAGCTTACAACAGCAAAATTCATTTTGTAAATAAACTCTGAGGGTTCTGTAAAGACCATAGTCCTGCTGGCTACATCCCTCTATGTCCAGACACTGAATCAGAACTTTAACTTTCTCTGTCCTCCCTTGCTCTAGAGCTTTTGTGTGTCTCATGTCTGCCTACGAAATACTGTCTCCTTGCAAAATGGCTTTGATGTTACCATAGGTTGAAGTTTTTCTTAGACATTACAAATGTTTGATCTGTAGCAGAAAAAGAGGTTCGTTCTTACATGGGTGTTTCAATCAGATGTTCTGTGTGATTTGCACATGAAAATGTTATCAAAATACTTAAAATTTGGAAGGCAGTTTTGAAGAAAAATAGTTATCAGAGCTTGATCAATTTGAATGCTTGGTCTAATTGTGAACTCAATTATTACTGTGCTCAGTTTTTTATTGTGTAGGAGGATTTGCCAAGGCTGAGAAAGAAATTAATCCAACTTTCTCATTAAAACATACTTTGAAAAAGATCATTGATTGTGCACTGACCACTCATTGTCGTACCAATAACTTTCTAATTATTTTTCTTCACATTAACAAAATAGAGGTGGCTAAGGACCCACATGAATGTTCACAATGCACACGTTGCTAGGCTGTCTACAGAAAATGTTACTTCAATTTTTGCAAAAGATGAGAAGAAGAGATTAAACTCTTCCTGGCATGCTGAAAAATACTCTGTCTTCAAAGATACTGTCCTTGTTTGAGACAGATACTCATAGTAAAGGCAGCTAAAATGCATAAAAACGTTCTGTTGTTGCATTTTGTATATGTAATTCTTGCCACTGCTGGACAGACAATGCTATATGACAGTGGGGGACAAGCTTTTCTCAGTAACTCTTAAAACAGTAAAAGTTTCAGAGTACCTGAAATAATGAAAAAGATTCACCAAATGCAAATGACAGCTTTCATCTTCCTTTATGAAGCACATGCTCATGAATATATACATTTTTGCATATGTAGAAGCTCAAGTGTATCTGCCTTCTGATGAGTGAAAGAATATGGAAATTATGTATTCAGAATTAGCTAGAAGTTTACTTTTTTGGTTGGTTGGTTGGGGTTTTTTTGTTTGTTTTTTTTTTTGTTGTTTGGTTTGGTTTGGTTTGGTTTGGTTTTTGTTTTGTTGTTGTTGTTGTTGTTGTTGTTGAATTCTCCAATTTAATTGAAGTTCCCTTCCTGAGCTGAAACATTTCTTAGAGGCTGCCAGATTCGAGAAGGGGGCACTGTTATCCCCTTCTTCTCCCTTCTGAAGTTTTTGTGCTATTTAAGTACCAGTGTCGCTTTTGGTGATATTAACAGCCTTTTGGCAGTTCTGTGCTGTTTGTCTGCACAATCTGTCCATCTCAAGTAGCAGAGCATGAGAAGCTGATCTCCTGAGGGAACTCCAACAATATCGACAGGCTTGATTGACATGAAACCAGTCTCTCTCTTTCACCTCCACTGAACTCTTAGAGTAAATTCAGGGCTTGACTGAAGTGAGATAGGGATTTAGGCATTGACTTCCATGGGAACAGAATTTGAACACTAGCAACTACTGCCCTTTCCTAAGGCAGCCCTGAATATCTTGGCAAATGCTGTTTAGAAGCACTATCAATTTGATCCTGCTTCCTTCTCAGGACTCAAAGCCAAGTTCAGGGCTATTTATGTCTTATTAACTAGAGAAGGCTTTGGATGGGAACTACAGCAAGCATTTAAATCTTAGCCTTGAAAAATGGGTTGTGGCTTAATGAACCTTGTTCAGGTTAAAGCAGTTATTTATTCTTGATATTTGTGTTTGTTGCTGTCAGGTAGAAGTCAATGAAAGAGCAGTGCCTTCTATCTTAAAGAGTTTATCAGGATGGAATAGCCTGAAATTTGTTTCAAGTGAATCAATTCTCACTTTTTTGACAGGAAAATAGCAACAGTAGATTTTCCAGATACGCTTCAAAATACCACATGTGCTCAAAACTTAGAGGATGTCAAGAACCATACGAAAAGATCTGCTTATCACTTCAAAATGTGAACATCTACAGATATCCAAATTACATTTTCTATTAAGTCAGCAGTACAAAAGGTGAGAGAGGAGGCAGAGACACAGACATTTATTTTCAGTCAGTGTGTTCATACAGAGGAAAAGGGGAAAAGTGAAAATGCAGTCCATAAATTGAAGAGTGTCTGTGTGAAATAGAAGAGATAACACCAGAAAAGTTTAAAATACTCCCTTTTTTCTTTCCTCCCTTTCTGAAGTATTTGTGGTGAAATATACTGCTTCTACTGCCACCCATTAATGTTATTCATCTAATGTGGGTATTGTTTGACTAGTTCCTAAATATTTTCTTTTTTGAGTTGATAACCATAGTACCTAATTGTGATCTTTTCCTTTTCTGAAGCAAATTTTTTATTTTTAAAGCACTTTTGAAGTTTAATGAAATCATTAGAGAATAATTTTACTTAGTTATGCTCGTGGTGGAATGGGATGTGCTCTTTCTAGTATCTTCTGTTGCTATGTCTTTGATTAGTAAGGATGATGGTACTAATGCCAAATTTTTGGGCACATCTGATCTTGGAAAGCCTAGAGAACCTTTCTTACAAGGCATTTCAAGAGGGCTGAAGTAAACCAGAGCTTTGAGTTCTTCTGTGTACTTAGAGAAATATCTTTGAACTCCCAAGGCTGTTACATTTTACCTTATGGCCTGAAAGAAGAGAGATTATTAATTTGATTTATATTTTTTTTTGAGGTTGGTTACCGTAATTGTTTCCAGGTGTAAACCATTAGGACCTACACCACTTCAGAGCTATTAAGATAATTCTCTGTCTTGTTTGATGCTACATGCCTGCATTTAGGAAAAAACAAAACAAAAAAAAACCCTGAAAACCCTCAACCCAAAACCATCTTAGCTCTTCCTGTCAGAACATTTTCTTTTGAACTTTTTACTTCTTTTACTGTTGGTCAACACAGACTGACTTTCTCCACAGAATTCCCCTCAATTTGTTGTAAAGGAATATAACCTCCCATGCAGAAATTTGCCTGTGTAGAGCATTGTCCTTTTCCACCCTCTTTGCAACCTCCTAAAAAATCTATACAATGTTTTTTCACATTTTTTCTAGGTGGGGCTAGTAAAGTTGTTTGGTAGTTTTGTTCAATCTCAATCAACTTTAGGAAGCCACTAATTAACAAATATGAGGCTGTCAGATGGTAATGCTGGGCAGTGGGAATTCCAGAAATGGTAACAGCTTCCTATTTGTGGTTGGCTAATATATAGAGAGGATGTGTCGATTTCCTAGCTTGTTCAACCACATCACAACATACGGGCTAATACCACATGTGGTCATGGGCAGATGATCATGGCATGTGTCAATATCCAGTGTGCAGATGGTTTTTACATGGTCCTCCTAATAGTATCATATGTTGCTTGGTAGTTGTTCAGTGCTTAAAACAAAAAGCTCTTGAAGCTTTAGATGTGATGTTTAATACATCTTTCTCTAATGTTGGCTTAGCAACTGCTTCTGCCTCACAGTCACATCAAAGTAAACTCCAAGTAACCACTCTGAAATCATGCAGCATTGGGCCATGGTGCAAAAATAGTGAAAGTGCAGGGCAATCAGCCTTGTAAATTCTCTCCATCTGCAGGAAGAATCTCCATAGCCACCTGGATGCTTTTAAACCTTCATTATTTTAAATTTAAAACAGTTGACTGAGCATTGCTTCTACAAAAATATGGTACAATAATCGAAGTTGGAGGTGGGGAAGGACCTCTGGGGTCACACAGTCAAACTTTCTGCCAATAATGGATTGTTCCTTGCAGTTCAGTTTCTAGTGACCTTGGAAATTACTAGCCTGGTAAAATGGTAATGAAAAGACAAAGCTGTTACAGCTTCAGAAGTAGCCAGAGTGATGCTGTCCCTATGAGAAATTGTGTTTTTGATGTGAGATTCTCTGTGTGCATTACTTCTTGGTTGCAGTTTTTAAGTGATTACAGTTTTAATCTACACTTTCTGACCCATTTTGAACTGGCTGTGACCAGGAGTTTAGTGGAGGTTGGCTTTTTTTAATACTATGTGAACTTATCCCTTAACTAAATCATGATTTTTATTACAAATAAAGAAGTCAGCAACTTGATTAACACTCCTATCACAACATTTTCTTCATGTCTCTGCAGTTGTATTCTTTCAACATTTCTAGCCTCCCAGAAACAGGAAATGAGGAGGAAAAAAACAGGTTTCTTGTTTTTTCCATCAAAACTCTTGGTTAATTAATTACAGACTTATCATGTCTGGGAACCCAAAAATTCCTGAAGAGATTCAGACGTGATACATGATTTTTAGATTGCTTTCAACCAAGCTAATATTGGTTTACTTCTCTGTTGGCATGGGCAATAAAGGACAACCCTGCCATACACCTAACAAAGTGTGTAGAATTTGGCCCCTCTTTTGAGGACGAAGCAGCAGGGAGACGCTCCCACCAGCAGAGTAATTACAGTTTTGGTTAAAAAAAAATTGTAGTAGTCTGTTAAAATCTGAGTAGATGGGAAAAAGATCCCAAAGCACCAAGTTCCCTTCCTGTTGTGCCTGTTTGATGTGTGGTAATTTCTTCACTAGGGGACCCTATTGTGGGCTGTCTTTTGGGGCATGCAGCACTGTGATTATCCTTTCTTCCTGGGGCTCTGGCCTCCCTGACTATTGTATTCACACACACCAGATCTCACTTGGAGAGGAAAAGAGTTTTCTCAGCTGCCAACTTGCTTAAAAGAGGAGTTAAGAGGAAAAGAAAGCTAATTGGGCTATGCTTGGCAAAAGTCTCTATTTTATTCTGTTTATTCAGACTTTTAAAGTGTTGGGTGCTGAGAAACACCAAAATAGTGAGAAGGTTTATTCCTTAAACAGGTTCTTGCAAAGTTTTTACAATAAAAACAGAAAGCTGCCTTAGTAAAGTGGTGTTTATCCTTGCACTAATGCTGGTCATGAATACGTGTCTAACTTAGCTGGAACTAATGCCTGACTATACTGTTCCACTACAGCAACTTAACATTCTGCGTAGGCTGATTATTTTTTCAACAATATTTGCTAAATTCTTTTAAGGGTTGCCAGTATATATTTTTTGAAGCTTAGTTAATAAGAACAGCTGCCAGTGGAGTCAAGGCTAAAAGAGACAAAAAATATCTGCAGAAGGCAAGATTTTACTTCAAAAGATCCGTATTACAAAGCACTACTGTTGCTGGTATAATCACTTTCTTTGGGGGGGATGCTAATATAGACTGGGTTTCTTGTCTTCACAGCCCCCACTGAGCCTTTGCTGTGCAAATTTGCTGATGGAGGGCAAAAGAAGCGCCAGAATCAAAGCAAATACACACAGAATGGAAGGCCATGGCCCAGAGAAGGAGAGGTAAGTGCCACGTAGCAATTATTTTCCTGGGGTTTGGCAGAAGTCAGCGACAGACCTGGAGGTCTGTCTTTCGGGCTGTGAAGAAATCAGATTGCACAAAAAATGCTATAGTTTCATGCAGAAAAAGCTATGTAAGCAGTGGGGAGATGAAGGTTTGTGATAATGTGCAGAGTATAAAGTTACAGGAAAGGAGAATTTCCGGGCTTGGATGGGGAACTGTGTGCAGCTTGGTCCCACTGTGAGTGCTCTGCAGCCAGGCCTGAGCCAAGGATTCTCTTACTGGTGAGCCATCAGCACCCAAGGTGTACATTTTACAAACCAAATCAATTTCCACTGAAGCAACTCAACAGTGTTATTTTCTCCATCTAGTTCCTGGTGGTAAAAGATCCTTAGGGAATTCATGGACTGTTCCAAAAGGGAGAGATGCACTTAAGCATTCAGGTGTAGGGTCCATGTAAAAGTTTTCCAAAAGCTTATCTGAGCTGAGCTCTTCATTTTCTTCAAGACAAAGCAATTTACAGTAGCCTCAGCTGCATCATGTGTACAAAGATTTAAAATAAAATAGTGTAATGGTTGCTCTCTGCTCTGCTGCAAAGAGTCTGTTACTGGAGTTTCTTTTCTATCTTCTTTTATGTGAAGTGACTCCAAATGTGGGTGAAATAAGAAAGATATTTTTTTTACTCCAAGAGTTTGTTTTCTGTTTTGGAATTTTAGTATTGAAAAAAGACTTGAAAAAATAAGATAGTTCTGATCATAGTGCCTTCTTATGGTGCTAGCTATGAAGGCTGAAGGGAACTTGCAAATATTTCTATCCTAAACCACTATTCTTTGTGTTTTTGATCGAGACTTCAAGGAAAAAAAGTATCTTGCTCAGTTGTATTCCTCTAAAATACAAGTTGGTGGGAGGGTGTCTATTTTTGGGGTGGAGAGCGTGTTGCTATATTTACTTCCATTTTACAAGGCAAACTGAAAAATGAAAATGATTTGGTATTTCTGAGTTACATGTTTCTAGAGGATTTCTGCTTTTTTGACTTTCTTGACTTTTCTAGCTGATACTTTTAGACCATTAGTTTATGACATATGTACTCTAGCACTATTGGTGAGCTCCTAAAACAAACAGAAAGGCCTTTTGAAAGTGTAGGAATTTCTCCCCCCATCCCACGGTTGTTGTACACTGTTCCAACAGCAATGGTCCATTTTTAGCTCTGTGGGCTGAAAATCCTAGTGTGGCAGACACATTTGCTACAGGACATTGCAGAATTTTCCAAAGGCTCATCACAGTGTCTTATGCTGCATGTCTCAAAAAATGGACTTGTCTTCTCAGGAGACACTGTGGTTTGTCATACTAGGAATCTACCGAGGAAAAAGTGCCCAAGAAGTACTTCAAGCAGTAGACTCAGGTCAGCATATACAGAGCTTGAAAAACAAAGGTCTGTATGTAGGAGACAATAATAAACCCTCAATAAGGTCAACTATCCATATTTTAAAGATCTCTAAACCCTGTTTAAAAACTAAATACCATTATAGCTATTATCTCCACTGTTCTATACTTCCTTCAGTTCAAATCAATAAAAAAAAGAGAATTTAAAGTTAAAGTCAGCAAGCCACCATTATGCCTGTGGCCTCAGGGTATCAACTTATTGCCTCTTGTGTAGTTCATTTGCTGCTAGTGGAGTGGTGCCTATTAAGCTCAGTGATATCCTGGTGACCTAGAGGCAGGGTGTGGCTGGTGTGTTTATAGTATCAATACTTAAAAACTGATTTTCGGTGCTGGAAGGCATCATTCCTTTTTGTTGATTGCAGTCAACTACAGAGCTGTTGTCATAGTATAATGTACAAACATGAAAAGATTGTAAAGATACAAACTCAGAATTATTTCTGTCTAAATTTTCTCAGATTTTCTCTATTTACTAACATCTGGTTAGTACCTTGCTGCACATTGGATATTTTCTACTCAGGGCATCAAAGACAAGAATGCATGTTCTCTTTTAAGGTCCCTCATTTGTTGAATTTCTTCCCCACTGTTGTTAATTTTCTTATTTCCAATGTAAAATCTTTCTGTATAATTACTCTTAGATTTTCTTTGCAATAAGGGTTTTCTAACTCTTTGTCCTTTAACAATCTTACTCTAAAATTGATCTGCCATTCAGCTGTTCTCTATGTAGCAGCACTCAGGTAACCTTTCTACAGTTATTCCTGTCAGCTTTAATTTCTTTTTAAAAGAACAGGAAGTGAGTAGTGAAAAATAATTGATATATGACAAGTGTCATATTTCTGATTACAAATGGGAGCTGGAAATATTCCTTACATCTCTACTTTTTCTTAGTTTCTTCCCCAAACAAAAGTATTAAAGTAACATCCAAGAGATTACTCACTTAGTATTTCCACCCTGGCCAAATCCTGTGGTATCTAGACCAAGAGGTATTTTGGCTTTTGTTCAGGTAAGCCTTTGCATTCTTCAATACTTTCATGAAGGGCATTGCTAAAACATCTGAGTTTAACCATCATTAGCATGGAGCATGCATAAGGATTATTTCCTGGAAGGGCAGATCCCAGAGAAATGACGCCAACAGTTCTGTCAGTGGCCTCAGACTTGAGAGTGCAAAGTAGGGACAGAGCTCTGTGCTGAGCACTCTGCTGTAGGGAGGGAATGGCAGGAGATTTAGGGGGGAGGAGCAGGTTTGCTGCAGTGTTACCTCTCTGACCATACTGTTCTCGGAGGTTTTGTTCTCTTTTATGAAGAGCTTCTATGGAATTTTATAAGGCAGGCATTTTTTTTTTTTTTAGTTAAAGTTTTCAGGTCATACTGCAGAATGCAATAGAAAATCTTATTCCTATCATACATCTTTGTAGATTGCTTCATGACCATATAGAAATACTTTAGTTGTCTGTTAAATGGTCTTTCCTTTTCAAGTCCAATCTTTAGGAATACACTGAGTTTCTCTAGGGCTTTTTGAGAGCTCTGGAGGAGGGTGGGTTTGGTGCATGGTTACTTGGCCAATTGTAACCAGGAAGAATGCCAGATCTTGAATAGCACTTTCTGCTCCATACCCTTTACACTCTTGTTTGAAGTCTCAGGAAATGTTCAGCAGATTTACTGAGACATTTGACGGAGTGTTTGTGATGGTTGACCAGTTCTGGACTAAGGAGCCGAGAGCTTATATAAGTGATGGCTTTATATAATGCTGTCAAATTAGGTATCTGATATACAGGTGAAATAAATGTACAGTGAAACCTGTGAGTGTTGGAAATATTTGCAGTGAAATTCTGACCCAACAACTGACATTATTTCTGCACAAAGTTCAGTAATTTCTTCTTCAGTCTAGTTTCTCCTGAGTCACACTGGTTTAATTCAGCACTCTGTTTTGAAACTTAACCTGACAAGATTCTCTTGAGATGGTGAGAGAGGATAATCATATTCAAATTCTGTCTGTAAAATATGTGATTCAGTTTACCTCTAAATTGCAATTGACAAGTCTAGAGGTGGGTGACATAACTCCCCCAAAATGTTTTGGTTAAAAATGCAGCCAGGGAATCAAGTGTAGTCACAAAATGAGATCAGATTGGATTATAAACTACAACATAAATTTTGCAACATAATCTTATACTGCGGATTTAATGAATCTTATATTGCGGATTTAATGAAACTTCGTTTTGGTTAGTAAGAAATAAAGTCTTTTGATACATTTATTTAAGAGCAAGTTTATTTGAAAATTATCTGTTAGAAAGGGAGAAATCTGCCCAAAGTTTATTATTGTTTACAGTTCTAGAAATTGTAGCCTTTCTATATCTGGTCAACCCAAAGTGATTATTTTTTTTTTTTTTATAGTCACAGTATTTGGAACTCTTTGATATTTCATTTGCAAGTTTCAGTAACATTTGGACTATTTAAATAGTTGCATTGCCTTGTTAGAAAGTATCACCCTTGCAGTATTGGTGCATATATCACAACAGTGAGATGCACCACTGTTAAGATTTGGTCTGATGTCTATAACAATATTTAATAATTGTCACTAATAATACTTGAATTGATTGCTTTTTTGCTTCTGTAACCTGTGTTACACTTTTTGTTTCTAAATAGGAGGTTATTCGCCTTTCCTTTCTTTTTCTCTCTTCCTCCTTTCCCCTTTCTCCTTGTTATTTTTTTTTTTTCAAGCTCAGTGCATGGAATATCTAAAGAATTAAACATGGTTTTAATTTTTTCTTAAAAAAATAAAATGATCTGATAGTTTGGGAATGTTGCTTTTGTTAACAGTTTCTCATTTTATCCACTACTCATTAGAACTTTGCCTAATGCAAACAGCCACTTAGAAAAACATACAGTAGGTAATTTGAGAGACTTCCCAAATTTTTTGTGAAGTCAGTACCAATGAAGGGCTGAAGCAGTTGGTCCTGGTGCCAATGGTCCCTTCTTTACTGGCAGATGCATTTAGAAATGATTAGTAGTTTTGTGCCAGGCCTATTTATAACTCAGACATGGACTATTTTTGTGTTTCTAAGGAGATAGGTACCACTTAGTTGTGTTCTATAATCCTGAGTGTCTAGGGCAGATGTATTTTATACCTAGACACATAATTTTTCTTTGCTGTGAGAGGCAGTTCCCAGTTCTGTCCATATAAGCAGTAGTACCCTCATATGTAAACCACCCACAAAGACATTTACTGTGTGTATTTAGTGTGCCTGTAAGTTAAACAGCAGCACTTTGCATATTTATTTTCAAAAAAGCTTAGGTTAGCAAAGAGAGATGTTGAACCTGAAGAGAAGCCCAAGCAGAGGGAGAAAGAGAAGGGCAAAAGATTACTGAGTGAAAAGTGAAAAGATCTGGAGTAATGACACGCGATGCTGTTGTTGTGGGCAACATTTTGAAAAGCTGCCTCAGTGGCACAAATACCAAAGACCAGTTTGGATTTTGATCTTATAAAGCACATAGAAATATTTTAAACTAATAATCTATGTGAAAGCACTGTCATTGCAATCAGGATTTTAAAAGGCACCGCTTTTAATAAGGGCCATGGTTTGATTAAAACAGAATCAGCAGTGTACCTGTTATTAGAGATTAGTTTTCTTTGTTTTAATTTTGGCATTGAATTTCCTTCTCTGGTGAAAAATGTCGTGTCATTTGCCCTGGAGATTTTCCAGTAGTTGGGTTTTCCTCCAAATTCTGCTGCTACAGCAGTGTTTTCTTTGGCAGAATAAACAGATGTTGGAGGAGGGAAAGGACATACCTTTTTCTGCTACATCCCCAACAGATTTCAGGAGTGCTGCAAGCCATCCCTGGAAGTCTTCCCAACTCACAGTAGCACACACATATAGTGTACACATGTGACTGTAATACACAGCTGATATGACACTGGATCACTCTGATGGCAAAAGGCATGTGCCAGATCCCCAAAAGCAGATGGCTCATAGACGTGAAGATGACAAGGTTAAATGTATGTGCTGGCTGTGGAAACAGAATATTTACATTATATTATCTATGTTCTTTTGGTTTTGTTTTTTTTCTTTTCAATTTTTGTAGACTTCAGCACTTATATTTTAACTAATCAGACAAATTGAAGTGGGAAAAAAGTGACTCAATCTCAAGCACAGAATCTGTGTGTATCAGACTTCCATTCTAGGTCTGTAGGGCAAAAGGGTTTCTTGTCATTCATTTGGGTATCTGAACTTGTCATTTTGTTTATCAGTGCACCCTCTGACCTTCTGAGGTTCATGAATCACTTCTGTTTGACATCAATATTATATATTTTTCTCTCCAGAACCACTTTATTTTTTTTTTCCCTCAGAACTTGCAGCTGCTTAAGAAACACACATCTGGGAAATGCTCCATTTCTTTCATATGCATCTATATGTCTAAGAGGTGGCACATTTACATTCTAGATTTCTCCATCTCTTAAAAGGAAGGCATTTATTCACAATTAAATTGATAAGTCTTTCTAATATGTTGAATATTTCTGACAGAACTGTTTCAAAATCAAAGAAAGGAATTCTGCCAAGTTGTCTTTAGTGGTGACTGAAATTATTTTATTAAATCAGTATTTTACATGAATCTCATTTGGGTTGATGATTTCCTTCCCCTACTCTCTCTTGCTTCAAAGTGTTTCAGTAAGGGTATCTGCTGTCAGGGCACAAGAGATCCTTGTGTTGTGATGCCTGGCAGATATTAGCAATGGAAACAAATCAAGTACAGGAATTTGGGAGTTGAAATTTCAATTGATTCCACTGTAGTAGCCAAGAGCACACCCTGGGATGGCAGTCCTCCAGGGTGAAAGGATGAAGGTATGAGTCAGAGGAGATGGGGAAGAGAGACTTATCCTTTGGTCTAACTCCATCATCAGTTCGCCACAGAAACCCCTGAAGTCCAGGTGTACAACCTTACCTCTCCAAATCTCACCTTAAGGAGGAGAATTCCAGAGGGCTTTCTCCTTGGAAAACCCACCACATTCATGGATTTCACCCCTTTTTAGTTTGTAGGCCTCTCCAAATTTTTCCAATGGGACTGTGGCTTCCTGCACAGTACAAGATCCTGCAGTGGCAGCAGCCTTGCCTAGTGTGGGTGCTCCAACACAAGGCAGAGACTGGTCAGGGCAGGTTCAGGGAGACAATGTGGAAGTCTCACCTCTGAGAAAGAGGCATAGCAGATCTCAGTAGCAGGTCCATATTAAGGTGAATTTTTGCATACGGTGTTGGAAAGACATGTACACTAACAGTAGATGGTGATACGATGGTGAAGTTGTTCATGAAAGCAGCTTCCCAGCAATGCAGAAGATGCTGGGCTGCACAGAAAATGCACAGAATAAATTGGTGGTTTGTAAGTATTTATGTTTGCTGGAAGGCAGATATTGCACTGATAAATGCTGTTCTTATGAGACATTTTCAGGGGTTTGGAAGAGAAATAATAAATCTGTCTTATTTCATATGATATTGAAGATGCGCTCATTTATGTTCAAATCGTTGCAAAAAGAGGGAAAAGAGCAAACAAACCAGAAACAGAACACCTTGTCTTTGTCCATGGAAAATTTTTCACAGTAAAATGTTGAACAAAGGCTTTCAAACTTCCTGGGGAAACCCTTGCCTTCCAGAGGCTTTCTTCTCTCTGCAGGGCCCTCCTGCCTTCAAGGGAGTCAACGGGTCCTCCCGGTTTTGCATTGTGTGTTTTCATTTAATAGCTGAATCTGTGTCCATTATCTGGCTGAGTGGCATAAAAATTCTGTGGTTCAGTTGTTCCTTAATAGAAGATTTTTCTGACAAATGTTTTCCTGAAGTAGCATTCTATCATCAGGGCCAGTCTCTCTGGTGCATTTCATCAGGAAGTGTCACTATGAGAAGAAAGAATAAGACCCTGTCCTTCCAGTGAAACACAGGCAAACCAGTGGATGAAAAGACCTGGAAGAAAACAGTCTTTCAGCCCTCTAGAGGGCTACTCTAGAGGCACCAGCCTGTGCCTTGGTATAGTTCAGCCTGTATTAAGCGCTGTGATGGCTATACTCGCTTCTGATTTTGACAGAATAAGTTGGATCTCCCTCACATGGAAGTCTAAGGCCAACCCTAATATTCTGCAGTTGGTATTTTTGGAATTCCTGTTTGTGTGCTATGGAGGAAAGTTCAGACAATTTTCCAGTAACTTATTATTGCTCATCAGTTTTTATTCCTGATGAATGAGGATGCTTCAGACCATAAATCTTTGACTGGTCCAGGCTAACTGTTGCCACTCCTGGGCTTCCAGCCAGCATAATTTTGTAGGGAGGAATTGCACAACTTGATGAGAAAGAAGTAAATAGTCCTGCGTTAGCAGCTATTTGAAATAGCAGCTGTTAAAGGCTATGCAGCAATGGAGGATATTAGCAATATTGCTGGGCCAACTGTAGGTGGTTACCATATGCACATATTGCCACATGCTGTGTCCTATTTGTCTAATGTGAAAGTTTTCACTTACTGGTAAATGTGATGGTGATATTTAGAGTGGTCACTGCTGAAGTACTTGAACAGATAATCTGTCTCTGTGCAGTATGGGTATGAACATGGATAAGGAGGAGACGAGTGTCTAGCCTTTCGTATTTTGTACTCTTCAGGAACTTGACTGTGCCCCCTATTCTTAATACCAATGTAGAGAACAGGGTATGTGGAGTTTGTCTCTTTGCACCCACACACAGGTCTGGGGCATGATGTGGCTGGAGGGTGAGCTGAGGGGCCATGCAGTGATCATGTGCTCAAACATCCATGAGAAAATAAGTGAAAGCAGCATAAACATGTGTTTGTGGGTCTCAGAGCAAACGCTTTTAGGGATGCAGTGAAAGAGCTGCTGCAGTTTGTCATTACTGCACCTTCATTCTTATTTGTGTCAAAGAAACTAAAATAACACAAATTGTTCATTTTCCCTTTTCCTCCCAGACCTACCTCTCTTATTGCCATTTTGTCCCATGCAAGCTGGGGGATATAGTGAGCTCTGATCCAGCAACTCTAAGAGCAATTAGATCTGGCAACTTCCTAATTTAAAAAGCTTGGATCTGTCCTTTCCCAAGAAATTATAATGGTTGTTTTCCTTAGTCTTGAGTAGATGTGTGATGAGATGTTAAAACGTAAACACCTCAATTTATAGGGAATATCTTAAGTTATTTTGAAGAGTATTTTTAAAAAATTGTTAGAATTAATTTTTTCTGTCCTTCTAAGGCTTGTACATACTACTTAAGTTGTCTTTACTGGTGCAGGTATACAAAAAGAGAGCAATAGTAAATTTTATATATTGAAAAGAGAAAGGAAAACAAGACAGTATCTTTCCTCAAAAGTGTATGGCAGACAAAAAAAGTTTATGATATTAAAGTTTTCTTTCCTCTTTTGTGTTTGAAATTTATACATTTCCGTTAGTAATTAATGCAACCTTACCAAACAATATAATATGCTGAGCATGTGTAAGACATAAGAATATAAAACCAAGTTAAGTAAGGAATTATGATTTTCTAAGCTAATTTATTTTTTACATCAAAATTAGTAGGGGTTTGGGTCACCCTAAATTCAGTTATTTGGAATTTTAAACTTACAGAAATAGCCATTTTATTTTTCTTTGTAGGAAATCAATACTTCTTTTAAAAATAGCCACATGTACTTGGACTTAGTATCCTGAATTATCTTTGCTTGGGAGAGACTACATATTTTATTAAAACAGGGGCATTTTCATAAAGCAAAACATGTGCCCTAGCATCTGTTTAAAAGAATAATGAGAAAAATATACAAATTTAATAAGGGCATGAACCTTTCTTTTTGGCGACATAAGGTAGCATGAAGCTTGGGCTTTCAGATCAGAAATTATTTTTGGCCTCTGGAAAGTTGGACTGTCTTCTCTCAGACCAGTTTGCAGCTGCTGGGCTAACCTGGCTCTTCCAGAGTGCTGCCTGCTCTCTTCTCTGCCTGCTCACCACCAGTGCATTTACCCTGGCTGCTCACCTGCCTGCATGGGAACCAGCCAAGCCCAAACGCTTTCCTGACCTGTCTGAGCAGCCATCTGGAAGGGGGCAGATGCCATTATTCATAACTACTTTAGTAGATGGCTTTGGGGGCATTAAAAGCTCCCAGCAGGAGCACAGACCCTACCATGTGGTTGGTAAAGCATCTGTCCTTGAAGAAAATGCTGCCTGTCTCAGGCAACAAGCATATAATAGGTATGGCAAACACAGAGGAATACGGTGCCTTGGAGTGGGATGGTGCCATGGCGTTTTTTCTGCCGCTTCCAAAGGGAGAGCAGCGCATTGAGCAGTGAGGTTCCTCTCCCTTATGCTTCTAACCCTGTACAAAGGACAATTTCTTCCCATCTCATTGTAGTGTCTTGCATTGGAAAGCATTTCACAAAGGGAGGGATGAAAATCGATAAGGAAGGCAAAAAGTCAAAGCAAATGCAGTATGTGGGAGGAGAAATTGTCAGTTCCACGTCTTTAAGTAAATGGGGGGGGAAACAAAAGGTCTTTCCTGCATGACCCTGACTGTTATCGTGGAGCATAAGGTGGAGTGCTTAATTCTGTCTCCAGTCCTGCTCTCTCACTGCCTTTGCTGTGGTACCTGTGGATAGGCCTGCTAACGGTGGCAGTGATGACAGTTGTTAGCTGGACAATGTTTTGACACTGCCAAATCCTTTCACAGAAGTCATGGTCTGCCTGGTGGTGAATGGCAGTTGACAAGATCTGTGTAACAAATTAAAAAATTCTTTTGCTGTTCAGACCTCTTGTTTAAAAGCTCAAACTTTTCTGCTTCACAACCCTATTTTTGTTTCTTGCCTCATGGCAATGAATTAACTGTAAGTACGAGTTTATACCCTGGGGAAATGGTGGGCTGGGGTCATGAGGGTTGTGACCTTTGTAGGAAAGATGAGAATCCTTCCTGAGAAGCTCTCATGAAGTTGGCTTTGGAATATTTACCAACCTCCCATCTCACAGGCAACAGCAGGATTTGGGCCTGTCTTGTTATAGTGAATAATCAGCTGTAAACACATTGATCTCAGTGGAGTTATTAACTGATTTGGTGCAACAAAAACAACATTTGCCCTAAATGTTATGGAAAGATGACAAACAACAGACTGAACAGATCTGTTTCTCAGTGATCTCTCAGACAGGGGAGGTAGCCAATCTGTCTCTGCTGCTTTGGGCCATCTGAGCTTCCCTTGAGAATTTAGATTTCTATCTGAGTTGCATTCAGTTTTTATTCGTATTGGCTTAGAATATGTTTCGTGTCTTTTTTTTTCTTTTTTTCCTGCAGCAATAGTAAAAATCTGTTTTTCTTTCCTAACTATGTGCAGGCTGGCATGGCTTTGACTTACGATCCAACAGCTGCTATACAGAATGGGTAAGCAATGCATGTTTCTTATGTCTTTCTTTAAATTATTTTGAATGTCATCTTCTGTTTTCTCTTTCTGTGGTGAAACTTTTAGAAAATAAAATCCACTCAGTCATATTCTGTCTGAAGCATATAATGCTATATCGTCAAGTTCTTCTTTTGGTTTTCCTTTTCTTTTTATGCCTTCTTGTTTGCAACATCCATTTGAATGGGAAGTTGTTTTTCCTAATAGTTTCCATCTCTATTTGTCAAATGTTAGTGAATGTCTTTTTAATCTCTCTCTGTCGTGAAGTGGAAACCAGTAAAGTTTCCCATTTACTGACTTTGCTTTTGTTAAAATAATCATTGAAGATTCCAACATGTTTTGGATAATAGAGCTATTGCTTCATCTGGGGTTCTTTTTGCAGGCTGGCTGGCTTCCATGGCATTGTCTGAATAAAAATGCCAGATAGGGAGAAAGCCTTAAATTAATGCTTAAGCAGATGGGATTTAGGGGTAAAATTCTGAGCAGCACTCTTCTCTATTTCTCAGCTACCATTTGCTGACACAAGGAATTGCAATTTTTTCTCAAATCGAGCAGAGAAATTACATCATCATATTATTTACCTGCATGATTACATTTCCGATTATTTCATAAGCTAGGAAAAGATATCTTTGAAATTTAGCTCTCTTTTCAGCTAGGTTAACAACAATTTGAAGAGAGGCAGGAAGCTCAGCCCTGAACTCTTTGACAGGCACTCCTTGATTAGAGAGATGTATGATATGATTATCAAATTCCATGCATACTCCCACCTGTATTCTCCAGCTGAAGGGCAGAATTTATTGATATAGATAAGAATAGGTTTATTTGTTACATATTCGTTAGAGCACTGCTAGTTGAAATTTAGGAGAAAAACTCTAGCATTCCCACTGTTTTAAAAAATATAATCAATAGTAATAGTCTATTTTTCATAATTGCCATTTACAAGCCATAGTTTTGTAGGACTCATGGTATTCCTGTGTTGCAGGGGAAGAGGCCAAACTCAGAAGAATAGAGAGTTTGTTTGTAGTTGTGATTTCATAATCCTCTGCTTCTGTTTCCGTGTTCTGACCTCCAAATGAGTCATTCCTCTCTATTGTCATACTTTTCAGCTGGTAAAACATTATAATCTATAAATAAAAACATCACTGTTTCATAATCCACCAGGGTTTCATGCGGACAACTGGCTTTTATTTCATATAAATTTCCTGCATGTCAGTTGTGTGAATGTTTTGGAAACTGTAGTTTGAATGATCCTTCGAGGCTAATGTAATTTTAATTCAAAGATAATTTTTTTGAAGTTAGGAAAATTATCTCAGAATCAGACATTATTTATATCAAGGAGTACCCACAGTGCTCAGGTGTTCAGGCTACTCATATCGTTTAGTCCCTCAATTGTTTGAACATGCTGTCCCTGATCATTGGGAAAAGAAATTGTACCCCATGGGCAATTTCAGCTCTGCAGTTTTTAAAATATTTATTTATTTGTAAAGCAAGACATAAATTAAATTACAGCACCAGATATCTCTCTAAGAGTGACAATTAATTACCACTTTGACATATGTCTTCTTTCTAGAGTGTCAAAATATTTTCAGTTTTATCGGAACTAAACCATCATTCAGAATGCTCTTGTGGTGAGATCTTGATTGTGTGCAGCATCACGAGGATCACCAGGGCCCTTTGGTTACACAGGATTTTTTTTTATCTCCCCAGGCATTCACCTAATAATCTCTACATATGCTGAAGTTTTAAATTTTTACTATTTTTCATAAACCTCTTTACTTGCAAGTACAGTAGAAATCTAGCTCATGAGTTTCATTTTAGTCAAGTCTAGGACCTTGATGCTTTGCTTGTAAAATGTGTAAATGTGTCCTGTCACTCACTGGCGCAAGTCACTGGCATCGTGGCAGGTGTGTGGCCATGGTCAAGGAGACTTAAAGGCTCTTAAGCACTGTGAAGTAACACAGGTCAACTCAGCACCGGGGCGTCTTCCTCACGGGGACGGCAGTCTGGAAGTGAGCACAAAGCTGATGCTGCACCCACAAGCACCCTGTGCTTAAAAGGGTGCACAGTTCTTTGGCCATAATGTGGGCCAAGCCATTAAGGTTTGCACAGAGCACTGCTCCCCAAAGGTCCGTAAAACCAAGACCTTGTCCTTGTAGCAGGCCTGTTCAGTCAGCTGAGCTCACCAGTGTAAAGCTTACTGAACTGAGGCTGGGGATGGGAAATGTAAAGATACCAAGTCAAGGTGATGATTCAGAAAAGTTATGAACTACCAAGAAAACTTGAAAAGGAAGATTAACTGCACATGTTGACTTCTACTACTTCTACTAGAGTCTTTAAAGGGTTGATAGATGCATTTTGATGCATTGCCAAATCCACACAGGACTATGTGGAGGATGGAAACCTACTAGAGAAACGTGTCTCTGCAGGTGTCATGGGGTGGTATTTAAAATTTGCAGTTTCTTGAGAGGCATGGGTTATATTAGGTTTCGAGTTGGGACATAACCAACCCTCAGGGAAGAATCTGGACCCTTGTTTCCAAATGGAAGGGTAGGTTATCATTGTTCATGGTGTAGTACTATCACTTTTATTACCATATAACTGCATATTTGCCTTGAAAATCTATAGCAGGAATAAAACAAAAGAGAATGAGAGAGAGGTTTTCACTAAAAATTACTACAATTTTTTCCCCACTAAGGAATAGAAAATTTTCTTCTGAGTCTATTACATTGTAAAGCTTGATTCTCCATTTCATTATATTGTTTTTATGCCCATGTAGCTCTGTTTAAGCATCCAGTGGAGTTACATCAGCATAAAACTGGTATAATGGAGTGGAGAATCCAGCCCATAGTGTACCATAGCATTCCAGTATGAGGTACTGAAGATATGGTAAGCACACATTTCAGTAGATATGCTCTTTTCACTTGGGAACCTCTCTGTGCCTTTTTATTTGTTTGTTTGTTTTATAATCAGCCTTTTCTGAACTGTGTTTATAAAGGTACTCAAGTTTTGTTTTGGGGAGTAGTGTGCCTGTTGTAATATGCTATTGATTTTTCAATTTGTGGCATTAACATTGTTTTAGTAGTTTCATGCACTCATACGAAGAACAGGATAGAGCTCTTGTACTTGCACTGTAAGGAAGCTCATTTAAAATGTTCCTGAGACTGGAGTCGTCCTGGCCATTTGACTAAGTTTGCAATGCACTGTGTCAGTTTAATATCTGATATCTGGGGGACTATACTGTGCACTTGCTGGCCAATGGGCTCAATATTCAGATAGGTCTTTTCCAACTCAAACATCTGACTGTGTGCCTTGTTGCAACAGAAAATTGCTGCCTAGATAATGCTCGGTAATACTCTTACATTATGTGAGCCCCGGGATACTATTTATGAATCTAACTTTTTCAGTACTGCCCGCAGGCACGAGGCATGAGCAAATGGTGTTTATTGCAGTGCAAATAAGATCTTGCTCTTGTGCAGATTCTGTCTGGAAACTTGCATGTTCCCAATAGAATGGGAACCATATGGAGTTTTTTTCTACTTTTTGGCAGGGAAATAGTGACCAGACACTGCAGATAATGCAGTCCCCAAATGTGAAGGGAGGGTTGATGTAGCAGGGGAATATGTGCTTTGTCTGTTAAGCAACAGAAACTGTTGTCAAAGCACTGCCTCTGTGTGCCTGCTGATGGACTGGAAACATGCTTCTTTTTAACGTCTCTGAAAAATGTGTTCTTTTGAGCCCTTTATAAACCCCTCTTCAGAACATCCCAGGAGCATCTTTTTGCCTACTAGTGATCAAGTTTCCCCTGTACTTATGGAATCTAGGCATGCTGAAAAACTATTTTTAATACAAGGGCAATGTCCATTTTGCCTTGCCCTTGCCACCTGCATGCTTGTGCTTCTGGCATTGCAATTGCAGCTGAGGGGCAGGGACACGGTCTTTTGCCTGCAAAAAAAACTGCATAGTCCAATATAAGGATGCAAACTGCATTTGCAGAAAATGCAGCTGAGCCTTTTGGTGAGCTCTCCTTAGAGCTCACAGGTCAACTACCATAAAGTCTACAGCTCTCAAAATACCGTACTAGATACTGTGCATACAAATGACAGAAAACTTGGAGGCATAATTTAACATAACTGAGTCAGAGCCAGTACAATTCATCTCTTTCCACTCCTCTTTCTGATGTACATATTCTGATGACTGAGAGTCCTGTATTCCCTCGAATGAACTTACAACATGCATCTTACACCTCATTTCACCTCTCCTTAAGCCTAAAGGAAGAAAAAAAACCAGAAACACAGCCTAAGACTGAATATAGCAAGGTCCACAGCTGCAGATCTTGTTGGCATGCTGTAGGGTTTATGCCAGAACAGGCCACTCTTGCATTTTTGTTTCCCTGTCTTTTATTAGATCCCCAGCGTGTCACTTATGGCAATTGCATATTAGGACGTTAGCCTGTGTGATTGTAACGGGAATTCAGGGAGATGCCTCTGTGTCCCACGGGGGAAGGTTTGCTGAGCTCTCTTTGTCCGTGGGTCCTGCCATGGCAGTGGATGACTCCAGAGGTGCGGTAGGTGAGCATCCCATACCTGAGGGTAGCTCTGCTTGAGTCTGTCCCCATCAAGGACACCCCTATCCTCACCATACCACTGTACTACACATATGGCAGAGATAGCCACATCCTTCAGTTTCAGATTCTTTTGGCCACGAGTGAAAAGAAGACAAGTCTTTGTCTCTTGATGTTAAGGGGATTGCAAAATGTTTTCTCTACAACCTGTCACAGTGAGTCAGATTGTTCAACTTGATTTTTATTAGTGTTATTATTAAAATTAAAATATATGGACTGGGTTTTCTCACATTGTCATTTGCAGCATGAGATTTTCTTCCTTTCTCTTCCTTGATGCCCTTTTGCACAAATTTTCACAATACAGCTAAGTGTCCTGATAGTATGTTTTGCTTCATGGTTATTTGAGAGCATTCCAAACGGTGACAAATAAACGGTATTGGCAGGGGTGTTGGAAGGGCTGTATTTTCCACATTACTGTAGTGTATATTCTACACACTTATGTACTATTCAGATAACTGCATCTCCAAGCTGAAACTGAAATGGTGAACTGTCTGTCAAGTCCTTGGCTTAGCACACATTTTCTGTAAATTTGTTCGTATTTGCTGGGATTTATTGGGGAGTTTATTCCAAAGAGTCAGCACTACTTCCAAATGGAAAGTTTTTTCTCCCCTGTACTTGTCTTTGTCCAAGCAGTACATATTTGGTATGAGTATGAACCAGGCATAAGTGCCAGGCTGATGAACAGAATGGGAACAGAATGAACAAAAATGTGTGATTTTCTCAAAAGAGTTTTGGTTTTATATTATCTTTTAATTGAAGGGGTTTCTATGTATTTTTATATGTTACACGTTTTACGCGTAGACTAAATTCTGTCAGTCTGCCGTTTTCATTTGCTGCACACATTTCTTCGTTCATCCACTTAGCAACAGCATAGCCCAAGTGATTGCTGCTTAACGCTGATCTTGGAGAAGACCCCAGAAGGATTTAGATAATATGGATCATGCTAATGCCATAGATGAACCTCACTAGTGGTGCAAAAATCCTTTCTCCCACAATGTTGTGTGAACTTAGTATTTGATATCAGCATTGGGATACAAATGCCTCTGAGTTCTCATAATAGGATATATATAAAATCGGGCAAAGGCACAATTTTGAAATAGTCTCTATGTGAGCATTGTGAGGGCAGATAAATGGTCCTAAAATAGCATTATATTTCTATTAAACAAAAAATCACTCAGATGCCACCTGCTGCTTTTGGCATTTTAAAATCTGATTTGGAATAGAAAGAACAAATGATTGCTTCTGTGTCTCCTTCTCCCCTCCTAACTTTGACTATTTCTGCCTAATGTTCAAAGACAGCAGCCTGTTTTTCCAAGGCTATTGGTTGAAGTCAGTGGTTATTTGAGCCTGCATCCAGAATGAATGCATCCAGTCTGAACTAGACTGATTAGTACTAAATCTGTGATGCCAGGGTGATCAGGAAATAGAGCACTTGTTTAAACACCAGTAATGATTTTTTTGTTGTTGCGTGGCTCTCATGGAAACCTGCTGTTGATTGCCTCAGAGTAGGGAGCTAAAAAAAGTGTAAAAACAGAGGGAATGTAATCCACTTCACTGTGTAAGATCTTCTGTTAGTCATTGGTGCATCCTATATCAGAATGATCTACATGAGGTTTAAATTGGACAAGAGAACACTGCATATGAGTGTTTCTCTCTGAGTCCGACATATCTGCATTTGGACAACTATAAAACCACAAACATTCTTTGTTTAAGCAATTTTATTGTTCTGGCTTACAGTTAAAACTGAAAAAAAGGCAAAAGCAAAAATCTTTACAAGCGTACACGTATTAAGTACAAACATAGTCCAGCAATAGGGATATTTTCCAAGTGATAATTTTATCAATAATCATTAAACGAGAGGGAAGGAGAAAGAATATAATATTTATTACCATCAAGCAAGAGGTAGTGCAGCTTCTGTTCATAGCACTCAACAGTGGAAATAAAACCAACTAAATCTGAGATTTTCAGTGCTGCCTAGGGCATTTAGCCTCATAATTCCTGATATATTTTACCAGAAGAAGGGGGTTTTGCTCTCTGCCTAGATGAACATGAAAATTCCAGCCAGAGTTTTTGTAGCTACCCCTTAATAAAATAATTCAGGCATGTATACAGAATGTGTTATTCTCAGCACCGAAGCACTAGGATCTGAAAAGAAAACAGTAGCCTGGGTGAAAATGAAATCAGTAATTTTGTCTTGGATATTGCATAAGAAATTTCCTTTCACTAGCTAGCACTCTGGAAAATCAGCTGTCTTTGCATTTCAGATAATTACTTCTTGTATCATGAAGTTCTATTGTTTGTGCTACTTGAAGTGAAAAAAAAATATGCTTTGTGTAAATATTCCTCCTCCTTTCCATTTTCAAGATCTGCTCCATGGAGCCATCACTTCGTTTTTATTGTGGTTTTGGAAATAGATGGACACATTCACCTGTGCAGACTCTTTTTGTCTTTGCCCAGGAGGCAGTGAATTATCTAGTCAGAGCCTAAGCAGTCAAAAGGTTCAAAAACTCTCGCTTTTGTTCTTTGTTTGCAGATTTTATTCCTCACCGTACAGTATTCCGACAAACCGCATGATTCCACAGACATCAATCACGCCATTCATTGCTGCTTCCCCTGTCTCTACATATCAGGTACGTCAGATGAACCCTTGTCTGCTGTGTTTCCCACTTAATTATGCTTTGGATGGGGATGAAGGCAGAGTGTATACCACAGAAAATAGTGTGAGTGCTTGCACTCCTGACTCACACTTAAAACAAGGGGCTTTCTAGTAATGTTCGGGTATCATTGAGGGTAGAGCTTGAAGTGTTTCCCACATTCTTTACAGCAGTAATGAAAAGCCACCACAATTTTAAATTTCAATCAGTTTAATTTTGCTTAATTTCCAGTTGACAACACCAGAAGCTTATCATTCTTACTGAACTGTTTTCCTCATTTTGGCTCTCGTTCATTAGAATTTTTTTTAAAGTGTTATTTTTTTATAATTTATGTTGACTGCATTGTACTTCGACCTTTTGACCTTAACTGTATTTTTTCCAGTAACTGCACTCTTTAAAAGTGCTCATTTTTATCCAGTAATCCCTGACAAAGCAAATTACTTGAGGATAAGTGTCCTCATACCCTTCCTTAGTGTGCTACATGCCTTGTTGTTCAGAATTTCTCTTTTCAGCACAGATGCCTCACAGATGCCCACTGGGAAATTATTGTCTTATTTTGGCTTTCTGAGATGGAAGTCAAAACCAGGTTGTATAGTTTTATCATTAGCCATTTTCTGGGAACATATCACTTCACAGAAGATGGTCGTTGGTTATACATTTTCCAATATTAGTTCTTTCTATCCAATGATGTCACTGCTCTCCCAACAACTAAGTCTGGCCTGAAATAAGCTACCCAAATTTGCAAAGCTGCACGGTGGGTTGTTCTTAATGTTAGGGTTGGTTTGTTGAGAGTGTACTGCTTACAGGTAATTCTGGGAGGTTACTATGCTTTAAATTTGATCTTCAAAGATAAATGATTGTTGTAATTCTCTCTGACTTTTGTGTTATTTTATTTTAGAAGGCTATGTAGCCCTTGCCAGACAAAAGTTGTTTTCATGAGATAAATTCAGTAAATTTCAGTAATGGCAACAGCAAAGAAGTGTCAATGCCAGAGACATACAAGTGCAGCTCACAGGCAATTTTCTCAGTAGCAAAGCTGACTTAAGGGCCATACTACTTCACTCTTACTCAGGCCACTGAGTTCGGGTCACCTAGCCACTTATTTTCATTACTGCTCCACAGTTCACAGTTGCTGCCTTCTCCCATTCCGGTTTGAACCATTGCATCAGTTTGAGGTTTGATGCATTTGCACCAAAAACTTTTTTTTTTTTAACCTGTATCACTCTCTTAGGATAGTTTGCTTTGTAAGCCCAGAAGCATTTGCCCTGGCACAGTGAAGGAACTGCAGGGGTGCGAGAGTGGGAGTAATGAGCAACAGCAAGCTGTGGCAGCTCTAGTGTATTTTAACTCATGGGGATTCACAACAGAAAATGTTGCAGTAGAGGTGTGTTTGCATGTGGGTGTGCTGGTTTTCGTTCTAAAGATGTTCTGCTAAACTTGCTTTTCAACAAAAAACAGACTATAATAAGCATGTACAAACGTTGAAGCACACAGTTATACAATTAATTCTCAACACTGTCTTCACAGACAAAATCCCAGGGCAACTGGAGAAGTGGGACCTTGTAGCTTTCTCCTTGCTATGCCCAGTCATGCTCAGTCTGAGGTGCCACATTGCCCATCTCTGTGACAGTGAGATGCCCTCTGATGGCTGTAGCACAGTTACTCTTTTTGTGTACTTGTGTCTTGTGGTACCCAAAGTGATGCCAAAGGAACTAAAATACACAATTCTTGGGGCTGAGTCTGAGTCATGATAGCATGTGGGCCAGCCAGTCACACACAGCACAAGAGGGAGTTATGACTGAGAGATGCCACCACAAATATGCAAACACTCTGTAATGTGTTCAATTATTAGTAAAATTGTTATAGTCTTGAAATCTGTTACATGTCATCATAAGGCAGAACAACAAAGAAAGACTTTGGTGAGGCGTATCGAGTTCTTGTGGGAATAGACCCCAGGATACCCAAGCTAAGAATGATCCTGGAGGGGCAGAGACTTGTTAAGCCAGCTTTGCCGTGAAAGCTTTCAATTAGAATAAGTTTCAAAAACTCTGAATTAGATCTGCAGTTCTTACTGAAAAAAAGAATAAATCATTCTGGGATCTCTGAAAATGTTATACCTTTAAAAGTTCATACAGATACTTTTGAAAATAAACTTTGAACATTTTATGTCTCCTGCACTGTCGGTTGGATGACATGTTCATGATTATATTGATAAATGAAAGGAAACAATGCAAATTAAAAAATAGGACAACATGGAATATTGAAGACTGCTTTATGAGTTAAAATGTGATTTATAGAAGTGATGCAATCACTCACAGTTCTGACTTTGCTGGAAAACATCAAATGAAATTTGAAAACTTTTTCCTTTGTCAATAACTTTATGAAGCATAAATTAATTTTGTGTGGAGTTACACAACTTAAGTCTTTTGTAAAAATTAGTACCTTATTTATCATAGAGAGGATATTTTCAAGTAAATATTTGAGTTTTAAACTTTTCTATGCTAATTAAAAGTATTTGATATGCAGGTCCAGAGTACTTCATGGATGCCTCATCCGCCATATGTTATGCAACCAACAGTAAGTGGATACTCAGTTATATCTGGCTAAAAGTGCTTGCATTGTAGCCTTGCTCTGCTTGTCCAGCCACATTAAAGTCCTGGGTCATGTCAGAGCAGCCAGCTGCTCCTGTGACAAGAGCCCTCTGATGTAAAGATTTTGTTTCTTTAAAGGAGCACCATTTGATTTAGTGGAAAGGGGAGGATGTGTGATATTATGTCTAATTGCATTGACTGTAAGAGAGTAACAAGTTCTGGAGTGTTGCCTCTGAAGCTCTGCTTCAGGGACTGCAAGATAACTGCATTCCTACGTACTTTAAATGCTGGGAACAACATGTTGCCATTCCCTTATATGTTTATCCATCAAAAATCTCCTGTGTAGTTTTATATAAAGGGTCCCGAGTGCCTCACTAATGCATTTCAACATAGTGGAAAAGGGTGAAGCATAACTGTCTTAGACAGTCTCTACCAAATCTGACTCTGCTTTATGATTTGACCAGTCAAGTCTTTTTTTCCCTGAATAAATTATTATCTGTATCAATTTATAGCTACTACGTACAGCTGCATTACATTGCTAACCAACATTTGTTAGAAGTAGTGCTGCTGATTTTTTGTTTACCTCACAGAAGTGTTTTGATGCACTTTGCCTAAATAGTATTGATATACCAGAAGAAAATAAACCATACTGAATTCCACTATATGCAGATCAGTTTACAGATCAGTTACATTTCCTCTGTGTGATGAGTTTCTCAGGTATGGATCCACTTAACAGTGTAATTAATCAAGATTTAAATGTATACTCCCCATAAGCACCAATACATTGATTTATACGAGAGTAAAATTAAAAGGAAGGTCGGTGTCTTAAGATTGTTATTCTCATTTTTGTTCAAATATTTTGACTTCGCAATGGAGTAACTTCTGGTGAGCGTTAGCTGTACAACAACGTGGATATAATTACACTACATATCCATTTAGTAGCACAGGACTCTCATGCCAATTTGAAACACCCTTCCACACCCCTCAACTCTTTGGAGGCAAGTTCTTCAGTTTTCTCTCACCAGGCAGTGACCATAGTGTGGGACTGACGGTCTCCTGGGAACCTAATTCCTGCCACTGCAGTGCTGCACCTCTCTGCAGATCCTGAGGGAACTTTCCATCTCAGTGGAGTAAAGCTGCTGCTGTATTCCTTGTAGGAAGATGAAATGTATTGAACAAATTCACAGTTAAAATCAGTCCTGTATTCTAAAATATGGATTTAATGGCAGACCACAAGAAATTTTATGTGTCTGTATATGATGAGTTACCACACTTGTGGAAGCCAAAGGATCTCCAATCCTTGCAGAAAGACTCTCCTTCTAGAAGGAAAACCTAAGCACTTTACCAGTCCCAGATTTTGTGTATATGTGTGTCTATTTGACAATGTCCAGCAAAGCATTTTTCTGCAGTATTAGAAGAGGTATTTTATTGTGGTAATTGGATGTATTTACCCCTTGGTAAGTACATGAAGAGAAACCCGTCTTTTATACTTAGTGGCACCCTCAACATGCAGAGTTAAATTTGTGTTCTTTGTCAACCAGAGTTGTGTCAAAAAAAGAAAGAGTGATTCTAGGTGGAAAAGCCAAGGGACAGTGGATAAGTGGTGTAACATTTCTGTTCCAGTGCCATTGCTGTTGTGGGTTACTTCCATGTGTTTTCTGTAGCAATCCTAGTCTCTTCACTGGAAGATTTTCCCCATATGTTTCCAAAGATTATGTTCTTAAATAAGAGGACATGAGGCGTTTAGTACCGAAGAAGTATGAAAGCAAAAAGGCGGAACTTCCATTCCCCAAGTTTGAGAGATGAATTCTTTATTAGAAATGTCTGAAAACTTGTCAGAGAATTACCACACAGAGGATTCAGAAGGCTTCAGAATTAATGATCTGTTTTGAAAGAAAATAAAGAATCTGTGTCCATTTTAAGTTTCTGTAGTTTCATGCCTAACTGTAGACTCTATTCTAGGCTCCTCCATAGCTTAAAAAGTAATGAAGGAAGGATTACAACAAAGTTGGCAGAATTTAAGATGTGAGTTTTGGTAACCCTGTGAGCTGATGAAACTGGGAACTTTCTAATTTGGTTAGCTTTTTGTTTCTTCTTGTAACTTAGTTTTCCATGTTATAATCTAAATTGCAACCACTTTGCTTCATAATATTTTATGAGATGATTGATTGTGGCATGTGATGTTCCTCTGGAAACCACTGCAGATAAATATCACATTCCCCTTGCCCCAGGAAGGAGAACATTTTGTTAAACCTCTATTATTCTTTGTGAGTAGAGATGAACTCATACAGAAATCACAGTTTGAATTGCTCAAATGCTGGTGGTTAATTCTTTGTTTTGATTATAAGTATCCACTAAATCATGTTACTGGATGATTAGCTTTTCATTTCCCACAGAAAGTCCTACTTGATATTTATGTATAATTTAGCATCACGTAGTGTCCCTCAAGACAGAGAAATAGGCAGAACCATGCTGTAGAGGAGACAAAGGAGGTTTTTCATTCAGCGTGCTGTGCACAGACAGGGCAGTGTTCTCCCAGACTGGCAAGCTTTCTGGCAGGAGGGAAGAGCTGTGTGTATGGCACTACCATCCTGTGTCTGCCTGTCCCTCCTCTGTCTGCCCAGCTCATCTCCCTTCCCACCTGCTTCCCCATTGCAGGAAATACAAAGCTCCAGCTTCAGTGATATCCCCTGCAGTAGGTTGGTCTGCCAGACATTTTGCTCCTTTATTTCCCTTTGTGTATCAATTTCAGCCACATTTTGCTGATGTGTGCATGTGTGCATTCTGTATCCGTTTACTTGGTGGATTAAAAAATCCACTATAGTAAAAGATTGCATCTCCAGTTCCTTCTGTAGCTTTATAACTACAACGAGATAAACCTCTGACCCTAACAAACAAAAATGACATATATATTAACTGGAAAATATTTGTGTGTATTGCTTTCTGTTCCCCAGCCTTGTTTGTCTTCTTACTTTTGTGATACCCTTAAAAACAGAAAACAAGGAAAATTACATTCTCTGAGAAAATAACAGTCAGAAAATGTTTGTCCTAATAGGAGACAGTCAGATGGACAGTCAAGGACTCTACAGATAGAGAACTGATATTGTAGGTTAATGCTAATAAGCAAAAGCAGATACAATTTTTAAAAGGGTTTTATGTTTGGTTATCAGTGATTTTTGCTGGTCTTACCCTAAGAGCCATGGAAAAATAACATCAAATAGGTTGAGGCAGCATTGCTATTTCTGAATAAATAATATTAAACTTCTGCTGGCATAGTAGGGTCACACATGAAAATTGCTCACATATTTATGCTTGCATAACCTTCAGGGTTTTGGAAAACAGGATTCCTGAATCATGTAGACATGATGAAAAATTTACCTGGAGGTTCATGTGTGACTCAGGCACCTTTGAAAAATGCACCCTTTGTAAATTGAGCCTTCACCACTTTCCCCCATATTATGACTGCACTGTGTCCAAGTAAGAATACCTTAAATTTGCTTTGCCGTGTGCCCTGGTCACTCTCCATAGCTGTAATAGAAGAGAAGCTTCAGAAGAGTTATAGGACTGTGAATTTGGATTAAAAATGGCAAAACATTTAATGCACTGATGGCAGCCTAGGCTCAGTTTAGTTAACTGTATCTTTCAAAGTATGGTGCTTACTCTTCCATGTTTGAAACAAGTCTTGTATTTCATTACTGCCTTAAGATATGGATAGATGGATAGTGATGACAGAATCAAAACAAAAATGGGATAAGAGTTATTCTGGGGATTTATAACATTTGCCATATTATGGTGTTTCTCCTGTAGTCCCTAAAGGCTGTCTGACAGTTCAGGGGATACTTAGGAAAACATGTTTACAGTCAATTCACATGTAGACAATCTCATTTTTACTGAGAAGCACATTTGTTTAAAACATATTGATTCAAATCTTTATTACAAAAAATACATGTACTCTTCATCTTTGAGGGCAAATTCCTTTTGGCGAACCAACAGAAATGCGCTACCCTAATACGCAATGTACCCACTGGTTTTACACTTATCCTCTTTTATTTGCAAGTAAAACTGTGTGACCATAAGTAATCACAGGGTATTGCACAGATAGATATTCCTGTCAGTTTGGAATAGTTTCTACATGATAGCTGGAGAGGAAGTATGCCAATGGCAGCATGAAGGGTGCAAGCAGAGCAGCATATGGAAAAATCTACCATTGATAATAATGAAGTATGTTGAGGAGAACTTATCTTCTGGACGTTTCTCAAGCCCTTACAGCCCTTCTAGAAAGATCAATGTCTTCACAAACACCCTTATTATTTTTTTTCTGTCATCCTTCCTGTGGCCCATGGCTGAATGTAATCCATCTGTCTTTAAAAGCATCAATGTTTCTTATTTCATAAGCAGTGTAAAACCCCTACTTTGGTGAGAAGCAAGGCTTAGTAAAGACTCCAGATTCTTGCCTTTTGATTGTTGTGCGTGAACGTAGCATAAAAGGTACAAATTGTTCAACTGAAATGTATCAGTTTTCATCCTCTCACTAGCGACTCTGGTGTTTTGGATAATACCCAAAATACCACAGCAGTTTCAGTGTTTTGATTCCTATGCTCTGGAACAAAGAAGTTCCTTGTGCTACAATCTGCGTCCCTCTCCCAAGGCAGCTTTCTCTGCCTCACATTTATTGCTCTACCTTTTTAGTAAACAGAGCCAGGAGTCTATCTAGAGTTTGCCTGTTTGAGTGTAAGAAAACAAAGTATGTCCTTGCAGACAATTGAATCCTGCCTCCAAGATGAAATGTGAGAATTCGGCTAGCTGGTATGAAAAGTAAACAGGAAATAATCCTTAGAAATTGAAATCTCCAGCTAGTCTTTTAACTTTTAGCTGTGTATTTTTAAGAGATCCTTTGAACATGAACTTACTTGAACTTTTAAGGCTAAAGAGTTTAGAGGTTGAAATAACTAACCAAATACCAATGACAAAGTTCTGCTGAGCAATTTTTAATTCCAGTGTTTCCCGGGGCAGAAAATCGAGGACTGCCAATTCTATAACTCTATAATCAAGACAGTAATTGGCAAAGTTCCTTTGGGGCAGGCAGGCTCACGTGAGGTCATTTCTGCCTCCCTCTCACCCAGCACCCACTGTATACACATATTGTCTTAGTGCTACTAAATGGGTAATTTCAGATGCAGCTGAGCATGTGCTTGCTGACCGTCCTTAGTGCCAGGTGTTGTTGTGTTGGGGAGAGTACCCAGGACAGAAAAGCAGTGCCCAAGCTCAACTGACTTAGACCTCTAAAAGAAAACAGGTGTAAATGATTCAGCCAAGTTACGTCTCCTACTCAAATGTAGGATTATACAATGCTTCTGGAGTCATATCAAAGTACTGCTCCAGTCCTTTGTTCTGCTGTTGCAGAAATTAATATGAATGCCAGAAAAAGATATATTTAAGTTAGATTTCCAACCTTTTTTGACACTCTGTTAGAGCCCCCTAGTGAAACTGAGCATTTTTTTGTGATGGCAGCAAGACACACCACATATGGATTCACTTAGAAAACATGGACAGGAGAACCACAAATGTTTCCAGTAGACAAGCCCTTGCATTTGAGGAACTTGTGCTGTGCTGTTTTATCCTAAAAAGACTTCAGAGCTGTAGTAAAATTTTATCTTCTTTTAAGTATTCTACAGATAGCGTGAACACTAAATGGATAAACCATCAGTTTCTTTAAAGACATTTACATTAGTGGAAAAACATACATCTATGTTTCATATAAGTCTATAAACATAAATGGAAAAGATATTTGGAAAAGAAAGCCTCTGACACTGCATTTGAAAGGTTCCCCAGAGTTTTTGAAGCAAGGAAATTCTGGTTGAGGTTATGGAATATTGATTTCTTTTTAACAGAAAAGATGCAACCTTACCCATCAACCTTCATTGTCAAGAAAAATGTTAACACAACAGCTGTTTAAAGCAGTTTTATAAAAAGGGACTATTTGTTTTAAAAGATAGTTATTAATCAATAGACATTAGAGTGCCTTCCATGGAAGAACATAGTGCATTTAAATAAAAATCAATCTGTAATTTTGTACAAAGCCTGCATTCTGCTTCAACTTTTCCAACACCATGTATATCACCTAAGAATATCAGCAGTACTTTATTCATTTCATATAATATATGTAACATCTCTGACTTCATGTAGATTTGCATTTACATCAAGTTTTAAATTTACATGAAGTCAAAAACCTGAACACAAAACTGTTAGATTCGTATGTTGTGTTTGCTGTTTTGAGAAAAATTTCCTCATTTTTTGAGCACTGATGAAGTTAGTTATTGTGCAGGTGGTCAATTAATAAGTAGGCAGAATGTGACAGGATCAGAAGAGAGTGATGGCCTGTGTAAACACATCCTATTAATTATAGGCCAAAAGTTAGACTAATCAGTGTGCAGAAAGTAGTGGGCTCAGCAGAGTGCTCAGTTTAGCTCACCATCAGGTATTTTGCCCTGTGTATTGCATTCTGGTTATGCGTGTATATGTGTGCTGTGAACGTGCTGAGGCATGTGAAATATATACTACAGTCCTCTCAAATTTACCCTCCATCATGGACAATTGTCTTATTTTGTGCCTAGTGTCTGTTGTCTTGCAGTTGGTGCTGACGTTATCCATCTTTCACAGAGAGTGCTCTGCTCTGATGGCTTAAAGCAAATCGGGGGATGTGCGTGTCATAAGCAGGACACCAGCCTGCTTGTAACAAAGATGATCATGTAGTGCAATTGCCACACATCAAAGTCTGCAATGGTGGAAGGGAAAGGCAAAAATTTTCATCTGCCACAGGCAGCAAAAAGCTTTGAATGTGCTCTGTGGTCTGAGAGCAGAGGTTTCACACTAGTTGGTGACAAGGCTGGGAATGATCTCTGGGTGCCTTTCCCATGATGGAGATGTGGTTCTCATTTCCATAGCACAGTCAAGAATACAAGATGTTACCAGAAGACAGTTCTCCAGCAGAAGGGGACCTGGATCTCCTTTCTGTGTCCCAAACCTCATCCCTGCACTGCAGAAAATCAGCATTTCCATTACAGATAAGACGTTGGACAGCTTTGGAGAAGGGAACAGGTTCTGAGGTTCTGTAAACACAGAAGAGCATTATTGAGGAAAGCCTGTGATTTACATAGGTAATGCCAGGGCAGCACTGTAACAAAATAGGAGTTACAAAGACTGGTACAAAGTTGTAAAGGTGAATTCCTGTTAGTGAAGGATCAAGTCAACTTTTAGTCTATTGACAAGATGTCCTTTTGCAAACAATTGAGTAGGATGGGAGCTATATATGAAAAAAGGAGACATCTGCAAGGTTAATTTATTTTTTTTTTTAAATATTGTTTTAATTTGGAGTTTTGTCCCAGAAGGTTCAACTGATTTTGAAAGAAAATTCCAAATGGAAATCATGCATACTTGTTCAGCTACAAATGTATTTTGTAGCTATATTTATCCTTGCTGCAGCTCCTTTTTGACATGCGCCTGCCTTTCCTCACACTGGTTTCAAAGAATACATGTAGGCTTGGAGAACTTAGTGACACATACCTTTTCATCTGCTGTTGATCAGCATTTTGACCTTGGAGAACCCATCTTTATCTCAGGCTCAGTTTCAATGAGGTCTTTTTTTTTAATCCCAATTTATTTAGATTATAAAACTGTCATACTGCTAAACAGTTTTTAGTAGAAGTTTGTGAAAAATCTGGTGGAACAAGGGCCTATCTTGACTGATGGTTCTAAGCACATCTGATACTATTAGGGTTTACAGTCTTCATGTTAATTATTAAAATAAACTTGTCCTGGCTACAAACGGAAATATTGGATCTGATTTTTTCCAGTATAATTCAAGAGTTAACTTCACTTAAGAAAATTGAATTGCAAAGGTGTGAAACAGTGAAAATTAGAAGAGAATCATGCCCGCAGCAATAAACTGATGAAGGAGACTCTGGCACCTTCTTAATCCTTAGAACCAAAGCACTTCCATAAATTACCATTATGTTATGCCAAGTGTGTTCAAGGACCAATTTACATAAGCAGGGGAAACTAGCTAATCTATACATTACTTATGATTGCATCAAGATTTATCTAGTGCAGGAGTTGTGTAACAAATTACAATAATGTACTTTAAGGACTTAGTGCCCAGTTTATAAGATACAAAATTCCTGTATCCAGGAACCATACAGAATATCAGAATATTCTGAGTTGGATGAGACCCCCAAGGATCATTGAGTCCAGCTCTTAAGTGAATGGCACATACAGGGATCAAAACCACAACCTTGGCATTCCTAACACCATGCTGTAACCAAGTGAGCTAATCTCAGAGGCATGCTACATAATCCCTTGCAAAACCTGATTAAATAGTTTGATTTTATGCCTCTTGATAATCCTATCAGGAGGTTTGTTTCAAAACACCTTTGCTCTGAGGCTTAACACTGCATTTTTAATTTCCAGTCTAAAGGTGCTCCTATTCATTTTGTCTCCATCTGTTCTTGATCAAACATTCTTCCCTACCTTCAGTAACTCTTGTCCCTTCTCAGTGTTCACCACATTAATTTATAGATAAAAATTTTACCTGCATTTTCACTTTTAGGCTGGCTATGTTAACATCACTGTATTTGCAGTAACTTAGGAATTTTGTACCTCTGCCTGTGACAATGACCCTTCTTTGGATCTATTCCACTTCGAATTCATTTTTCTGGAGCAGGCAACACTCACAGGATTCCAACCTTTTGTGCAAACAGCATTAATACTTCTTTCTCTTCTCTGGGACAACTTTGATGCATTGTAAAATAGCATCTTTTTTTCCTTTGTGCTCATGACTGGTAATGCAGTCATCCTGAAATTCACTGATATACCTAGGTTTTCTCCTTCTTCCAGATATCCAGCAGATGCTCCTATGTGATAAAGGAAACCACATGCTAGCCTAATTGTCTTAATGAATTTGCACCTTGCTCTGGTTAATCCAGTCCTTCCTGTATGGTGGTCCAATCTGCCACTTCACTAAATGTGCCTTACAACCTTGCAATTTCCACAAATCTTAATTTTCAAGGGCATTATTAAAAGCACTGGATGAGAACAATCCTGATGAAGATTTTAGTGACCCTCCCACTGAAGTAGTATAGCTTGTCTTTTAGCACAACCTGCTATCATTTCCTCTTCAGTTAATCCTTTGTCATCCCCAAAGTTTAGTAATTTCTGTTTGTAGCCTGCCTGAAATGCTTTATTGACCTTCAGAGGGTTTAGGTCTGCTTCATGTCCTTTGTCTAGAAAATAGGTAATTTTATTTTTAAAAATGAGGTTAGCTAGCTCTGTCTTTGATTTATCTATGTTCTATCTTCATTAATATCCTTTAGTCCTGGTCATTGGACTGTGCTTATATGTTCCACCTCTGCAATAGAGATGATCCAGTCCTGGTTCTGCATTTCACCTTGAGTTCAGTGACTTCTCTGGAGTTTTTGTCTCCTTTGTCTGTATTCATTTTTCTGCCCCAACACTCATTCTCAGAAAGCTGCCTCTGCTATCTGATGGCTCATGTAGCAAATTGAGACAGTGTCCTTATTCTGCTGGGGCTACTTCTGAAGTGCCTTTGATGTGTTCCCCATCCTCCCTGCATGGGGAGCTGAGCTCTGGGTTCTCTCCTTGTTTCTCATTTATCTGCATGAGAAACATTTTGTTAGGTGTTTGAATATCATTTACAAAGTCTTAGATGGACTTCTAACAAATCTTATTTCTGGATTCCATATGTAGCATTTTTTTGCCTTTTTTTTTCCTCCCTTCTGTGTTCATTCCTGATATACTTATTGAGGTGTCTAAGTAGCTGATTAACACCTTCTCAGCTGTAACCGTTGAAGCATCTTAATAACGTTATTATTTTAAAATTATTTTTGCAGAGACACTGCTAACAATTTTTTTTTTTTTTTTTAATATACCAATGTATAAATGTACACTGTGATCTGGTATCCTGGAAGTTAGAAGCATCCAAGATATCATATATAATAGCTTAGTATTGAGTGCAGTCAGGTCTAACAGTATTTGCCATTAATTTTTTTTTTTACTCTCATAGAGAAAATGCTTTCTTTTCAGTTCAAATGTCTTTAGAAAGAATATCGACCTAAATTTTGCTGTACAGAGGCAAATCATGTGTGCATTTCGTAAACTGATTTCAGTCCCACTGGAGTAATTGCTTAATTACAGTTTTCAGGTTGTAACCTTGTGGCCTTGTTTTCCTCCCAAAGTGTAGTGTAAATTAGGATTAAATCCATTCTAAATCCATGCATTCAGCAGTATTTGCCATAAAGCCTCTTGTTGTGAATTAGTGGTATCTGCAGTGCTGGTGAGAGCACAGTTTCAACCTCTTTCTTACATGATTGCAAAAGCAAATAGTGAAATGTAATAGCATAAACACTGAACATTCTTTGGCTGTTTCATAGTGGATTGATGAAGAATGGTTGTGTAACACAGTGACAAATCAACAGAGTCTGAAGAATTTTGAAGGAGTGCCAAATTGTTATTTAGTGAAACCACTACCTTTGGACTATGTGCCAAGGAGATACACTTCCAGCAGGGTAGATTCTCATATAAAATGGCCTATTATTAACAAGAACTTGCAAATTAGAGGCTGAAACTCCACTTCATCTTACCACGGTTTCAACGCAGTTTGTTATTCTTGTTACTGACTACAGCCTCTCATTAAAGGATGTTTGCTGAACAGCCTTTCCTATTCTGTGCCTTTTAAATAAGCTACCTGGGACATTTTGTAATGTCACTGCAGGCCTTGTTGCCCAGGAGAACCCTGGTTTCTAACATCCACACCAAATCCCAAATCTAGCCTTTCACCACTGTGCTTTTCTGAGTGGAAGCTATCTTTTGTCTGTGCATGGCAAACCACCCATGCACATCCCAAAGCATGAAGACAATTGGGTTCCTCATTATTGATTCTCTATTTCTGCCTCCCAAAATGCTGTAAACTCACAGAAAAAAAAAAAAATGCATGTGCAGAGTCCTCATCCGGGGTTCAGTCTGGGATAACTTGGATGGTTACTTCAACTTCAAGCTGAGGATCACAGGACTGACACCCTGCTACTGATCTCCGTGGTGGGACAAGAGGGCTGCATATGATTCACACAGCACACAGCCTGCTTTCAAACAGCCTTTGTACTTTTCCAGTACAGCAATCTGCAAATCATTATGCACCCCCTCTTTGCCCAATCCACACAGGATGTGAGTCTGTGTCAGCTCCCAGCTTGATAGCCTTCCTCTTTAGCACCATCAATAAAAATCTCCTGCTTGCAGCTTTGGAAATTACTAGTCTACTGCCTGCCTCTAGCCAAGAGGGTGGGTGTCACATTCACAGATGTCCCACATCTGATAGGGTTGAGGCTAGAAGTAGATTTTCCATAGCAGGTAGGAGAAGAGACCTACTATTGTAAAGCTGGTTCATCCACACTGCCACCACTGCTAATGGCTAACCCAGAATTCAGTGGTCCAGGAGAACAAGCAGTGGTTCAGGAAAAATGTGGCTGTATGCATTCCATCACTGACATTTCTTCCTGCTGGCAGGCCATGTCATTTCTGTGGAAAGGAGAGAATCGCTCGAGATGTACTTATTTTAAATGAGGATGAAGTGTTTGATGCAATGATCATTTCCTGATGCTTGTCACAGGTCTTGCTTCTGGGAGAGGAGGGGGTGGACATTTGTCAGGAGCAGTTTGAGTGTTTCTGACAGACAGGCAGATGCAGAACCCCATCTCCCTGATAGTGCCTGTGGAAGTAGCAAAGCTGTATTAGCTCCCTCGCTAACTCCCACTCCAAGTGCAGCAAGAAAAAAACACTCATCCTGGCAGCTAAAGCTGTGACAGGCAATGTCTTCCCCCAGGAACAGCACAGGAATAAGAAGAATTTGAAGGGAAAGACCTGTGCAATTCCCCTGGTTTCGTGCTGCCTTCCACAGAAGTTAACACCCTGTTCACATCTTCAACCTTCACTTGACACCCAGTTTTATAACATGCACTAAATCTTCACAGGTATTCAACGACTTGGGCATGTCCGTTTTACCAGGAGGTGACTATAAAGCCAATTTTAGACAATTGGTTAGAGCATGGTGATGGGAGAAAAACTGGACTTTGAAAGGTAGTCCTGGTACTGCTGCTGCTACCAAGAATGAGTTTTGGCTCAGTGCTCAGATTTGGACTCAGAGCAAACATGCCTTCAGTCCATGCCTGTGTTCATGTTAAAAGCAGGTATGACTTTCCTGAAGTAGGACCTGGGAACTCCATACTAGTTTTGCCCTTTCCTTTGTTTTGCCTTCCCTTTCCAGGGTAGAAAAGCAAGACAATTTATCCTTGGGTGGCAAAGTTCAGGTTTGGCTATAACTCTGAAAAACATTTTGGTTGGTGTGCACAGGTGATGTGCACGTCTTTGAGATTGTAGACTTCATACTTCAGTGTATAGTAACCACAGGTGTTTTCACAGGGATAATACAAATGGATCAATGTGTGTAACTGCCACCCATTCAGAAAAAACAAAAATATTGGAGGTGATTGTGCTGTAAGCCAAGTGAACTTGTTACAAATATTTTGTAATAGCGCTCGGGAAGTTTCAAATAACTGAAGAGAACTTTCTCAAAATATGCAAAATATGTACATTATCATTCTTCCTAGAGTTTTACATACCATTTAAATCTATGTTTCGGACATAAATCGGTGATACAGGTCACGGCTGTGAGAGTGTGGACTGTGGTGATTAGCAATGATCTGGTTTTGGTGATATTCACTTGACTCCAAATATGTAATGTATTTGAATCCTCTCTGAGCTTCTTTTCATTATTTTGTTCAACAGATAAGTAAATGAATGAGTAGAAACTCGACACAACTGCTGTTGTGTCGAGTGAAGTATGAGACTGTGCCTTGCTCTTTCCTTTCACCTCCTTGACCAAGCTGGGACAATATGTAACCAGGCATTATGCAATATTTGTTCTGCTTCTCACAGCATAAAAACCTGTGTTAACTCTTTTGTGCTGGTAACATTCTTGTGGATGGATACAACAGACTGAACTCTTTGGCTTTAACAATTCCAATATCCAGTATAACTCATAGGAGCATCACAGGGATTACTTTTTATGTTATATATGCTAAAGGACAATAGTTCTACTCAAATGTGGCTGTTTCCCTCTGAGAAGTATTTTCTCTATTTCAAAGAATGCTATCTATCATTCTGACATGCTCCAGAGTGGAAGCCCAAGCCAAACAAACCAAGCAACAGCCAAATCAGCAGAAGCCTAGAATGTGTGACAGAGGAAGACTTAAAATCCCAGAAGACTCTTCTGTCAGGCACCCATATTTACCCTAGGTATCACTGGTTAATGAGTTGCTGTGAAGTCAGGGAACACTAATGTGAAATTCTTTCACGTCCCTGCGAGTGAGTTCAGTTTGCTGACTTCTGAGTTAGGAACTACAGAAAATGTCATGAGCTGCAGGCAGCTGTTCAGGCCTTCTACTTGATCTGCTTAGACCTTGAAGCAGCTGACCCATAGCTATACTCAAATAGCAAGTTTATAGCAAATACACCTGATCAGAAGTGAAAAGATGAATCACCATCTCTAAAATATAGGACAGCTGCCAGCAAGTTTTTAAATTTTCTCTGCAGAGTTATGGGACTTGGATACAACTTCCTGAAAGTGATGAATCAGACCTGGTGATTGATATAAGGCTCTAATTTTCCTGAAGGTTTTCAAAGGCTTCTGAAATGTTTCTGAAATATTCTAGTAATTGGTGTTGCACAATATTAAAAATCCTTCCAACCTGTCTAATTAACTACAGCCATAGTCGCTTCTCAAAACCAAAATTAACTACTTGGTTTGACATACTGCAAGCCCTCTCACACAGGTGGATAATTCTAGCTCCAGAAGGAGTTTTGGTCACCTAGTTTCTCAGTTCAGTGGATCTGCAATTGAATAATTTCCTCTTAATGGGTGATTTGATTGAATGGTTTGAAAGTAATTAGCAAACACAGTGGACCCAGCACTAAAGTGTATGATCAGCATCTTATCAGGAACTACTCATTTCCTGTGGGAAACTTCGGTCGACTTCTCAACAAATTCAGAAAGCAACTTGTTGCTCCTTCTTCTAAGGAAGCTAATCAAGGAATGGCTGCACCATCCCAGGCATGTTTTGACTTGTGATAAAGTGATTCTAAGTGATTTTAAAGTCATTTTTAGAAAGTCTATTCTTTATTGCTATTGGATGTTTTATTTGGTCACTTTTAAGAAAGCAGTAATTGTCTTCCTACAGACGCAGACTATTTTTTACCCACTAATACATTTTAATCTTGGTGCACAGCTGTTAATGGGATATGCTTCCACTCCAGAGCAATTCAGATTGATTTTGTTTCTACTTCAGAAATATATTACAGTAGAGCCACAGTATATAAAAGTGCTCAGTGTGTTGAGATGAAGTGGTCTCACGATATTTGCAGCTTCTAATGGAAGCTCAGTACATTTAGAGAAGAAGTGGTGATTGATTGCCTGATGCTCGGGCTAATTGATATGGTACTGAATTAGTCAGAAGCTCTCAGTTCCATCAAAATCACACGACATTGCTCCTGTGCCTCTTGATATTGACTGAATAGTTCATATGACAAAAGCAACATGTTTTGGAGGAGACTTCCAGAGCTGAGTGAATCTTCCTTCAGCATCAGTTACATTCTTTCCACAAAGGCTTCCTGCCTAAAGTAGTGTTACTCCTACACTGGAAATTTTTTAAAAGGATATTCTCAGGTCTGTTTATTTTTTATGGGCTTGGATGCGGTCACTGAGATCCTGTGAGGTCAGAAGAATGGAATGAAAGTGGTCGCAGATGACACTTGAGCTATTTCCACAGCTGGATGCACACCAGCCAGAGTAGGCGGTCCTCCGCAGATGAATTAGTTCGTTGAAGTACATGATACAAAACATCTGTTACAACGAGAACAAACAAAAACAATGTGCCTTTGAAGACCGGGATTTGCTGGGAGCTGCTTGCAAGGGTGCTGAATGAGGCAGTTGTCAGAGACATTTTCAGTCTTGTGCCCTTGTGTGAACTAAAGCAAAACTACACGGTAAAAATACCTACATTCAATTAAGCAAAAGACCTTCTTTTCCCAAATTTTGTTGCGGTGATTCCTCATACAGCAATGGGGAGGGAGAAAACCCTTCTTTACCAAATGTTTTTTATACCCTAAACCATTTTTAATACAATGGTATAACTCCAGCTGAGTGGCTGTAAAACCTTAGAAGCTACAGTGGTATAGGAACTGTTATTCTGTCAGTCGTTCTCTGCGCTGCTTTATTATCAGCCGTCTTGAAGTGCAATAGACATTTTTCATTGTCACTGCCACCTGATGACAAATAAAAACTTCAAAATGCTTTTGCTTGAAGGAGTAGCTCACAGCTCCTAGCCAGAAGTAGACCTTTCACGTCACCTTAATGAGCAGGAGCAATCCAAACATTCCCACCCCATTTTACTCTTACGAGGCAGTTACTTTTGGCTGCCTTTGATTTTTTTTTATCACAGTTGAGCTGATGAAGAAGTAGGAATACTAAGATATTTATGGAGTAAACAAACATGCTGTGTGTATAAAGACTGAAGACAAATCAGTCAAAGCCAGGTGTTTATCAGTTGTTACAGGGCAGCATTGTTCTCGTGGACAGTTTAAAGAAAATGCAACACTCCTAACATAGTGTTTCAGCTATGGTGGTGATGAATTAGATGCAGGCATATATCAAAGGATTGGTTTCCCTCTTTTTTTTCCTATTTTCCTAAACTGAGCTTGCTAACTGTCACACAGATTTGATGGATGAGAATCATGTCCTATATACATAATGGGGAAAGGCTGCACTTGCACAAAATGCTCTCAAAGAGGTTTGGTGCCCAGTCTGTATGCACATTAGGTAGACAATAGTAGTAAAAAAAAAAAAGTAAATAGAAGTTAATCCTTTAGATCAAGCATGTGGTAGGAATATGTGATTTTGGACCTGGAAATCCTTTCTTTCACCCCCTGCTGAAGGCCTGCTGTGTCTCCACAAGGCAACTACGCTTTCTTAAAGGCTCAACAACTGAAACAGGAGCTTCTGTGGGTCTCAGGGGTGTCAGAGGGGCCGCTGGGAGAGGGCCTCTCTCCTGGCTTTCCATCTGGGATCCAGTGGTGGGTGTCAGGAGAGGTGAGAAGCTGCAGACGAAACAAAGTTAAACAAGATTCTTGTATAATTCAATTGATACTAGTTTATGCTTTCCTGATGAGCAGGGTGTCTGATTGTATACGAAGTCATAATTTATTATAGCTGTACAAGACAATTATGTTAATCTTACTTTTATTTCCTAATATTCTTTGATCTCATACACATCAAAGATGTAAAATTTTAGTCTTGTTGGTAATTAGCTAGAAAGCAAATATGTTGTCTGTCAGTACAGAGGATACAAAGCACAAGAAATTGTCCTGGGGGAGTCTAGATTCTAGTCTAATTTTTTTTCTCCTCATCAGATTTTTATTTTCCTTTCATCAGTTCCCTCAGCCATTAAATAAATGTACTGGAAGTAAACTTTGCCATTGTGAAATTCATTCAGCTTATTAAACCACCTAGTCAGACAGTATGAATCCTCAATTGAGGAAAAGCAGTTTGGTACATCAAACAAAAATGAACATCAGTGTTTTCCAAAGTTGCAACAACCCCTTGCGGTCTGTGTTGACGAAGGTTTCACGCTTGCTCGCTGTTAGTTTTAAGCAGACACAGCTAATGCTGTGCACAGTTCTGATTTGATTCACCCATTATAGTCCAAAGGCTTTGATTTCTAACTTGTGATTACTGCTCTGGTCAAGAACAGCAAATGAGGATATGCTAAATTATTTGGCTCTGCAGTTGCTCTTCAAAGCTGTCTTTCTGGAAAGAGAAAATACATAGGGATTATTTTACAATTTCTGCAGTGAATCTCTGCATTGGTACTTTATGCCTCCAGCTGGTGGATTTATACATCACAGTTTATTCTGGGGATTGACCCCTCCCTCCACTTTTGTTCATGAATTGCAAAGAGATCATTATCTTCATAAATTTGTTTACAGTCCAAAACTTCCATATGAATAATTTATGGCAACATTTCAGCCTAAGGATTCTTCTCAGTGTGCATAACAAGTATTTATTAGATGGTTTCATATTGAAAGTTGTTATTAGGCTTGATTCTTTCCTGTTCCAAGGTTAGTTGTCCTTATTTTTATTAATTACTTCAGCTTCTAGACAAGAAGGCTATCTTGCCATAAAATAAAATTTTGTTTCTTGATTAAACAACTCTGCAGACAGCATAGGGCCACAAAATTTACAATTGGATTACTGGGGAAAAAAAAATCACTGAATTACAATCTGAATCTGAAAATAAGTGCAGAATCATCTCTGCTAGGGATAATTACTTAACGAAAATCTGTCTGTAGTATAAAACTCTTTTGGATACCTGCATAGTAGCATACAGTTTGGCATCTGTCTCTGAGGATTAAAACAAGGTGAAATACTGGTAGCATTCAAGTTGATGACAAAACTGTAATTAATTTCAGCAGGGCCAGGATTTCAGGCCAAATTTTTCCAATTCACTAGGATCTGTATGTTACTGTGACTGTTGAATTATGGAAGTTTGAACCATTGAAATTAAAAACAGCTTTTGCTAAAAAATTGTCCTCATCTAGTTCCTGTTTTATGCTTCAAGCTGTGCATTTCTGCATTACTTCCCTGCATTTATAATTATTTGCAGCGACACTGAGCTGAAACACCAGAAAACAGTCCTCCATGCTACTGCAGTTCCTCGATAGTAACAGAAAATACCACAAGAAATTCGACCAGAAAACCATTTCATGTACTTTCAGTCCTACAAATGGATTTTCTATGTGCCTGGAAAAGTCACTGCAGAACAGAAATGCAGCTGCCAAGAGGTTGGTCTCTGCTGGAGTTTATCAGGACATCTGCTGCTAGTTATGATGCATCTTTTGATGTCAAAGACAAAACAAGGGTTTGTTTGGTTTTTGGAGGAAGGGGTTTCACATATAATGAAGATTCACAAGCATGCAGTGCACAGAACCCAGCCCTCGAGTCTCTGTCACTCTGGAATTAATTAGAGCACTATTTTTCTATCTACACAGCTCTCAACAAAAGATGGGAGTATTAGCCATTTGCCTATCATCTCATTCCTATTTATCTTCCTTTGGAGGTTTCTTGTTTCCTTTACCTCTGAGGCTACCCTTTGCCTCTGGCTAGGACTGACAAGACTATTACATATATAATACTCTGTGGATAATAAAATTCAGCTTTGTGGGCAGAATCAAATAATAGCTCTAAAACTTCTCTGCAAGTGAAAATGTGCAGAGGGAGAGGGTAGTGACATGGAAAAAGTTGTGAAAATGTTGTTTTGACTCCACTCCCAGAGCGAACTTAGGAAGCGGGGAAAGGGTGAGAAGTAGAACAAAGACAAAACATCTATAATCTCCTTGTTTTCATTTCTGGGTTATTGAACTAATTTCAAGCTTTTTTTCCCCCTTCAAATTTAGATAAATTCTGAAATGACTTCTCATATTGAAATATGGTGGAAACATTGCTTTTTGACAGCTCCAATTTTTTCATTCTTTTGGTCACAATTATGTGCCGAGGGTGACCTGGATTCACAGGATGTTTTATTCTTCCTCAGAGTTTTTTTTTTCCAAATAATTTACTGGTCATGTCAGCAATATGTGTATACCATCCAGCTGGCCTTTTTTCCTCTAGCTTGTACTATGTTTTATTCCTCTGAAGCACAGAGATCTTCTTACCACAATGTCAAAGACATCTTACTGAATTCATGGCAGGTTCCATTTCCTGATCAGTGCTTCCCAGAAGGCTGATGATCCAGTTTGGGTCAAAGACTCACTCTGGTACATTTACCACTGTAGTGACCCATCAGCTTATTCTTTGCTGGCTACAGAGCAAGGTGCTCTTCATTGTCTGAGATATTTTCAGGGCATTATTTAGTCATCGGCAATTCCCATCAGCTGCCTTGTAGCCTGAAGAATTGACTTCAGGTAGGGTTTAGAAAATTACTTTGAAAAAACTTGAACTGCTCTTTCTTAGCTTATTTATAGGACCTCTGAAATTACTGTTGACCGCAATGGTAGTTTGATTTTTAGATGGCAGATGAAATAAACATAAAGATTTTTTTCCAGAAAAATCACCTCTACAATACTCAAATAGCCAAAAGAAATTGAGGAAAGCTGCCCCAAAAAAAATCTTTGATTTCGACTTAAACTTCTGCAAATCAGATGGTGTGTGGAAACCACAAAGCCATAAAGAAGTAAAGAACATCTTTGTTGTATGTCAGGATCTGACTGCTTGCTGTGCATTCACGCAGACTAGTACACCGTTACTGATAGGAAATGATGGTGTACAAAAAAAGCTGTAATAATAAAAGCATTTTATAGAGATTACTGCAGCATGTATGGATAAGTGTAAACCAAAGAGGCTTACCTAATTTACTCCAGTAAATTCCTTTAGAGGAAACTGAAGGAGCAAACTTGGAACTTCATTTGCCCATATTGCTTTAGCTACTCTGGTTTGTGAAAAAGGCTGCTCTCAAGCAGGCACGCTGATTCTAAGAAATGCAGAACTCTTTGCATTCATCTGCTAATGCAAAAATTGACTACTATTTCGAGCTTGAAATGGATTATAATTTGATGCAAAAAGCAAGAGATTGCCACCTGCAAATGCAGAAAGAGGTAATAATAAATAATTTGGTCGTTCTAGGCATTACTGCAACTGAGGATCTGAGAAAGTACTTTGTCATCTCCTTTCTAGTTTCATTTAACCAGTATCACCAGAATTCCTCTGAAACTGGTAGCCTGATGGGATGGGTGTGGTCCGTACACTAATGTGGTAAAAGACTTCTTTCAGGACAAGTTTTTGGTGGTTAACATCCTTCTGATACAACTGAGTGCCCTGAAAAGACGCAGTACCCATGGGCTGGTGTTGAGCAGCCTCTGTAGACTGGGCAGTGTGCAGGACAAGGACCATGCAAGTCTCTCCCCTCCGTGTCATCAGTGCTCTTCACCTTCCAGCTATCCTGTGTGGATGCAGCCCCTACCTTTCCCAACCCCTGGGAAGGCTGTTGGACATCCCAGGTTGCATTTTTGTGGTGAAGGATTTCTCTGTGGGTAGCTGATACCTGGGCATAGCTGAGCAGCTGTTGCTTGATAACAACTTTCAGTCCCAGCCGTGACTGAACCTGGTGACCCAGCACTGAGACTCCCCATTCTATCACCAGGCCTCTGAGCCACTTTGTTCCCCCCATGTACTTTCAACATATTTAACATGTTACAGCTGTGCTCACTGCTATACAATAGTTAAGAGGACTGCCAGCATTTCCAGTATGAACTCGTATTTTAAGGATAATAACTCAGCTGTAAAAATGTGCTCTAGGCTGAAACTTTATGAGGAAGATTTCAGCCCAAGAGTGATTTTATCTGGACAAAAAACAAAAGGAAAAATATATCAGTTTAGTCATTCTTAATCAGTACAGACATATTAAAAAGAAAGAAAGTAATCCTTGCTGGATCAGTTAATTACTTTTTCCTCTTTTAAGCTTAATAATAGGCAAAATCTGCACCTTTCTGAGCTTTTCATGTCTACTCTTTAGACTAGTTGAACCACTTGCACACCAAATATTGACTCACAAGAGTCAGTTTTAAATTGCTTTTCCTCAATATTTTCATTTTCTTTTAAAAGGAGATGGAGTGTGGAGCAAAGTAGACTTAAGTAAGCCATTTTCTGTTATTTACTTCAAATCTTCTCAGCATGACTCAAGAGGTAAAATGTATCCTTTTCTCGATCAGTTTGGACTGCAGTGTGTGACGGAAAGCACCTGTGCTCTTTGAGCCTGCAGTGGTGATGACACAGGATGTACCCCCAGTCTGAATGCTTACGGACCAGGGAAAGTTCAGAGGTAGATCCAGGCCCATCCCAGAACCCTGGTAACACACCAGCTCCCAAGTCTTCTAAGTAACACACAGGTTTCAAAACACTTTGAGGTCTTTGGTAGAAGAGAGACTTATAAATGTTAAGGGTTTACTCTAATACGCACCCTGGTTTCACTGGAAGTACCTTAAAGTAAACAAGAGCTTAAAATATCCAATTTTTAGTTATAAAATATGTTCACCCTCTCTAGACACAAATTTTTTTTCTCACTGTTGACACAAAGCTGAGAGCTTGAATTTGATTTCATCTACATGGGTTGTACCTTCACTGATTTAAATGTGGTTACCTTTGAAGGACAATACTGTGTGTGCTTGCTGCCATCAGCTTTACTGGCTTCTTGATGTCTCATGAATCTGAGAGAACTTTTGGGTAGGGATACTTTTGCAGCCACAGTTTCTCCAGATTGTGCCTATATTATCAATTGTTCAAAACAATGTGAAAACTGCACTGGTGTCATTGGGAGCATCATCCAAAGGGGAGTGGCTCGTCCAGGTGCAGCAAAAGCTGGGTGTTGGTGGCAGTTGGCTTCTATGGAGTCAAGTCCAGGCAGCAACTGGTCTGGCTAGAGTCAGAAAAATCACAGTTAAAATTTGTAAAGGCGTGAGTGAGGCATAGTCTCACATTACCTTTAATGATGGAATATAAGTTAAGGCGGCACTATTGAAAATATGTGCCTCAGTCTTGGTTTTAAGGTATATCGCAAACCTAACTTTGCCAGGTAGCCAGTTTTAACCAGTCAAAGGACAAATCCTGATACAGAACAGAGTGGATTTTATCCATAGTCTCCCAAAAGGAGCTACAAGTCCAGAAAATGAAAGCAGTTTGGGATCTGGGCCACAACATGTAGGCTGTGAAAATCTGGGAGTTTAAATGAGAGGAAAGGCAGGCTGGAATAGTTTTCTTTCTGTTACTATGTGGGAAATGGCTTTGTTTAACATGAAAGGTTACAAATCTAACACAACATAAGAAAGACAGATTTCTGTATTTGTCCTCTCTAATAAGGGCACATTTTTAGTTTTCAAGATTGGTATGAATCACTGTGATCTAGAACTGAATTGATACATAATGTGAACAGTGGCTTAGTAAAGGATTTCCCAGTCTATCATCTTCAAGTCTAAAATCTATTATTGAACAGAAGCATATCTGTAGAAAAGCATCCCAGGGTTTCATTTATAGAATTTTCTACTATCTGTCTTTCCTAATAGGTAGGATAACAAGGATTCCTGTGAAAATTATGTGGATATTACTAGTCCTCATCAGCTTTCCACAACGTTTATTTTTGAAAAATAGGATGAGATGGGAAAGGACATAATTTTCAGACCCTCCATGCCTTTAATCTTCCTTTGTGCAGGAGCTGCACAAGAAGGAGTTTAGGTGTAGGCATCAGATGGCAGTGCTCCATAGTGCATCCTCATGGAGGATGGACATTGTGTTTGTAGCTGAATTCAAGAGTGATACAGCAACATTACCCTCAGCGTTTCAGGGTGGCTCTTGATCCATCCCATGCAGCTGCATACTTGGATTGCATGGTAGCCCTGCATCAGCACAGCTTTGAAGGTGCAGCTTTGGGCCTAGCCTAGGAGTTAGCTCTGATGTTCAAGTGTTGCCTTTGGCTTGACATTGCAAGGACTGGCATGCAGTCCAGGAGAGACTGTGTGAAGCCTTCTCATTTGTATCATCCATCACTAATACGTTCTGGCTTAGAGGAGAATACCTGATCTCAGAGTTGCAGGGAAACATCCTGATACTTACCCATTGCTTGACCTTTGTTCCCATTTCCTCTCAAGTATTTGGGATCTCACAGAGGAGCATTAGCTGTGTGCCATCCTGGCACCTCAGTACGTCTCCTTGGAATGTCATTCATTGATACCACCTCACCTTTTTGAAAGCTGACGGTATTTCAGATATTTCCATCTACATCTGGTTGTGTTAGGTCCTTGTAGTGCTGTGGGGTTAACATCATGCACGGCCATTTTCCTTGTTGTGTAGGGACTTGGTTTTGTCATCTTACCTCTAATATAACCTTAATACATAGGGTTATATTACCAGCCTGCTCTTCTGTTTGTTTGTTGGGGTTTTTTTTCTCTTGTTGATAGCCAGAATTTCTGATGTCTCCCAGTGTCAGTGTTTGTCCTTCTAATGAGGGGATCTTTTCCTCCAGCACAGCTGCTAGATTGCAGCTCACACGGTGCAAGTCCCTCCAGGTTTTGGGCAGGAAACGAAACACAGCACATCTGTTACAGATCACAGCTGCTGCCCCGTCACTGGCCACTGCAGTGTTGAGGCTAGAAGTGAATGTAGAAGAAATGTCACAGGCGTTTCCTCCCCAAACCCAATGAAACACTCTCTGTGCCTGGAAAATGACCTATGTACTAAATCTTGCCAGAAAAGCAGAGTTCAACAGCCCAGTGTATCAGACACATGGTCACATCTGTTGTCATGCCTTTATGGAGCACACAGGTGGGACTGCCTCACCTTGCATGAAAACCTTGAGACCCAGGGAAAGCCACGGTCCTACCATATTAAACACATCTGACATGCCACCAACCTTCCTTGTACTTCTACATAAAAGCACAAGCCTCTGATGGTAAATCTCCCTGTTAAGCACTCATCTTGTCTTTAGAGCATATTTGCCTGAGTGAAATAAAATAAGTAAGCATTTTCAGCCGATAGCAGAAGTTTGTACTCATCACTCGTTACATATTGCTCATAAACAAGAAGCTTAAAAACCAGTCACTGTTGTTTTTAGTTATTTTTGCCATAATAAATCCTGCAACAAGAGTTTCAAACTTTAAAAAAACCCTATCTACATATTGAAAAAACATTGTGGCCGAGTGCCTGAAATAGAATTGTGAGTATAATTTGTCTTCCCATGTATGTGTGTGTATATATGTACATGTAAAATCAGACTGTTGAGGATACAAATATGGCATCCTTTTTGAAAGTTTCATTTGAACCCAATAAGGCAAGGAAGTGAAAAATTAGGCTAAAGACTGGTGCTGGCTCATACTTTAATTGTACTGCTTGATAACATCCATTTTGCACCTTGTTAGAACTAGGATGTGCCATGAAGTCAATTTTCACACCTGGTTATAGGCAAGAAGGGAGGAAATACAACAGAACTGTTTGAGAGGAAGTGTTATTTGGATTTAGCTTTAGTAGATGGGACTCTGTTTTGATGCCAAGAAAAACTAGTCCACAGGAAAGAGACTCCTGATTCCTTTATACTAGGATGGCACATCAGCTGCTGAGAGACAGTGGAGGAAAGATTTCATCCACATCAGAAAATACATATATGAACATAAACAGAATGGAATTGCTTATTTTGACATGGATTGAAATCTTGGGATATTTATTTTGTGAAATCTTATAGTGGGAAGGGCAGGAGAAGATTTGATCTGTGTGTTACCATAGTTATGTCCTAGAAAAATCACCACCTTTGAGTTTCTTCTTTGTCTTCTGGGGATGCTAAATATTATTTGAGAGTTGTGAGGATGCTTTTGTTAGTGATGGCTGTACTTGACAGAACAAAAGCACTGATATGTGGAGTACATATAGCCATCATACAGCCAAGTGCACTTATAAGCTGAAGAGTAGGGAAAAAAAATCAAAAGAAATGTGATTTCTTGTTCCCTTCTAGAATATGTCAGATGAGGGAGCAAGAGCTGCCTATGGCCTCTCTGCCTGTTCCAGCACTTGCTGGAACAAATACCCAACTACAACAGGTAATTCCCTAGGTTCTGTGGGCTTCTTCCTGTTAGCAGGCCCCAGCAAAACTACTGCCATTTATTCAGGCATATAATACTAGTAATTTGATTTTATTCCTGGGGAAAGTTGAAGAAGGGTATGAAAACTTCAGTTTTCCAGTCAGGGAGGCACATGGGTTGGTGGTCCAGCCTGACTGTGCAGACAGTAAGAGCAAAAGTACAACATTAGGCTCACAGGGCCCCTGTAGCAACTCAGGTATATTTTCACTTTGTAAGTATTCATAAATATTGTCTTTTTCTTCAGTGACCTTTCTTTTGAGACTTAAGTCATCATGTAAAAGTCACTTTAGGTACTGAGTGACAAGAGCAACTTTTTATTTGCAAAAGAAATGCTATTTCTTTTTGTTAAGTCCTTTTAGATTAACAGACAGAGGTATGTTATGAAATTTACTGTTTTTTTCAACTCTGGTAGAAACATATACTAGTGACATATGCTACTGCCTGATACCATACATTTACTGACTGGTGCAGTATAGTTTCAGGTATTGCTTTATTTGTGCACAGTTACTAATATAAATCTCTTCCTGTTGCATCAACTGTGTTTTCTTTATCTCTCAGTGTTCCCATTTCTATATCCTTTTAATCTGCATTTATACATGTAGGCTAGTATCTGTATATTGTCAAAGGCTGTATTTCAAACTAGGAGACAGGAAATACAGTTAAAGGCAAGAAGGACAATGGGAAAGAAACCATCAAAAACCTTGGCTATTGTTGCAAGAAGGGTGATGCATACACAAGGGTCACCTTTGTTGTTTATTTACCACACTGTATTTGGATTCTTAATCCTTTAAAACCAATTGCTTCTGGGCAGTAACTCTTGGACGTATGGCATCTACTTTCAGCTGAGGAAAGAAATTCACAAAAATACAGCAGAAAAATGAGAAAGGGAAAGCAAATATGTCTGTTGCTCCAAGGAGATTCAACTAAGTCATGAAGGTGATGTCAGATAAGAATTTGAATTTATGCCCAAGATTAGAAATATTACAATGTGAACTTGTGGTTTAGTGCTCAATATAGAAGCAGGGCTCAGAGTTGATGAAGGTCTGTATCAGGGTTTGCCTATTTCAAAGTTAAAGCTGCTTTAATTTAGTGGAGGGTTTGGGCTTCTTGCTTGCTTTACTGCATTTTTAGCAAGATTTTAAATTCAGCAATGTAATGAAATGAAACCAAATCCTAAGATTTGCAGAATATATATTATTAGCTGATGTTTTCTGATCTTCTTCATCATACTCAAATCATGATTTAATCTCTGATGAGCTAGCAAATGCCAAGGCAATTGCTACTTGTTCATTGACAGAGGTTTTCTTTTGTTTTGGAATATCAACAAGTATTCCCAGCAGAGTTGATGGCAGAGGACAGAGAGGATTTCATAACTACCTTTAATCTTCCTGCAATAGTCATAGAAGTTTGACCACTTCCCAGCCAGTTCAGGGTAGTTCACTAGGCTCACAGTTCCAACAAGGGGACCCTAATTTTTCTGCTACCTGTAAGAGACAGCCCAAAGAGATTGGACAAGTCAGACTCAACAGAACAGTAAATCAACAGAAATATGGTCATCATTTGTTCAGCAGGCAGAGAGAATATATTTATCTGCAAAAAGTACGCATGTTGATTTTTTTCCTATTTATTCTTGATAGACATGCCTGTATGATAAGTATAAGGAAAGTCATCCTTTCACTCAGTTTAATAAAATCTCAAGAAACAACATGTTCTCCATAAGATAAAGATATTCACTTGTAGTAGGGTAATAAATGTTCAGATGGAATTACCTGGTGCTTATATGTCTGCACAACATGTCTGTAAACAAATTTGAAAAGTAAGTTTGCTGCTGTAACGTTTATTGGCTTTACATTGGCCGGTATTTACTAAGCAGAATTTGTATGTATGGTTAACTCATTAAAACTTCTTATATAAGGAAAAATTAAACTGTAAAATAAACAGATGCTTACTGTAAGCTTTAAAAACTATTTATTCAGCTGGTATTTTCCCCTCAAGTCCAATATCAGCATTAGAACACTGAAATAAAATAGAAGCCTTTAATACAGTTCATTATTGTAGAAAGCTGTGACTAACTAATCCATCCTCCCACTGGCCCCTAAGTGCATCCACACTGCATTCCTAAAGCCTCTTAAAACACTTTTTATTTCTGATGTCACTTTCCCACCCTTCAGCACACAAAAGGTGGCATGTTGGTCTTTGCACCAACATAGACTGTCGTGCTGATGATGCTTTTGGTATTGGCAAGTACTTAAAGATAGTTTAGTTCATATAACAAACAAACTGCATTTAGTGTCCTTCCTGTAATTTCATTGTGTTGCCTTAGAGGGGGTGTGCAGTGTTTGCAGTTAATAAAGTCAGGCTTCTTTCTTTGCAAGGGATAGACTATATTCTGAAATATACACATACAGTTGCTTATAGGAAAGGTATGTTCATAGAGCTTAAAGCATTTTAAAACAGCAAGGTCTTTCAAATAAAGTGAAGAGGAATTCAAGTCTGTATGTCAGCTTATCTTGGGTTTATCAAAGTGTTGCAAAAACCATGCATGTCTGTATCATTAATTCCTTACCTTTTGCCCTGTTAATTTATTTTAAATCTACTATAGCATCAACACAATTGTATGACAGGTCACATGCCGAGTATATCTTGCCAAATTTAAAAGTCATGAAAGTCATGATAGTATCCAGTTTCTTGTGGGAATTAATTAAAAAATAAAAATAATTTTAAAAAAAGGTAAACATACTGAGGCAACAGAGCAGATCTTAATAATTGACAGGCCAACAACTTGTTTTGGCAATGACTGGCAAAAACCTCATAATTTCTTCTGCAGGTTTTTTTTCCACTAAGCTTGGCCTTAAGTAATATTATATGATGCTAAGATGTCTTTCTATGCAGTTTACATACTCAATAAAGTCAGAAATCCAAACAGATGAAGATGGAACAATATGTTTGCTATAACCTTTGCCAGCAGCCAACTGGATGTTTATCAGCAACTACATAATATAGGCTGAAAAGAATCAAATTACTTTTAATATGATGGCAACATCTGATGCAAGACGTTGTCTTCTACAGCTAAATAAATTGAATATGACTGGATTTGACAGCATGTATTACGAAATGCATTATGGTCTGGAGACTGGGTGTTGCCCTAACAACCAGATGATATTTCCTTAATTAAGTGTAATTTCTTTCCTACATGATCACAAGAAGATTCTGAACTGGTGAATTAATGATCTGGGAAATGCACGTAATTCTCTGCTCTAGGTAACTGCCAGCTTGAAACATGTTAAGCTGTCTTAGGAAAGCTGCAATACTTCATTTGTTTTCCCAGCTTCTTTTTCTAACATATTAAATTGTGTATATTTAGGGACAGGAATATATATATATATTCAATTTGAAGATAATATATTTGCTGTCTCTGAGTGATTTTTTTGTCCTTGATATATTTTCTCTCCAGTCCATATATTTTTTAATAGTTTGTTTGCAATACCTGTCTTGCTTACTTATTTTCTGAAAAACATTTGCTATCAGATTTTTCGACTGTATGTCTGGCACTCGTGCTTGTCACACTAAATCATAAGACTTCCTTCACCACTGCCCCTTTTTCATTTCCAGGTTCCTGAATTTATACACAGGAATAGTTATCAGTCTGTCCCATCTGTAATCACAGCAAGTTCCTCCAACCATACCTTTCCAATAAGCATCTTTGCACAGGATTGCATCCAGACGATTCTTGAATATGTCTGGTGAGGGAGCCTCTCTGGGCAATTTGTTCCAGTGCATAGTCACCAGCACAGGAAAGAAATTCTTCCTCATGTTCGGGAACTTCCTGTGCACCAGTTTCTGCCTGTTGCCTCTTGCCCTATTGCTTGGCACCACTGAGAAGAGCCTGCATCCATGCTCTTGACACCTTCCCTTCAGAAGCTTATACACAGTGATGCCTCTGATTGTCATCATGGCCCTCCTCTAGAGCCTGTCAAATAGGTCCACATTCTCTTTATACTGGGGCCCCCAGAGCTGAATGCACCTCTCCAAGTGGCATCTCATGAACTTGGAGAAAAGGGGGAGAATCCCCTGCCTTGACATCACAAGTGGGAGCTCAGCTTGTCTGTCACGGAAAGCTCTGAGGCACTTCTCCATCTTTTAGCCAAAGGAGAAAACTGCTTGTAGAGGGAAGTGAGAACTGTTTATTAGTTGACAAATTTAGTTAGAGCGCTTATGATTTGGTACAGTAAAAATGCTGATCATTCTGAGCATAAAGGTTACGATTTCTTGTCATAAACAAAACATGCAGGTGAGATCCAAGCCCTAAGACCTCATCTGGCTGCATGGTATCACAGGCCTCTGATCTTGAACACACAGCAAGAACATGATTTTCCTTGGGCATGTTGCTTCTTCAGACTATTGCATGGAATCTGCCGTGCGGGAACTTCTGGATGAACTGAATGGGTGTGTGCTGCACAGATTTGCTTTTAGACTCTTTCATGCAAAGGGAAGACTATGGTAGTTCATTAAATGAGTTAATCAGTAAGTTATTCTATGTAAACCAGTGCAAATTAATATAGCCAAGAAAGTGGCAAAGTGTTTGCAGGTGTTGCGGGTTTGATACGTGCACACTGATGGGCTTTTTTTCTAAGCATTTATTTGAAATCATGACATATACTGTGGAGGGTAGCTTCTGTAATTTGCCAGATTTCTCTAGGGTCTCTTGCCAATGCAAAAAATGTAATCCACTCTGTGATATAAAGCAAGCATGTATGTATTTCATATGCTGAGGGTATTACAAAAAGGACTGACCAAGGTGAGCCTACCTCCTCCTTACCACTGCATGCAAGTAATGAGTGTACAGGGACTGCAGACTCTGTACTTCTCAGATAGGATGTGCATAGTTAAAATATTGCTGGAAGGTGAGAAAAAAATTGAATTGATACTTCCTCAGAATTTTTTGGTTTTGTTTATTTTTATTTGCGGCTGAAAATCTGAAATCTTCAGCTTCTAATCAGATCCTTGGCAATGCAGTAGCATAACTCTATGTAAATGAGAGACAGACACTTAAGAACAGGAGTGCGGTGGGTTTTGAAACAAGTTTGTTTAAGATTCCTGTTTAAAGGTGGATTTTGTCAGTCATCTCAAAGGAAAAAGAAGTCAGTTTTTTTGAACAAATACATTCATCTACATTTTCTACACTTTGTAGCAGATGTAATGTGATTGTGCAAGTTTGTGATAAGTGCACACAAACACACATACAAAGTAAAGTCATTATTTCATATGAAGAAATAGCCGGAAATATGTCCCTATTTCACTATCTGCAAGAAAAAGAGAAGACCAGCCTTTCTGACTGACTTTCTCTAACCAACACAGGAAATAGCATTTTACAACATAGAACTGAAGAGAATCAACACTTCACTAAGGCATGAGGTTGCCAACATGGGACCTTGGGGAGTGGGAGAGCAAAAACCAAGGAATTTGAATGGCAAAGAACCTCTCTCTCCAAAGCTCCTCTGGCATGTCTTTATTTTTTTTTTTGGTCAAAGTCTTGTTCTTGCTTTAGTTCATATGCTCTTTGTTATTAATGTCTTTGTTTTTCATGCGGAGAAGAAAAATGCTTTTAAACACCATCTATGTGTTTTAAAAGGGTGTCACTACCAAACTCACTGTCTTAGCTAGTCTAACTTAATCAGCTATAAAATGTCATGAGTAAGGGTTCTTAATTGAGACTGGAAAAATCCAAGATAATTACCATAATAAGTCAAAGGCCTCTGAGACTGAAGGTTTTAGAAGTCAGAGAAAATTTGGGACATATGTGTTCTGTCTGTAAAATTGTTCTATATAGGATATGGAAAAATGGAAATGACAGGCATTTTGCAACGTACGGTAGCATTCATCACAGAAAGAACATATGCATTTGTTTGTCAGAAGCAATGAAGTAAAAAATGACACTTAATTGGAAGTGACATAAAATGGCCTCATTAGCAGAACAAATAATATATGTGTGTAGCTTGGTTGTCAATAGGAACAAAACATATTTCCTGTGACAGATATATTAGTCTCTTTTAAGATTCATGTCAAGTTTTCAGTTAGGTTCACTCATTTAGAGAATGCTCTTTTTTTTTTTTTTTTTTTTTTAAGAGTGACTGAACTGTAAATAATGTGTGTTTCTAGGGTGCTGTGATAACACCAACAATGGACCACACTATGTCAATGCAGCCAGCAAGCATGATGGGCCCTCTGACCCAACAGATGAACCACCTTTCCTTGGGCACAACAGGAACGGTAAGGTCACTACTTGTTTCTCTTTTGCAAAGCAGGTGTTGCTTACTGAGCTTCTTAAGGTAATTTATTACTCTTGGCTTTTCAGTGCTTCACCATCATGTAGTCAGCATTAGGTGTTACAGAACAGAAATAACGTAGCATGAATAGGAAAATGGTAGGTCGACAAAACCTGCTCTGAACTTAAGAGGAATTATCAGTACTAATTCTCATTGAAGTACTGCTCTATTAGTGTGTTTTTTAATATGAAATTGTTTGCTTCTCAGTCTAAAAAGTTTCATACTACTGTGAAATGGGAATTCTGGCTTAATGGTAGGACCCACTATTCACTTCTAAATCACAGCATCCAGCCATATGTATTTTGTTCCAGGTTTAGAAATGTGATTTTTGGTCAAGGCCAGCTGTGTTTCCAGTATCTCATATTTAAACATGCATATGTCAACAATTATTTTCTCTTAAAGCTGTGTAGGTCAGACTCAGATAACTCCCCCAGAGTCAGAGAAAGGCAAAAAACCCTCTTAATTAAAATTATTGAAGCTCTCTAATAAGGTCCTAAAATACAACTACAGACAATATATGATGGTTTGATATGTTAATGTGTGCACACTGCATATAGTGTAAATTTTGGTGAAAATACAGGAATACATATTACACCTCTTTCTTTAGCACACATGTGCTTTATGTAATAATTACATGAAGCATGTGATTACATGCCATGCTCTGTTATACACTTACCCTTTTTTTCACCACTGTTCTACTTGATACTAATCTGTAGGAACACAGTTCTCCAATTTTTTTTAATTAAATAAGGTACTGAATAAAGTTACATCTGTTTGAAGTTATTTAACCCACTCTGTTGGGTGTCTTCCTCATCCTCTTCTCTTCATCTCCCTTTTCCTCCTCTGTTAAATTTAATACTATCCCTAGTGTGTCTTCCCACTTCTTGAAGAAAACTCTGTTAAGATCTAAGACTTCTGTAGTTTTTTCTGATGAAACTTAAATATGATGGTTTATTGTTTATTTCTGATGTTTTAAATGCTGCATTCAACAATCAAAATAAGTAGTAGTTACATCGAAAAGTTAATTTCAACATTTTTTCCTTCACAAAATTGAAGGAAATACTTGGACTAGTGAGAATTTCTACGTGTGTAATTATTGTGATTCAAAAGCACGTTTAAAAGTTAAGGCAAGGAAATGGAATATGAATTCTGGTTGTGCTGTTGGGCAGCTCCTATGAATTTTTTCCTCTGCCTGTCATTTTCAATTCTATAACTCTTAACAGACACTGTCTTCTGTGCTCGTTGTCTCGCAATCTTAATGCAAACTAGAAAATTCCCAGCTAATGTTCTCTTCTGCCCCGAGACCACTATTACAGTGCTCACAGTAACAAATCCATTTGGGGAGTCAGGTGAAGGACTCTGAGAAGCAGTGGGTCATCTAGTGGGTGACAATAAGATCCTGAATTTATGCTACTGCAACCAAAAGAAAATCTTTCTTTTCATAGCTCTTTACACCGTCTTATCTTTCAAGTTCACAGCATCCCCTGCAATAATTTCTTCCAATACACTTAGAGATATACCATACAGGTTTATGCTTACTATCTTTACAACTCCTAACTCATTTGCAGAAAACTTAAAAAGCAAGGAAGACTAAATGATTGATGAGTACTACAATATCCATAGGCTTTTCATACATCTCAAATGACACCCTATTTAGTCACATAGAGGATTTCTCTTTGATAAAAACACCATCAGCACCATATTCAGTTAAAGTACTCATGCACACAGGATAATTGTGGATGCCATTGAGAATTCCTCCTGGTGGGAATTTCTGTTATTAGAAATCAGGATATGGGCTGGTTTTTTGTAGCAGTTTTGTTGGATGTATCCATCCAGACTTGAAATTCATTCTTCCTCATGTATTACAGGAAAAAAAAAAAAGTGGGGAACACAACCTCTTTAGAGATGTGATTTGTTTAGAGATATTTTTACTTCATTTATTTGGAATTCTGAGTTTCAGTCCAGAGAGAGGAGCATTGAGAGCATAAAGCATGAAGAATTGTGCCAAGTCCAAACCATGCTGCTGTGAGTACCTCAGCAGGACTAGGTTTTATGGAAGATAAAAGATATAAATGTTACATTTCTGTTATGAAGATATTTTTCAATTTTATCCTTAAAACTGTGCAACAGAGTGCCATAAAGAGCCACCAGCTACCTTTCAAGAAACCAGCCAGATTTTTTTTAGGCAAACAAGACAAAAAGTCACAAATAATTCTACTGAGTATTGGCAGTAACTCTGTCCCCATTTAATTTAAAAGCTTGCAGTAGGCAAAGCAGGTTTTATTGGAAGGCTTTCGTATGTTCACTTCCTTAGACAAAGCTTTTTGCTAATTAACATAACATTTTTTCAGCTGAAACCGATCCCTGTGGTCACTTAAGTGAGAGTTGACTTCACAACCACTCCCACACTTGCCCGATTCAGGATGAAAACTGGGTTTCTAAAACATTGCTTCAACAGAAAATCTCTTCTCTAGTGAGTGAGCTAGAGAAACAGCATGAGAGCCTATGCAGCTTCATATCTCGTGGGAATTACTCTGCCTTTTGATGCTTTCTAAAAGATTAAAATACCCTGTCCAGACTGGACCCCTTCCATCTGCCCTCACAGAAGAGCACTCTTTAGCTCTTTGGTGAGGCGAGTGACCTGAGTAACAGCAACCTCTGCCATTTCCTGCCTTGAGGGCAAAAACTGGGTTTGAGTTTTGATCTCTCAGCCCTGAAGCACACATTAAACCCCTTGGGAATCCAGGGGGCAGCTGCCTCCATCTACTTGATTACTTAGTCACCAGCCCACAGCGGGCATTTCTGACTTAATGTTGGCAGGGCTGTTCACTTCCAGCTGAGAGCATCCAACTCATCAGTCTAAACAAAGCAGTTTTCCTATAGACTCACTCACAGTCACCTGCATTTCCCTTGTGCTAGGTAAAGCCTTCCCCCAAAAATAAACAAATTTGTTTAGGAAACCATTTGCCATGAGTAGGGACGAGAAATTTTCTTTCTATCCAAAAGCCCCAAAGAATGCATATTTAATTTCATTTTATTATATTTTTTAAATTTTTATTTCTTATCTACTATTGAACTGTCTTCATAAAATTAGAAATCTCTGCTATACTAAGCACTCCCTAATCAGGAGGGTGCACTAAGGCTATCAGGATGGCAGGCCAAGTGAAAACTGCAAATCCATCTTAGCTTGATTCCCATGCCGAAGGATGGTATGGGGCACTGGAGGGGAGAGGAGGTAAAGGCCTCCAATTTGTGGCAACTTGACCCTGTGTTCCTTTGTTGTGGAGAGTTTTGTACAGCATTTGCATGTCCCAGTTACTGTGCTTTGTGCTTCATCCACCAAGAACATCATTCTTTTCTGCCTTTATGAAAATCAAATTGATTTCTGCCAGTGAAAATACAGTTTTGGTTACTGATGAATTGAGAGGTATGTGTGCTGCTCTGATCACTTCCCCGGTCTGCCTGAAATCTGGAGTTAAGCAGAGAATCTGCCAGAGGGGTGATTTCTGCCATATTTATATGTATTTTTCATACATACCTCTTCACTCAAAAAGAGCAAAAAGCATTTACATGGGTGTATTAGCTGTGGGCAAATACATAAAGAAAACCTAAGCTTAAATTATGTCAAGATTACAGCAAAAAAGCAATAGCTCTGAATATTCTGATTAAGGCTGACAGCCCAGTCTCAGCTCCTACAATTGTATTACAATGAAATTTTAATGCCAGAAGGCATCATGTGAAGACAGACAGCTGGTTTAAAGCTTGATTTTTTTTTACTAGTTTATTATTATTTATTATAGTCAGGCTTGTTTTTCCTATGTAATATTCATCTACAATTAAGAAAGGTACTGTAGCGGGAGAATAGAGTGTGTGAGTCTATAGGGGTAGCACTGAAAGAGCAGCATTAGTTTGTGTTTAATAATGTATGGAGGCTGAAATTGTTCTGTCATCAGCCTGTCATTCAAACTGTTTCTGATAGAGCCGTTGATCTGACATCTCTTTTGTGGTTTAATAACATTGTGATTGATGCCTGAATGGATATAACACAAAAACCTGTAGAAATTTAAAAACTGAACAGTTTGATCACTGTTTTCAGTCCTTTTTGCCTGGCACTTCCATGTTTGGCCATCAGCAGCAATAGTCTGCCTCTTCAGTGGAAAGAAGATTTGCTTTATTCTTTCTCCACTGCTTCTCATTCCTGAAGGCAGTTTGCTGTTCTGCACTGTCTTGTTTGGGGTTTTCCTCCCCTCCCTGTTAGCATCCACTTCAGATACTGCTTGGGTTCCAGTTGAATTCAGCAGTTTGAGGCAGCCTTTGTTAGTCCTCATTGGCAGAGAGGCTTTTTCTCCCTGTCCTTTGGAACTGCCTTACTGTAGGCCTGTTGCATCTTAAACCTTCGAGGCCCACACCAATGGGAGAGTGAGTGGAAGCCTCTTTTTCTACTAAAACTGGTAGGTCAATTGGGCTACTTAATTTTCTTCACACTTTCAGACAGTTCACTTGCCTTTCAGTTTCTAATTTAGAAATGTGATGGGTAAATTACAAAATAAGCCCTGCGCTTTTTAAACAACAAAAACAACAAAAATTTGTTTAATTGTTCCAGAGAATCTGTATTAAAAATGCAGTCAGATGGAAGAATTGCATTGACATAACGTGGGATACTGTTGTAACTGCAAACTACCCTAACTCAGCTTTCCCTGGTTTATAGTATCACTGAAATTTCTCAGTGGAATAGCAGGCTTGTTATGCAGGTACATCAGTCTTATCTTTCACTTTGTTAGTTCTTTTTGTTGCCAGCAAGGCTTGATGATATCTCCAGAACCCTTCAATGGAACAACAAGCTTGTTATAAGTTTTTTATCTTTTATTTCCTTTGGATACTCCTTGGTCACCGGTGGTTTAAAATGTCACCTGGAGGCCTCAGCAGAATAACTGCTTTGTTAGATAGGGTTTTTTTTTTTCCTATTTAATCTTCAATTCTATTTGCAGTTACTCCAGCTACATGGAGCTGAAACATCATCTTATTCCCCTCATGTTCAGATTCTTGTTCAAAAGTACTCTCTGTTATTCTAATTGTATGTCACAAGGTCCTTGGAGAGCTACAAGAGCAAAGTTTCTTTGCAGTCTTGTGCCTTTCACGTTATCAGGTGTTAATCTTAGAGCTCTTTTATTTTATTTATTGACTGACAGTTTCACTTACTCTTTGTGTGGAAAATATAGGACTGAATCCATTGCAAATGAAATAGCCTAGTTCAGGTTGAAACTAAGATCTTCCTTATCCATTTACTCAACCAAGGTCTGGGGCAAATGCAAGTGATTAAGAACATGCAGCCATCTGGGGGAGGAGATCCATTTAAGGAGAAATTATTCTGGTTGGAAAGTGGAAGATCACTCTCTTGAGACTTATAAAAAACAAATAACTCCTCCTGCACCTTCCTTTCCAAACAGTCTCTTGAAAGGCAGCTCCAATTTACCTCATGCATAATTTGACATAAAAAATGGCACTCGGTGAAACTGAAAAGCATCAGATTCAAAGCAGTCAATAGGGAACAAAGAACTTGTATCATTAAAGATTTAATCAATTTGCAGAATTCACTGCCACTAAATATTATTGAGACAAATAGGTTAGCAATCTTAAAAAATAGATTCAGCATTTCTATAAGGAAATATTTGTGGATGCAACAGCATTTTTTGTGGAAAAATTCTTAATTTGACAATATAGGTTAAACACCTGCTTGGGTGAGCAAGGAAAGATGTGATCTTTTCCCTTTTTGGACCAACTTGAAATTCCACAGACTTGTAAGAATTGGGCCAATCAGCTCTTGTGTAGATGAGACTCTTTCTATTTAGCTGTTTCAACACGGATTTCACAGTCTATGTTTGACCATAGCTGTGGTTATATGGTATTTTTGAATTAATAGAGTTTATAAAATCGTATTTCTGTAGTGTTCCCCCTTCTCCTCTGAACTCGGCTTTACTTTCCTACCATTTGTTGGTAGTGGCTTACTGTTTGCCTTTATGTGCAAGTGTGCCAGCCTTCAAAGCCACTGCCTGTCATAGGCAGGAAAGGAAAATGTAAAAGGAAAATAAACACAGATGGAGGGAATTCCATTTTTGGTCCAAGCAGCACTTCATCTGAGCCCAGCAGGTCAGTAGCTTTTATTCCGTGTTAAATTTTACCTTCACATGACATTTCCACAAATGAACAAAGAGCTTTTGTTGAGGACTCCTTGCTTCTCTTTGAGGTATCAGCTACTGACTCAAAGTGCCATTAGCCCAGATTCCCTTTCAGACAAGGAATCAGCTCCCTGACTGTGGTGATAAAAATACACATCAACACAAAGCAACAGTGATGGATCAGCAAAGCAAAAACTATCAGCTAGAAGAGCCCTAAGTAATATAACTTCATTTTCATCATCAAACTAACACCATTCATATAAATAATTTGCAGATGACTTCACATAACTGTGAACTAGAATATTTAGTGGCTAGTTTCTCATATGTTTTCTTAAATATGACTGCTGCAGTTCTATTTTGTGATTTCTAGGAGTGCCACCTGGTGAAGGAGTGTAGTTCAAAGCCACCTCTTCCAAGATGGGGGGG